>CM053266.1:60291582-60310456 GCA_028583415.1 Protea cynaroides | reverse complement strand
TACTTATCTTTTCAATCAAGAGGTGAACATGCAGCAAAGAGAATGACTGGAATTGCTAAGATTATGATTGCGATATCGATATCATCAGGGAAAACTAATGTAATTCTTGTCGCATGCATAAAAAACAATAGTAAAAATCCTAAGGAAAAGAGATATTTTCTGGCTAGCGGCAATGTGTATTACAGAAAAGTATTTGAGTACTTGATAATAGAGCGAGTTAAGTAATAGATACACCGGATGGATTAACCAACCAAGGATTTATTCATCGGTTTTTTTAAATATGTTTGCCACATTGAAGATTGTACTGGATCTATTAGACGACGTGAAAGCCGTATTAAATCAGACCCTTATCCGAGAACGGTGCAAGAAGACCTCGAAAAAGGTAGGACTACTCCTGAGTTCACCTTGGACGTTGAAAAGGTACTAAGATACAAAGGAAGGGTATGTATTCCTGAAAATGAAGACTTGGATATTAGACACAGACTAATGAAGGAAGCTCACACTACCTTTTATTCGGTATATCCTGGAAGTACGAAGATGTATCATGATCTGAAGAAACTATATTGGTGGAGAGAAAATGAAAGCGGATGTAGCTAAATTTGTGTCTCAATACCTAAATTGTCGGAGGATAAATGAATTTGAAAGACAAAGACACAACGAGGGGTTATTTACCTTTTGCTAGAACCATGGAAATGAGGTGCATCACTATGGTTTCGTCATCGGATTACCATTGACTCCCAGAGTAGTTGATGCGGTTGGAGGTGATTGTGGATCGTTTGACCAAGGCGGCTCGTTTAGAGTAGCTATCGACCTCGGTATCACACCTAGAGGTTAGCCAAGCTATATGTAGATAATATTCTCGGGTTGCATGGTGTACCTAAAGCATTGTGTCAACCGAGACCCACGCTTTACCTCAAAGTTTTGGGAAGGATTACGAAGGCTATGGGTACAAGCGTTGATGTTCGATCTTTGCATTCCATCCTCGAGACGGGAGGCGGACCATTGAGCATACTATTCGGATTTTAGAAGACATGCTTCGAGTTTGTGTTATTGATTTCAAAGGATCATGGGATGAGAAACTACCATTGATCGAGATTCGCCTATAACAGCGGCTATCGGCTTCTATCATCGGATGTCACCCTTATGAAGCCTTTGTATGGTAGGAAGTGTCGAACTCTTTTTGTTTTGGAATGAAGTTGGAGGAAGCGGATGTTGTTAGACCCGAGTTGTTGAAGAGACTTGTCGGTGGTCGACATAATCAAGGAAGAGTTAAAGCATTTCCGGAACCGTCAAAAACAGTATGTAGATAATCGACGTCGAGACCTTGAATTCGTCGTAGGTGATAAGGTATTCCTGAAAATATCACATATGCAAGGCTTAAAACTGTTCAGACGGAAAGGGAAGCTAAGTCCGAGATATGTCGGGTCATATGAGATTCTAACTAAACGTGAAAAAGTGGCGTATCAGTTAGCACTACCCCCATCTATGTCAAGTGTGCATGATGTATTTCATATCTCATTACTGAAGAAATAGGTCAGAGATCCAACACACGTGTTAACAACGGATCCACCGGGTCTAACTCATGATTTGACATTCGAAGTAGCACCAACCGAAATTATCAGTCGAAAGGTTCAACGTCTACGCAACCGTGACATTTATTATGTTAAGGTTACTTGGAGGAGCCAAGATGTAGAAGAGATCACCTGGGAAGAAGAGAATGCTATGTGAAAGCAATATCCTCACCTTTTTTACTAAGAAGGTATGTGTAAATTTTGAGGACGAAATTTATAATAAGAGAGGGGGAGTTGTAAGACCCGTATCATACTAACCAGTCTTACCACCTTGTATCAGGTCTTCCTATCATGGTCGGGCCAAGCAGACCAAGTGCGTGAAGAAACCTAATGGCTAGGTATGAAATTGAACCCAAAATCATCTAATTAGGAGTGTGGTCGCATACCTAAACAGGTGGGGTCGACCATACCTCAGAATAATGAGACCACTGGAGTCTGGGACGTATGATCACATTTTTTGGACGTGTGGTCGACGGGTTCTACGACCTCACGTGCG
The DNA here is from genome assembly GCA_028583415.1 of Protea cynaroides. Classification (NCBI taxonomy): domain Eukaryota; kingdom Viridiplantae; phylum Streptophyta; class Magnoliopsida; order Proteales; family Proteaceae; genus Protea; species Protea cynaroides. The sequence continues at coordinate 60,308,389 of CM053266.1, read as the reverse complement.
ACCACACGATGTCAAACTCACTCCGTGATTAGGAAACCTTCCTAATCTAAAGGGGGTTTCTTTCCTAATCTAAGTAGGACTCTATATGGAGGGTTTTCCTCTATATATAGGATGTCCCTTAGCCTCTTTCATCCTTTAGAACTCAAACTAAAATAGAGAGAAAGAGAAGAGGAGGAAGAGAAGGAGAATTAAAGAGGAAGACTAAGAGAAGAAAATTTAGAGAAAACTCAGACTCTTCAACAAGTTTAAGGTATGAAACATTTCCAACATTAGTTGAATGCCTAGAATAGATTATGAAGGAGATAGTGATTCAAAGTGAGATCCCAATCACAAAACCATGGATAAATTCTAAGAGATCCATGGAAGAAATCTATTAGGATGATGGATTATGTAAAAATATGAATTTTAAGTCATAGAACAATCATAGGAAGGATCATGATGATAAGCCAAAGAATCAAAACACGAAGGAATTAAGTTGAGAGTAGAAAAGTCGACCATCACTCGTGTGGTCGCAGTTTGATCGACCACACGAGACACATATGATCGACCATACGCCCTCAGGAAAGTTCTAGGAAGGGTGTGGTCGCATGTGTGGTCGCATGATATGCGACCACATAGGCACATGTGATCGACCACATGCCCTCAAAAAAGTTTCAGGGAGGGTGTGGTCGCATGATATGCGACCACACATATCGACCACACCCCCTGTGGTCGCAGAAATTGAGACCACAGGTGCAGCCACACCTGCGACCACTCAGCTTCTGGAAGTTTGAATTGATGGAAATAAACTCTAATTTAGAATCTATAAATTTATTAGGTTTTCAAGTGGTCTAAAAGTGATTTACAAAGCTTGGACGAGGAACAACCATCGACCAAAGGTGAGGGAACAAGACCTAAACTAATTGACTAATAACAAGATGTTTTACTTATTGAGTCCAATGCCATGAATGATTCTATGTTTGTATGCTTGTAATGTGCATTTCACATGTCATCCAATATTTCTGCTATTAATGCTCATGCATATTTAATTCTGTTTATTTATAACATGATGATGATGATGATGTTAGGAATAAGCATGTGAATGTACGCGTGTGGTTAGTGTGCTTGATGCGAGTGGAGCATCAGGGGGAGGATATGACACTGTGGTTCATCCTGGTCACCAGACTCTAGCTCTATCTCTACTCAAGTCTTGCCCACTAACATCATCGTATCGTCATTACCTTAGTAGAGCTATTACATCGTAGGGCATCAGGGGAGGTGGTCTCGGACCGTGTAATCTCTGACTCTGTCGGGAGGCCTTAGCTCTATCTCTATGGACGTATTGTTTTCACGTCGAGAATTCTTTACAGATGAAGAGATGTCAAAGGGGCTTCTTACTTCCCAAACAAGGGATGCTGGGGTGAGGCCTTGGATACACTGTTTGACATTAGGATTGGTTAGTTGCAAGTCCAGTTTGTAAGCCCTCGCCAATAGGGACTTACGTAGTGGTATAGGTAGGGCATCAGGGGAAGTGTTATACAGTGTTTGATCCGGGCATTTTAGCTCTATCTCTATTCCATGATGGGTGCATGTAGGACGGCAATGGTGTTTGATCCATTGGGCTGATTCACACACTCGTGTATAGAGGTGCGACAGCCACTAAACCTTTCTATAGCATATTGCAAACTTATAAACCAGACCAAAGTTATGAATTGAATGCATGCATATGTTTGTTGCATTGTTTTGTTTGCTCACTGAGCAATGATGTGTGCTCACCCTTTTGACGTCGAATATTTTTAGTTGATGATGCAGGTCCTATCATGGAAGATTATATGAATGCACCAATGTACGGACATGTTGCTGCGATGGATGTGGAAGCTATGGTGGAGTCGCATGATTCGTCGTGTGAGTGCAACTCATGTATTTTCGATTAGATTTAATTATTGGATTATCAGAATTTGTAATTGATTACTTTATTTTATTTTATGTCTTGAGTCATTTGGAGATAATTAGATAATTAATTATGTTATCACTGTTAGATACTCAGTTCATTAATATTAAAGACTTCCGTTATTGTTTATTTACTCTGATTATGGTTGTGGTTGTATCTGGTTTAATCAAATGGGCACGGCCTATGCGAGATCCTGGATGAATCATTGGTTTATTGGCGGTTCATCACACTATTCTGGTTAGACCAGAATTGGGGTGTGACATGAGGAATGATGCCTACAAGAGCTCCAGCATTTACAAAGCAAAAACCAAGGGCTTTCACGATAAGATGATTTTTAGGAAGAATTTTGTTTTTAGCCAGAAAGTTCTTCTCTTTTATTAATGGTTAAAGCTATTTACAGGTAAGTTACGTTCTCGGTAAATTGGCCCTTTTGTTGTGACTAATGTTTTTCATCATGGTGCAGTGAAAATAAAGAGTTTGAAAACAAACAAGATGTTTAAGGTGAATTGTCACAGACTTAAACATTACTTTGATGGTTTTCAAATAGAAAATATTGAAGAAGTGGGACTAGCAGATCCTACCTATGAAGAGTGATGGACAAAGCTAGTCGGGCTAACGACGTTAAACAAATGCGCTGCTTGGGAGGCAACCCAAGAAAATAGATTTGTCTTTCTTCTCTCTATTAATTGTTTTCTTTTACTTTATTATTTTCAATTGAGGACAATGTTAGATTTAAGTGGGGGGAGAAATTATGATTTGTCATAAGAAATTTAGTTTTATTTAGAGCTTTATGTTTTACTTAGTTTTATTTATTTATTATTTTTTTAGCCTTATTTAGTGTCATGTTTTTATTTTTAGTTTCTTTTAGTGTTAATGTTTTTTGAGAGTAGCTTTCATGAAAATTTTTAATATTTTTAACATTGATTTTTGGTAAAGTCATACACTCTTTCTATGGTTCTGACACAAAAATGGAAGGAGAGAGAGACTTAGGACACCATCAAATGCAAAGTAATAAAAACATATGTGAAGATAATACCTAGTTTGTATCTTAAGGTGGGAATCGAGTTAGAAAATACATATTATCTGACCTAAATGTATGATCCTCTTATGGAACTAGTTGGCATTCAAGCCTTTGATTAAAGCTGAGCCCTTATTGTTATAAATAAATAAATAAATAAATAAAAAGAATTTATGTTCTTGGAACTAGACAGGGCATTCCGCCTCAAGAAGCGAGGTGTCTTGAGTGAAATTCCTTAGATGAGATTTCTTGAAAAAAAGTAATCTTTAGCATCAATGTCCTTGAGGATATATGCAAAAAACGAAGCTATATAAATAACATGAGAATGCATAACCACCTGCACTTCTCAAGCCAACTATAGTGGAGTAGTTTAGAGAGGCGGAGTATAGAAAAGAAATATGAAATATAAGTGTTGATATCTGAATACAGTCAAATAGGCTCTAAATCTTGGGTCATGGTTGCCAATGTGTTACCATAGGTTTTACTTTAAGGAAATGTATGTTTGGAAGATATAACAAGATTCTCTAATTACAGATGTGTGTTTAGTATTTGAATCATATGAGGTAATAAAGTTTAAGTGTGGGGGCTTCCCTATTTTCTTGATCCTAAGTTGAATGTCTTGACTAATAGGATTTGTGTATGTTCTTTTCTTAAATACCAAAGTTAAGGTTTTGAATTTTTATATGAATTTTGTACGTTTATTCTCTGAAAACACTCACGAGACACAACTCGTCCATTAGGAGTGACTTAGGGGTTTAAATGTTTGTTGCACGTACTAAGTGCAATCGTGATTCCTACGAAAGTGAGTTAAGATTTTTTTTTAATATTTTTCTTTGCCTAAGGACGTGCAAAAGCTAAATGTAGGGATATTTGATAAGTGTATGATTTTTATATTTTTATTCCCTTTACACTATATTTTTTAATGTGTTTTATGCCTTATTGAACTGAATAGGATGAATTTTATTAATTTAGCATATTTTAGAGATATTGTGAATTAATTGTTAAAATATTGAAAAATTCTAGTATTCTTAATATTAACGTTCTGAGTTTCCTGTAGGTTTTGACATGGAAAGAGTTCCAGAATTAAAAATTTGTCTTCAGTAAAATTGTAGAGGACTTTTCAACCTTTTCGGAATTAAAAGCTATGTATTTTATGGTAGGGCATATTAAAAGTGTAAAACACACATATTTTATGGATAAAAAAATCCTTAGAATATATTGCCCCATGGGCTTTGAAGGCTCCGGAAGAAACTTCCACGGAAGGAGGAAGGTTCAGTTTTTAATACAGGAAGGCAAGCCAAAACTTCTGATTTGAGGTAAAATTGGGATTATGGGCCGTTAGATCTTTGGAGATGTGCTAAAGTGATTTTAAAATCGCGAGTGGACCGTAATCCAATCAATCGGCATCTTTGAGGGGCTACTCGTATGCTAGCGCAACGTTGAAATGGTTTATCCTTCATACATTGAGATACACCTTTTTAAATTACTCCGTCCAATGAAAAATGACAAGACCTAATATTTGGCGTCATCATCGCCGCCATCTGGCGCATCTTTTCATAAGTCGTCAGAATGACATTAAAGAGACATGGCACTTTGTTGATCGTTTCATCTACTTTTTACGAACTTCCATATTTACATAAAGGCACTGCCGGTTTTCTTTATTTTCAAAGAAGGGACATAATATATATGAATTTCTCTCATGAAACCCCTACCAAACACTTTTCACCAAGAGTATTAAAAACTGATTTCATTTTGTGACTTTTAGATGTGTCTTCGCAAAACTGATCCTAGCTTCCTCGTAAGACATCGAAATTGAAATCCGCAAAATGCATAGTAAAACTAATTCGATACTATACATGTTTCACAGTTAGAGATTCACACGAAACAACTGTGTGATCCACCAAAACCTGCTTTAAAATGAAAAATTTTCAACGTAACTCGGACCACGAAACCATTACCACATGAGGATCCCATGCATCAAAAAACATATATATGCACCTCATAACATCGCTGAATGCTTGTAGGGCCGATCAATTCGGTATCGTGTTAAAACCTTGTCAATTCACCGGTTAGACCCAGTCATCTCAGTACATTCTACTCTGTAAGCATCTGGAATACTGCCAAATCACCTGTGTAACATCTAAAACACTGCCATATAATTTGTTTGTTGCCAACGATAGATGAAAACCTTATACGCAGTCCCAGCAATGTTCTAAAACATGGTTTGGTTTTGTCCTCTTTTAAGGAAATCAGAGACTAGTCTTGATACACTGATTGTTTGACTATCAATAGGTTTTGACTTGTACATTGGGTGATGTTTGGTTTTAGGATTGTAACTTGATGAAGTTTGTATTGTCCCTAGAGGTTGTTTAACCTCTTGAATTTCAACCTCTTTCCCTTCCAATTGAATTAATCTCCTGTAAGAGGAGAGGAGAGGAGAGGAGGGGGGGGGTGGGGGGGGGGAGAATGAAATGAATATTTGCATTGAACTATAATTCTCTTTTTATATTTCAAATGTTCTACAAGAATAAGTTATATTTCTTAATCAAATGAAAGATAGTTATCTAACTTGTTTACGCATTCAACTTGGCAAAATTTTAACTTATCCAACTCTTGAGATTTTAAAGAATCTCCTCATTGGTTACACTTTTTCCATTTGTACAAACAGTTTTTGCTATTCAATTACTTGTCTCCCGTAACTTCTATAACAACATTAAAATAAATAAATAAATAAATAATACTATAAGAGAGAATAAGGGGAGAAAAAAAATCAAAAGCAACATGATTTATATGTCAAACATTTCTATGTTCCCAAATTACATTGCATAAAACTGTAGAAGACTAACACAACAACTAAAATAAAATATGCACTAATACTTTTTCTTGTTCATGAGTCAATAAACTGAGATGATGAATTATGTAGTAATGGCCAGTCATCTAATGGAATTGCAACACTAGTCAATGATGTAGTACAAGACCTACTTGAAACTGAACTTGTGTCCCATAGGCCTATTGGTTCAGTTATAATGCAGTCTTCATGTTGCTTAATTCTTTGGACAAATAAATTCTCTGATGGAGAAGTTCTCAATCCCTCAAGTTTCGTTGCAATTTCTCTCATTGTGGGTCTTTTCTTGCCATTCATGTCTAGACATTTTTTTGCAATTACAACAATCGCCTCAAGTTCCTCTTTTTTCACCTCTTCAACAATTTGAGCATCAAGAATCTCAAAAAGTCTATTCTCCTCCATTGAACAAATAAACTCTGTAACTAGACTTTTCCCTTCTGTTCTAGTTGAAGGAATAGGTTTTTTCCCCGTTAATAGTTCCAGAAGTACCACTCCAAAGCTATAAACATCACTTTTATCCGTGAATTGGCTTGATTGAAAATACTCCGGGTCTAAATACCCAAATGTCCCTTGTACTAAGGTAACAGTTAAGTGAGTTTTATCAATAGACACTGACCTTGAAATCCCAAAGTCTGATACTTTGGCTATAAATCTATCATCTAGGAGTATGTTGGTAGACTTGATATCTCTATGATATATAGGTATAGAAGATGCAGAGTGCAAGTACATTAGCGCTCCTGCAATTTCTATTGCAATCCTCAAGCGACTATCCCATGTAAATGAAAACTTGCCATTGTTATCATGGATGTGGGAGAAAAGAGTTCCATTGGAGATGAACTCATAAACTAGCATAGGAACTTCTGTCTCCAAACAACATCCAAACAATCTAACTACGTTTCGATGGTTAATTTGGGAAAGAATGACAATCTCATTAATGAACTGTTCAATTTGGCCTTGATCATGAACCCCTTTGGATTTCTTAATTGCTACAATTCTTCCATCTGATAGCATACCTTTATATACAGTACCTTGCCCTCCTTGACCGAGAATTCGACTCTCATTGTAATTGTCAGTTGCCTTTTTCAATTCTTCATCACTGAATAATTTTGTTTTCTCGATGTTACTTTTCTCTGAAGAAATTTGTTGTTGTAATAAGAAGCCACCATTCTGTTGGAAGAACTTTTGTTTGAGTTTGTTCTTCTTTCTTTTCTTCAATACTCTACGCAACCACAAGCAACCAAAGAGTAGAAACGGCAGTCCCAATCCGCCTCCTAGGACAGAAGCTGCATGACGCAATGCTAAAAAATTTAGGAATTTAAAATTTTAAACATCAAGTTTTTGTATGGAGTACACTTGATAAAATTATAACACTAACGTTGGTTTTGCATAGGATTAGATATATAAAATCTCTTCCCAAAAAGATCTACAAAATCTCTTTGTTTTTTGGCCAAATGCCAAACGACACCCCATTTATAATCAAAACATTAAAGGGTGCCTTGCACAGCGTGGTGAATTCCACACGACTTTTTTTTCTTTTTTTTTTTTTTCTTTTTTTTTTAAATTATGAATCAATTAACTAACAATATATTAAAAGATGAACGCTCACTACGAACCAAAAAAAAAAAAAAAAAAAAACGAATTATGGAAAGATCGTGGAACATGCGTACAACCTTCTCCTCTTTACATTATCGCAAAGGTCACTTTTTTCTTCTTCTTTTTTTAAGAATCAACTAACAAACAATATATTAAAGGAAAATTAAATATACCTTCCTTCTGTTTTGTCAAAATTTCAATTACTAATAATTTGAAATAATAACAAATACTTCCTTTATAACGATTATTTAATTATAATTAAATCTATGTCGTTTAGTATATTCTATTATATGCTGGCAGTTTATGATTAATATTTTTTTAATAATTAAATTAATCTCATTCAAGAGTGAAATACTTGATTTACCCTCATAGAAATGTTAGGATCGGGAGAACGCAAACAAACAAGAAGCACACGAAGAATTAACGTGGTTCAGCACCCCATCGTGGGATGCCTACATCCACCAGAGAAAACAATGACTTTCTTCTATTCCCAAGAACAGTCTACAGAATTCTCTACCCGACAGCCTATCTCGTCCGTCGCCTTTACAACGCTCCAGACTCTCCCACCGTCGAGGAGAATCCTCTACAACCCTTGTAGCCTTACCTAGGTTTTCCCCACTACGTAGACAATTTATAGGGAAACCTAGAAACCCTAATCCCACCACAATTATAAATTTATCCCCGTACATGTAATAGACTCATACCCTAATACAAATACTACCATTTATAATTATGTGGACCCCACAGAATACAAGACACCAACCCAACAAATCTCCACCTGGCTTGGATTCTGCAAACCACCTTGAAGAAAACCTGTTGATGTTGATTCTTAGAACCGTCTCGCCAAAACGCTACACCCAAACGAGCATAGCCCACACCCCGTCCGGGGTGCCCCGACAGCTCACGTTGCCGCAGATGTGAAGTGACTCCATCTCTCCCACTTTGCGGCAATCACCGGAAAGATCACCGTCACTCACAGTCCTCCTGCAACTCCAGTTGCATCTAGAACCCGAGTCTCTCACCACCGCACCTCCATTGCATCCCTTGAGAACCGACTCCTTATCCCAGCCCTTTGCAACTCGAATTGCACCTGGAACCCAAGCCTCTCACCTCTGCACCTCCAATGCGACTTAGAGATCCGACTTCTGTCCCAACCCGCCAATCCTTTACCCTCAAGGTGCGGGATAAATCGGCCATTATGAGCACCGTGCCGGGATTCAATCACACCGTCGGATCCAACACTCGATCCGACCAGATCCTCGAACAGCTACCATCGTCCCATCAATCGAACACGATCTCCCACCGTCGTTGACCATCCACTCCAAGAGGGCACCAAGACCCACGTGCGATACCACCCGGTGTAATACCATCCACTCGACTACCACCAAGATCCACGTGCGATCCTATCACAAGCGAGAATGCCACATGTGATAACATCTTCCCCAAATTTATTTTCATATCAGGAAATCTTACTAGATGGAGATTCACCTTCGCCATCTCTTCTTGTCGGCACAAAACTACTATTTGAAGAAACAAAGAGATGTAGAAATTTCACCCAAAGAAACAGAGGCTTCTGTACGGAGCGAATAACTTGACTTAGAAAACTCCAATAAAAAATCTGACCGTACAGATTGACGAACTATGTGTCCTCTACCTGCTGTCCAAAAATCAACCCAATCGGACCACGGATGACCTCCCGATTGTCTGCTTGATCACGACTGTGTAAATCACCTACGCCCAGAAAAACTGCTACTCTCTTTTTCTTCTTCTTATGATGCTAAACCCCAACCCTAATTTTTTTTCTTCTTCTTCTTCATATTTTCTACATTCCTCTCCCCTTCCTCCTAGATCACTGACCGATCTATCAAACCTGGCTCTGATACCACTTGTTAGGATCGAAAGAACGCAAACAAACAAGAAGCACACGAAGAATTAACGTGGTTCAGCACCCCATCGTGGGATGCCTACATCCACCAGAGAAAACAGTGACTTTCTTCTATTCCCAAGAACAGTCCATGCATCCTCTACCCGACAGCCTATCTCATCCGTCGACCCTTACAAGTGTTCCAAATTCTCTCCACTGTCAGAGGAGAATCCTCTACAACCGTTGTAGCCTTACCTAGGTTTTCCCACACAGAGACAATTTATAGGAAAACCTAGAAACCCTAATCCCACCACAATTATAAGTTTATCCCCGTACATGTAATAGACTCATACCCTAATACAAATACTACCCTTTATAATTATGTGGATCCCACAGAATACAAGACACCAACCCAACAAATCTCCACCTGGCTTGGATTCTGCAAACCACCTTGAAGAAACCCGTTGATGTTGATTCTGTAAATCCGTCTCTGCCAAAACGCTACACCCAAACGAGCATAGCCCACCCGTCTCGGGTGCCCCGTCCGAGCTCACCGTCGCACGATGTGAAGTGACTCCATCTCTCCCACTTTGTCGCAAAGATCATCGGAAAGATCACCGGTTACTTCAGCCCTCTCCGCAACTCCGGGGCAAGATCCGAACCCGAGTCTCTCACCACCGCACCTCCATTGCATCCCTTGATAATCGACTCCTTATCCCACCCCTTGCAACTTCGAATTGCACTGAACCCAAGCCTCTCACCTCTCGCACCTTCACGACTTAGAATCCGACTTCTTGTCCCAACCCGCCAAGTACTCCTTTCGCGGTCAAAGATAAACGGCCATTATGAGCACCGTACGAGATTCAATCACACCGCCGGATCCAACACTGATCCGACCGGATCCTCGAACAGCTACCATCGTCCCATCAATCGTCAACACGATCTCCCCACCCGCCGTTGACCATCCACTCCAATGAGCACCAAGACCCACGCATGCCGATACCACCCGGTGTAATACCATCCACTTTCACCACCAAGATCCACGTGCGATCCTATCACAAGCGAGAATGCCAACATGTGATAACATCTTTCCCAAATTTATTTTCATATCGTGAAATCTTACTAGATGGAGATGCACCGCCATCTCTCTTGTCGGCACAAAACTACTATTTGAAGAAACAAAGAGATGTAGGAATTTCACCAAAAGAAACAGAGGCTTCTGCACGGAGCTTAATAACTTGACTTAGAAAACTCCATAAAAATCGGACCGTACAGATTGACGAAATATGTTCATCTACTTGCGTCCAAAATCAACCCAATCGGACCACGGATGACCTCCCGATTGTCCCCTGATCACGAGACTATAATGCATCCTACTGCTTAGAAAAGCAAGCTACTCTCTTCTTCTTCTTATGATGTTAAACCCTAACCTTAATTTTTCTTCTTCTTCTTCATATTTTCTCGTAATGCCTCTCCCTTCCTCCTATGATCACCCATCACCATCAAACTCCGCTCGATACTACTTTGTTAGGATCGGAGAACGCAAAGCAAAACGAAGCACACGAAGATTGACGTGGTTGAAGACCCCGTCGTGGGATGCCTACATCCACCGAGAGAAAGCGTTGACTTTCTTACATTCCCAAGAACGATACACATAATTCTCTATTAATTGTGCCTGTGAGCTCATCTCGTCACATCCTTACAAATAAGTGTTCAGTCTCTCTAATGTCGTAGGAGAATCTCTACCTACCTTCCTTGTAGCCTTACCTAGGTTTTCCCACCACATGAAGACAATTTATAGGAAAACCCAGAAATCTTAAATCCAACCACAATTATAAGTTTATCCCCATACATGTAATAGACTCATACCCTAATACAAATACTACCCTATATAATTATGTGGACCCCACAGAATACAAGACACCAACCCAACAAGAAAAAGAAAATCTAATTTAGTGAAACAGATTTACTCGTTTCCACATCTTCATATATGTGTGTGTGTGTGTGAACAAATGATATAATATAATAAAAACACAAAATTGGAGTACAAATCTATTACTGGTAATATCTCACTTTTAGCATTGCCATCAGCAGAGCCTAGTAGAGATTAAAGTCATAAACTAGTTATTTTTAAATTCCACCTTCAGCATAATCATCTGCAGAAATAAAAACAACTAGGAACAACAATTTTCAACTATCTTACCTTTGACAATAGAAAAGCATACACTAACAGCAAAAGGTACCTTCACTTGGTTCTACCAATCAGTGGGTCTGATTGGTTTCAAATTGACATCGAAAGATAGGTGATGAAAGGTGAGAATGATACCAGAAAATAGGCTTCAACTGATGATTGAGTCAAGAATTAAAAAATTTGTTAATTATTATTTTGACTATTTCACTTCTTGTTTCAATTAGTTATAGGCAAAATAATATTTCTTTGTAAGGGTTACCATCCGATAAAATAGAATCTTTTGGCCTCCAACTATGAAAAGCAAGAATAGAAATACTCGTTCCATAGAAACATTGAAGGGTAAATTGTAACTACTTATTTCTTAAGAAAATAGATAAATAAATTGATTATAAGTTTTCATTTGTATGTTTATTATTATTATTGGTGAGAAATTAACTTATGTATTGCCTTGTGTAGTACACAAGGATGACATAGCACAAGTTTCTTATATCTATGGATCAGAATTAGGTCCAACCGTCGTATACGGTATCAGTTGGATCTTTATAAAGGAATCAGCAGTGCTGTTTTACTTCAAAAAACATAATAGAAATTACAACTTTCAAAGTAAGATTATAAATATAAAATCTCGTCAAAGGTTTCCCTTAATTTATATGCTTATTATATAAGAAATTGGAGACCCCAATTATACTACATATGAAACGTATGAAGGTTGCATGTATATTCAAAAAATAAATAAATAAATAAATAAATAAATAAAAAATAAAAAATAAAAAGAAACCCTCGATGACAAATTATAATTTATTCAAAACTTTCTTAGAATATGTTTTACAATTAATAAAAAAAGTAATGCTAAAATTTATGATCCACGGGATCAGTATCCTTCTTGTGTAGGCTCGAAAATTTTCAACGTTAGAGGTATTCTGAAATTTTGGTTTAAACAAAAATAATCAAACAAATTTCTCATTTTTCAAAATTCACATTGTTAATATTTCATACACCGTGTAATGAAATTACATCCTATTAATGAAATCATGATTTTGGGAATTTGTAATAATTCGACCTATTCTTTCACCAAAATTTTGATCCTTAGCAATGTTCCATGAATAATATTGGAGTCAAAAATTTTATTTAGAAAAATTTTGAAATCTTTACAAAAGTGTATGGGAAAAGATTCCCACAATGCCGTTGTGGGATTCTTTCTCACATAAAATCACATTGATTCAAAATCAAAATTTTGGAATCTTTTCAAGCTTTCATTAAAATCAAGAAAATGGACTGAACTGTTGGTTCTCAATATTTTATATATAAACTATTAATTTTCATATTTATATATGAATCAGACTTTTCTCCGTAGATGGTTTTGACCAAAATTTTAATTGAAAAAATTAAACTCATATTCTCCTTCTAGAATATCTTTGAATCCGAATTTGTCAACTATGATTAAAATAAATACATAAGGATACCTTCCCATTATTTTTATATTTTATGAAAGTACATTCATTCAATAAAAAAAAATTACAAACAAGAAACCAAACACACCCGGTGAGGAACTATCAAAAGTGTCTCTTGCATAAACAATAAAATTAGTTAAATTTATATATTAAAAAAAAATCAATTACAGACAAGAAGCCAAACACACCCATTAGGAAAATATCAAAAGAGTCCCATGCGTGAACAACAAGACTAACTATATTTTGAATAGCAGTCACATACAATATACAATATAATACCTACTTTTAAAAATAAAAAAAAATAAAAAAAAGGGGAAGAGAAAGAGAGGAAACATCCTAAGATGGAGACTAGCATTTTGATAATGATTATTTCTTAATTGGCTACAAGATATTATATTTTTTTTTTCATTTCCAAAAAACTTGATTTAGAATTTTAAATTCTTTTCCCTTTTTGATTAAGAGTAGTCACACTTCTATATAGCTGGAAGAAGGCCATGTAAATGAATGATTGATGCATGTGGACTTCCAGCGGCTTTCACGTTTTTCGACAATTTGAATTTAAGATTCACAGATGTGGGCACCATAAATTTCATTCATTTTTCCTTCAATTATTACGCACCATTTAAATGGTTGTGGGCGGCTTTCCATGTGTCCGACTTGACGTTTGATTCCAGACATCAACATCTCGCAGACTTTCATCAAAAAGAAAAAAAAAATCTCGAAGACAGACCAAGAAATATTCTTACCTTTCTTCCTCGAAGGTGCGAGTGGAATCCGATCCATAAATAGCAGAGGAACCAAGCGGAAGCGGACGACAAAACCAACAAATTAATCCATGGGTTCTCTTTGGTTGTTTTATATCTTCCTCTTCCTCCTCATCCACTTATGCCTACCGATAACATCGGCCTTGTCAATGGCGCAGCCTGGTTGCAATGAAACATGTGGGAACATCTCAGTTCCCTACCCCTTTGGCATGGGGGATACAAATTGTTACAGAAACTTAGCCTTTCTGGTAATTTGCAATGATACTTATTATGACCCTCCAAAATTGTTCAACTTGGGTAATAAGGAAATCCTTGATATTTCATTACAAGGCCAACAACGCATATTGGACTATGTAGGTAGAGATTGCTACAATTCACAGGGCAACTCGATTTCTGGAAGTCAACGTGAGTATGATTATTGGTTGGGAGGCATTTCCACAAACATAAGTGTTTTTATTGATCTTCTTGGTTTCACGATCTCTGACACAGCAAACAAATTCACAGCTCTTGGCTGTGACACGGAAGCATATTTCAATGCCAATAATTCAGTCTCTACAAGTGGATGTATCATGTCTTGCCCTAATAAAGGGGTTTTGATCAATGGTTCATGTGATGGCGTCGGTTGTTGCCAAACCTCTGTTCCAAAGGGTTTCAATGGCATGTCCATAGTTGTTTCAAGCATATATAATCACACCGGGGTTTATGATTTCAATCCTTGCGGGTATGCCTTCATCGTTGACTACAACTGGTACAACTTCTCAACATCCGACGTCTTGAATTTCACCCACAATATAGATGAAACAGGTTATTCACGAGTACCTATTGTGTACGATTGGGCCATAGATGGGGCCATAGTATTGGAAACAAGTAATTCATCTGACTGGCCTTTTGATAAAAGATTATTTCTTAAATGGAAATAAGATATTATTTTTTTTTTTTTTTAAATCTTGATTTAGAGTTTTAAATTCTTTTCTCCTTTTGATTAAGAAAGGGTAATAGTCACACTTTTTTTTTCTTTTTGGATATTTTACATCAATTTTTTTTTGGGTATTTTTCAACAACATTAATTAATGATTTGGCATTTTATTGTTAGTGGATAGAAATCCTCTTCTGTTGACCTGCGGACTGTCAAGGTTCGAATTTCAATCAAGACACATATCGACGTATTGGTATACGCGTTGGCTGAACTCTAGCCCTTGGATCAGCTACAGTTCCATCCTGCCGCAGGAGAGGATTTGGATCCATTATTATTTAGATGGGGAATCTTTAAATACAAATAAGGCGAGAGTGGTCTTTTAATAAAGATTATTTCTTAACTGGATCTAAGATATAAAAATTTTAAATTATTAAAAAATTGATTTTGATTTTGATGAGGTATACATGATCTCAGTCCCAAACGAAAGAGTCATGATTCAAATCATAAAGGTTTGTGACATCGGCCTTCATTTCATCCTGTTTGGTAGGATCGGCCTCTAACTCTTCCATCTAAATTACTCCTTCAATCTGACTTTGACCTGATCATCTTCACTAATATTGAAATAGACTGAGTTTTAGAACCTGGTGAAAAGACGAAATAGGACCAGATCGATTCATAAGTCCAAACAACACCAACTCAATAGGTCCAAATATAATTGAAACCTTTGCAGAATGATATTTAACTAATAAGAGTCCATTATGTCAACATTTTGCTTCATATACATGTAGAAAATTGAAATCAAAAGAGTTTGACAATGCCTCAATAGAGCCTGTCAAGTTTATTTTTTACTTAATATACGTAAAGGAATCCGAAACTGAATTGATAGTGGACTAGTGAGAGCCCAGTTTGATAAAAGCTTTAAACCAAACCAGACCTAAACCAAAAACGAACTATGTTATTGGGCCATTATTGGGCTTGGGCATATAGGACTGAAACGAAATCAGTCTGGGCCAAAACCTAATTAAATTGACCCATTGATACCCTTATTTTTATGTGATCCTTGGGCTGCATTGTGATGCCTGTACGTAATCAACCTTCTTTTAATCTTTGATAATTAGAACAGAATTTTGGGAGATGTGCTTCTAGGGGTGAAAGTTTTGCCCTGACGGCCCGAGCCCGCCCAAAACCGCCCTGAACCCGGTCAGGGTTTAGCCCGGCCCATACCCTGATAGGGTACAATCACGCCAAGACGCACCATTTCTCGGTTTCTCACTTCTCTCATTCTCTCTTTTCCTCCTGATTCCTCGCTCTCTATTTCTCCCCCCGACCGGTTTCTCTCATTTCCTCCTAAAGCCGGCGAACCAGTGGAAGGAGGGCACCGACGACGGCTCCTCTGGGCAGTGGCCGACGGGAGAGCGTCTCTCACTCTCTCTTCCTCCCTACCGCCGAGTCGACGACACTATCTAGAGAGGAGAGCCACCAGATCTCGATTCACTGATTCAGCCCCATTGGATCATCTTCTTCCTCTTATTCGATTTGGGTATAAGGTATTTATCTCTCTCTCTCTCTCTCTCCCTCTAGTCTCTCTCGATATTTTTCGAACTTTGCAGTTTGCACATAATATTAGGTTTCCATCTAATTGTTTACAAGTTTTAATTTGGTATGAAATAAAACTCAAATAGAAAATCCTCAAATGAGGTTTGCCTTTGTCCGTGATCAGGTTTGTCTTCAGAATAAGGTTTGCCTTCACTTTTCCTGCCTTCACTTTGCCTTGGAATCACGTATCTAGAACCCCTACCCCGATTTAGGGTCAATCGGGGTAACCCGACCGCCCGCCCGATCGGTAAATCGGGTAGGGTAAGGGTTGAGGTTATGTAATACCTTGGAGGGTAGGGTAGGGTTTGGGTTAGCATGAATTTTTGAGTAGGGGTAGGGGTTTGCAAATACCCGCCCACCCGACCAAGTTTCACCCCGTATGTGTTTTGCATCAAAAACCCAAAAATCTCTACGGCTTTGTTTGCTAAAAAGGGGACCAAGGGAAGGGAAGCAAAGGGAAGTGAAATTTTTGTACTTGAAATGAAAACTTTTGTAATGGTAACACAATGGCTGTGTTCGATTGCAATGGAAATTAAAGGGACTGAAAGTGAAATTTTTTAGAAACGTTTGTAACCTTTTCTTTTCTTTTTTAAGATTTTGCTAAAAGCTAAATTTCATTAAAGGGAAAGAAAAGAAATA
>CM053266.1:60194270-60291082 GCA_028583415.1 Protea cynaroides | reverse complement strand
AAAAAACTTGAAAAAGAATAAATAATCGCTTCAATGTCCAAAATGTAAAAAAAAAAAGAAAAATTAAGATGATGATTATAAGCAGCTTTAATTGACTAAGTCTGATTTTTAGACCTTTGTTACTTGAGTTATTAAGTCCTAAGGGTGTTCTACACCTAGTACCCTAAAAACAACTCGGGTTTGGGAGTTACCGATCCAACACTTGCTATATGGGTAACTTTAGAAAAAGCCTAAGAAAATAGACATTGCACAAGTCGATGGAAAAATTGACTTTCAAATTCTTTGATTTTGGGGCCTTTGTCTGAGTTATTAAGTCCTAGGGGTGTCTCTACATCTAGTGCCCTAAAGCCAACCGGTTTGGGAGTTAATCGACCCAACACTTGCAACGAGTAACTTGGAAAGCCTCTAAGAAACGGATATTACATGTCAAATCGAAAAAAAAAGGATGTTATTTTTCTTGAAGTATATTGTAAAGCCCCACTACACTGAGTTACATCACTTTACACTAAAGATGTATATTAATATGTAATTTATTAAGATGGTGACTAAATTAGTTATTGTATTCTGATAAGATTTCTAAGTTGTTCATTGAGTTAAATTCTCGCTTATGAGTTATAATTGTGGGAGTACTTAGAGTTTTATTTAATTCTTGTAACTTGTTAAACCCAAAATATTTTCTTTAAATTCTTGTGGGTAGATCTACCGCAGAAACCCTCACGAAACACAACTCATCCCCTAGGGATATCCTAGGGGTTCAATGGCTTATTGTACATGCTAAGTGCAATCTTGGTTCTTACTAAAGTGGAGTAGTTTAGAATTTTTTATTTATTTATTTATTTTTATTTTGTCCGAGGACGTGCAAAGGCTAAGTGTAAGGAAATTTGATAAGTGTATAATTTTATATTTTTATTTCTTTTGTATTATGATTTTTAGGGTGTTTAATACCTTATTGAGCTTAATAGAATTTATTTTATGAATTTGATATATTTTAGAAATCTTGTTAATTAATTAATAAAAGATGAAAAAATTCTAGCACTCTCAATATTAATGTTTTGAATTTCATGTAGGATTCTAACATGGAAAGAATTCATTTGGGTTTTCAAATATGATTTTAAAATTTGATCTGAAAAATTGATCCAAATCTAAACTAGAGAAGGAAGGTTGCTACACATGGAAGGTTCACTATTAGAAGACCTTGATTGATTGTTGAAAATCTTGAGGAGAATATACACAATTATAGAATCTTATAAAATTTGGTAGATTTGGGGGTGACAACTGTTTAATAATGGAATGATTTTCATCTAATATAGGAATGAGGATTTTGTTAAGTGTGAGAGAATTTGATAAGTGTATAATTTTACATTTTTATTCATTTTGCATTATGATTTTTAGGGTGTTTTATACCTTATTGAGCTTAATAGAATTTATTTTATGAGTTTGGTATATTTTAGAAATCTTGTTAATTAATTAATAAAAGATGAAAAATTTCTAGCACTCTCAATATTAAACGTTGAATTTCATGTGGTGATTCGAGATGGAGAGAGTTCGCTTGGGATTCCAAATGTGGTTTTAAAATCTGATCTCAAAAATTGATCCAAATCTAAACCAGAGAAGAAAGGTTGTTACACATGGAAGGTTCACTATTAGAAGACCTTGAATGATTGTTGAAAATCTTGAGGAGAATATACACAACTATAAAATCTTACAAAATTTGATAGATTTGGAGGTGTCAATTGTTTAATAATGAAATGATTTTCATCTAATCTAGGAATGAAAATTTTGTTTAATTTTTATTTTCATGTATAAGGTTGTCAAATCTAGGCATACCAATTTTAGTCTTGTATTTTGACTATTTAAACAATGTAAAACCTATGTAAAGATCATCCAAGAGTGATTGAGAAAGAAGGTAGTGGTTGAAGAACAACTCTCTTTCTTTTGTTTTTAATTGAATATTTTTTTTTTCAATTTATGTGTAGAATGATTGATGAATTGGTTGATTATGAGTACTACTAATTGATTTATTTATCTAATCGATTGTTAGATTATAATTGAATTGCTATCAATTGATTATTCTATGTCGTTAAAAATGGAGACTGACGTTAATAGACAAATTAATGTTATATTTCAGGAGAAATCAGATTAAAGTAATTAAACCACGTTGGTGTGTTTAATCGTTTAATTCCCCCAATCATCTTTCTAATTGTTATTGTTATTCCCGAATCAAACCGAGCCTAGTCTTGTGATTGATTTAAAAGTAAGGGTACTATTAATAAGCCGCCTTTAATAGACTAATCTTAAGGGAAAGACTAAGGATTTTAAGCCTAATCCTAATTTTCATTGATTATTCAATTGGAATTGATTATCCTTTATGTCGAAGGAACAAGTTTACGAAGATGGTGTAAGTATCCTTTGACCAAGCTTTTTTCTATTGATTTAATGAGTCTTATTTCATTTTCATTTGTTTTTCTCTCTTTAGGTTAATTAAACATTTTATTCTTAATCATACAATCCTTGTGGGTTCGACCCTTACTTGCTACTTTTTACGTTTTAAAGTAAGGTAATTTAATTTAAGCGCTCGACACACATCAGTAATGAAATTACATCCTCTAAATGGAAGGAAAAAAATGGGAGAATGTAATGCATGCAATTATTTTTTGGGTAAAGAATGTAATACATGCATTGGAAGCATGGTACGTGTTAATTAGAATCATAGTTATCAAATTTATTAATAATTGGGCGAAAATTACGATCAAACTGAATTTGTAAGTACCAAAAGAAAAAAAATTCATGATTTTGAGAGTTTGTAATAATTCGACTTACAAAATTCATTCTCCAAATTTTGATCCTTAGTAATATTCAATGAATAATTTTGGAGCCCAAAATTTTAGTTAGCAAAATTTTAAAATCTTTACAAAAGTTTAAGGGAAAAAGTTCCCACTATACCAGGGTCTTGGGAGGACAGAATTACGTAACTTTACCCTCACAACATGGAGAAGTTATTTCTGTATTTCAAACCTATGACCACTAGGTTGCAATATGACCACCTTACCGTCACCTAGAATATATGAAAGAAAAACCAAAATTTTCACCTTCTTGTAAATGATCGCTCCAAACAACGGCACCCTTAAACGAGTAAAGCCAGGTTCCACCTTAAAATCAAAAGTCTACAGTTTTGAACCAACAATTTCTCCAGCAGAGAACGATTTCTAGCCTTCTATTCAGATTCACCATTACAAGAACGTCAATTGACATAACCTCTTTTTTTACTCTATCGATTCTCCACCGAGATCAGGATCAGAAATTAATTAGAATCACATCATTTGAGACTTCAGCAGCTCGACTATGGTTTCAAATTCCAAGATCTTCCAAGCCAGAGATTCTGATTATCTATGAAGGGGTTATCGTTTCTCCAGAAGAAAAACTTCTAATTATTCATCAAAACCCACAAATCTCCCAGAAATGTATCTGCAAAACCGAAAACCAAACCAAAAGACTACTTTTTTAAAAGTCAAACACACAAACTAACACGAAATTGAGCTTTGTCCAGCATTACAAACCACTGATTCGGATTTTCAAATAAAATGGAAAAATCTTGAACATCAAAGAGATAATGTAACTTTAATTTTTGCACGTCAATCAATCTTTGCTGAGTTTTACCCAAAAAAAAAAAAAAAATCAATCCTTGCCGAAAGCTTCAAATACTGGAAAATAATACCAAAGGAAATAAACTTATCAACATTCAAGAGTCAGCATTTAACTCTTCTCATTGTCCTTCTCCGCATTCCTTCTTTCGATCTCCGATTAAAAAAAAGTTGGAGAAAATGACTAAAAAAAGAAAACAAGAGAGAAAGAGAGCAGTAATCAATTTCAAATCGTAGACTGCAAGTTTGCCAAGGCGAGTTGTAGAAGGCCGCAAAAGACAGGACACTGAAACAGGAAGAGCAGTACGGCAGATCGGAGATGATGATTGGACAAGGAAGAAAGACTAGAGACTTTGCTGTTTTAGAATCTTTAGATTCTTTCGCTTTGGAAGTGGAAGATCGGTCAAAATGTATTCTGGACAATATATGTATCAAATTTTACAATCTATTTTTTTTTATACCTACCAAACTACATTTTATTTTTAATAAAAAAATTATTTTTAAAAATTATTTTTGATAAATAAGTGAAAAAATAAAAATAAAAAAAGATCCAAACATGATTGGCTGACAAATTGAAAAAGGGTGCCCTTCTTTGCTATTCTTGTTTCAATTAGTTCTACACATAATATTTCATTTTTAAAGTATTTCCATATGATATAATGTGATCTCCGAGTAAAAAAAGTAGTGGTAACAAGACGCATAAGATCAGTTTCTTCTTGTGTAGGAAAACTTTCAAAATCAGATTTATTTAGGCCCCATTTGATAACACTCTAGCTCCCCTAGAGCTACTTCTGGTCTGGAGTCATTTTCTACTTCTTATCCGGAAGGATTTTTCGAATAGAATGCTGTTTGATAATGCTATTTCAGAATCAATTCCAGAGATCATTAGGAGTAGAATATCGTTTGATAAAAATGACTCTGGTTTTAATATGAACTGTGAAGTGAACCTAGTAAGAGAGAGTCGAAATTTCTAGATAAAGGAAGCTCAAAACACTGAATTAAACCATACAAATTAAAAAATTTAATATTTCAAAGATGGAAAGAGAATTGATTCAGTTCAATTCATTACAGCCAAGAAATCCCATTGCGATTTGATAAACAATAGCTAATAGATGAATACACTGAATACTCAAAAGTAACAAAAATCCAAAAACAAATAGAGAAACAAAATCAATAGATGGATTATAAAGCTTAAAAAATTTACCGCCATCGGAAACCTGTTTCCATTTTTTAGACACCGAATCTTGACCTAACATCGTTTCCTAAACCCTAATTTCCTGGATTAAAGCCTAATAAAGATGTCGAAAAAAACAAAAAAAAAAAAAACTAACCCAAAATCGCAGAGAGAAAGAGAAGGAAAGAACCATACCTGGCACCATTGGAGGGATAATCAGAGAGAGAGAGAGAGAGAGAGAGAGAGAGAGAGAGAGAGAGAATACGAACAGAGCACCCTTCGAAATCCTTGCTTCGTCTTCCCAGAGATAGGGAGAGAGAGAACATGACCTTCGTCTTCCGGAGAGAGAAGGAGACCTTCGTCTTCAGAGAGAGAGGCCATCCAATGTTCACCGAACACAAAGAGAGTGAGACCGTCGCCTTGCATCTTCGTCTTCAACAGAGAGAGAGAGCTTGATTTCATTTGATTTGTTGGGAGTAAGTTTGAGTTGACTCCCCTTAAAATCTCTCCCATCAACCAGCTCCCCGAGTTAAGAAGTAAGTTTTTTTAACTCAGTTTTTTTGCCTCCCATAGACAATTTCTGACTGGTTCACTCCATGAGAATCAAAACTTGAACCTTGTTTATCAATCGTCATTCCACTCTGAATTAGCTCCGGAGCTAAGAAGTAAAGAGTAGAATGGTTATCAAACGGGGCCTTAGGTTTTCTTTGGTATGTATTATAGAATGAATTATATAATAAATTATGACATATATAGTTATTTGGTATAATTTATAGTATTTATTTTTATATTTAAATAAATTGATATAATATAAAATCTACAAATAGGTTAGAATGTGTTTATTAATTTTTTTTTAAACACATTTTTTTTTGGTAAAAAGAATGTGTTTATATATATATAGGTTAGATTGTGTTTATCAAATTTTTTTTTTTTTTGCTGAAAAGAATGTGTTAATATATATAATTTTTTGTTGGTGAAAAGAATGTGTGTGTGTGTGTGTGTGTGAGATAATATAATAAAAAAAACAAAAAAGGAATACAAATCTGTTACTAGTAATACCTCACCTTCAGCGTGGCCATCAGGAGGGCCTAGTAGAGATTAAAGTCATAAACTAGTTATTTTTAAATTCCACCTTCAGCATAGCCATCTGTAGAAATAAAAACAATTAGGAAAAATAATCTTCAACTATCTTACCTTTGACAATAGAAAAGCGTATGCTAATAGCAGAAGGTACCTTCACTTGGTTCTATCAATCAATGGGTTTGATTGGTTTTCAATTGACATCGAAGGATAGGTGATGAAGGGTGAGAATGATACCAGAAAATGGGCTTCAACTGATGATTGAGTCAAGAGTTAAAAAATTTATTAGTTATTATTTTGACTATTTCAATTCTTGTTTCAATTAGTTATAGGCAAAATAATATTTCTTTGTAAGGGTTATCATCCGTTAAAATAGAATCTTTTGGCCTTCAACTATGAAAAGCATGGAAATACCTGTTCCATAGAAATATTGAAGGGTAAATTGTAACTACTTATTTCTTAAGAAAATAAATAAATAAATTGATTATAGGTTTTCATTTGTATGTTTATTATTATTATTATTATTGATGAGAAATGAACTTATGTATTGCTTTGTGTAGTACACAAGGATGACATAGCACAAGTTTTTTATATCTATGGATCGGAATTAGGTCAAATCATCGTATACGATAACAGTTGGATCTTAACAAAGGAGTCAGCAGTGCTGTTTTACTTCAAGAAACATAATAGAAATTACAACTTTCAAAGTAAGATTATAAATATAAAATCTCGTCAAAGGTTTCCATTAATTTATATGCTTATTATGTAAGAAATTGGAGATCCTGGTTATATTACATATGAAACGTATCAAGGTTGCATCCATATTAAAAAAAAAATTTAAAAAAAAAGGGAAGAAGGAGAACAAGAAGAAGAAAAACCATCGATGACAAATTATAATTTATCCAAAACTTTCTTAGAATATGTTTTACAATTAATAAAAAAAGTAATGCTAAAATTTATGATCCACGGGATCAGTATCCTTCTTGTGTAGGCTCGAAAATTTTCAACATCAAAGGTATTTTGAAATTTTGGTTTAAACAAAAATAACTAAATAAATTTCTCATTTTTTGAAATTCACATTGTTAATATTTCATACATCGTGTAATGAAATTACATCCTATTAATGAAATCATGATTTTGGGAATTTGTAATAATTCAACCTAAAAATTCTTTCACCAAAATTTTGATCCTTAGCAATGTTCCATGAATAATATTGGAGTCGAAAATTTTAGTTAGAAAATTTTTGAAATCTTTACAAATGTTTATCGGAAAAGATTCCCACAATGCCGTTGTGGGATTCTTTCTCACATAAAATCACATCTATTCAAAATCAAAATTTTGGAATCTTTTCAAGTTTTCATTAAAATCAAGAAAATGGACTGAACTGTTGGTTCTCAATATTTTATATATAAACTAGTAATTTTCATATTTATATATGAATCAGACTTTTCTCCGTAGATGGTTTTGACCAAAAATTTTTGGGAAAATTAAACTCATATTCTCTTTCTAGAATTGCTTTGAATCCGGATTTGTCAACTATGATTAAAATAAATACATAAAGATACTTCCCCATTATTTTTATATTTCATAAAAGTATATTCGTTCAATAAAATAAAAATTACAAACAAAAAACCAAACACACCCGCTGAGGAACTATCAAAAGTGTCCCTTGCTTAAACAACAAGATTAGTTAAATTTATATATTAAAAAAAAATTCAATTACAAACAAGAAACCAAACACACCCATTAGGGAAACTATCAAAAGAGTCCCTTGCGTAAACAACAAGATTAACTATATTTTGAATAGCAGTCACATAAAATATACAAAATAATGTCTATTTAAAAAAAATTAAAAAAATAAATGAATAAAAAAAGAGGAAGAGAAAGGGATGAAACATCCTAAGATGGAGACTGACATTTTGATCAGGATTATTTCTTAATTGGATACAAGATATTATATTTTTTTTTCATTTCCAAAAAACTTGATTTAGAATTTTAAATTCTTTTCCCTTTTTGATTAAGGGTAGTAGTCACACTTCTTTATATATATATATATATATATATATATATATATATATATATATATATATATATATATATATATATATATATTTTCAACAACATTAATTAATGATTTGGCACTCTATTGTTAGTTAGATGGGGAATATTTAAATACAATCAAGGTGAAAGTGGTCTTTTAAAACGATTATTTCTCGATCTAAAATATAAAAGTTTTCAATTATTATAAAATTAATTTTGATTATGAGGTATACATGATTTTAGTCTCAAACGAAAGAGTCATGATTCAAATAATAAAGGTTTGAGACATCGGCCTTCATGTCATCTAGTTTGGAAGGATCGGCCTCTAACTTTTCCATCTGAATTACTTTTTCAATCTGACTTTGACCTTATCATCTTCACTAATATTGAAATAGACCGAGCTGTAGAATCTAGTGAAAGACGAAACAGGATCAGATTGATTCGTAAGTCCAAACGATGCCAACCCAATAGGCTCAAATCGAATTGAAACCTTGCCAGACTGATAATTAACTGATAAGAATCTATTATGTCAACATTTTGCTTAGGCAAAATTTCATGTACTACCCAAAAACTATTAATAACATCAACTACAAGTTTCTAAAAATATCAACGGACTGGGTTTCTATGTTAAACGTTATCAATATTTGGGTAGTAATTGGTGACGTCAGAAAATAGTGAGTGATAGTTGATGTTATAGATAATTTTTGAATAGTATGTGAAATTTTGCCTAAATAATAAGACAATTGGTTGCATATCAAATCATCACTTACCCAAAATATATGATAATTGGGTATCAAATCATCACTTAACCAAAATATATGATTATTGGTTGCGTAATTGGTTTCTGTCCTATCAGTGTAACGTAGCCCATGAAATAATTGAAATTTAATTTTATGACTTGGTTTGGTGTGTGGTGGCAATTAGCATGTAACCCATGAAATAATTGAAATTTAATTTTATGATTTGGTTTAGTGTGTAATGGCAACTAGTATGTCAAATCCAAAGGGTAGCTCAATTGGCTAAGAACCAACTTCTCATATCAATTGAAATTGAATTTTATGATTTGACTTGGTGCGTGGTAGCAATTAGTATGTAAAATTCAAGGTGTATCTCAGTTGGCATCAAAGTTCAAGTAATCAGTATTGGACCCTTTTTCCTAATTGGAAACGTTGTCAATTCGGAGAATTCCATGCGATGATACAAGTTCCACTTGCAAAGGCATTCTTCGAATCAAGAAGTTATGGTGATAGGATCGGGTCAAAAGGATTCTGCCTTAATCTCAAATAGGGAGCACACTAAGGACATACTATATCTATATAAATGAGACTTCATTCTTATCACAAGCCATAACCCAAATTCCTAAAATGCTCCTCTAGTCCGTAAATACCAATGTGTCCAATACTTGGATATACAACCTTAGTTGGCATGAAGCAATACCTTACATGACTGTCTTAACTTCAATGATGGAGTCCATGAAATTGAAATTGAATTTTATGGCAAGAGTAATTAGTACGCCAAACCCAAGAGATAGTTGAATTGACAAGAATCAACATCTCACAATTAATTAAGAGATCATGAGTTGAAGACATAAATGCATGTCAAGAAAACACCTCACAATATATCAGAGGGCAAATAAGATGACAGATCCCATAAAATTGAAATTGAATTTTATGACGTGACTTGTGCGTACGTAGTAATCCAACGGGCCCATGAAATTGAAATTGAATTTTTTGACTTGACTTGTGCGCAGTTGACTGAGCCCATAAAATTGAAGATACAAAGCCCATAAAATTGAAGATACAAAGCCCATAAAATTGAAATGCAAAGCCCATGAAATTGAAGATGGCGGAGCCCATGAAATTAATGATTTTTTGGGTGCTTAGTAATATGATGGAGTCCATGAAATTCAACATGGCAGAACCCATGAAATTGAATTTATTTATTTATTTTTATTTTTTTTGGTAGTAAACATTGAAATTGAAATTTTTTTATCTGTTGTTCATGTTTCCTGGCAAGAGCCATTGACAGGTTATCCCTTCTACAAGGTGACAGAAATTAAAATGGCTAAAAGTTGTCCTCAAAAATTGGGCAAGAAGTGTGCCAAGAAACAATTTTTACAATGGAAAGGGATGCTGAATCAGATTATTTGAAGACCTTCATATTACAGGAAAAGTTTTAGACAGAAAAAGCAAGAATCCAATGGCTTCATAATGGTGATCGAAACTACAAGTTCTTCCATACATATGCAAGGTCTAGAAGAGCTAAAAGTGCTATTCGAATGGTTACTATAGAAGATGGCCGAGAGTTATACGATCAGTCTTTGATTGCTGATTACATCAATAAGTATTTTGCAAATTTTCACAAGAAAGTACATCTACTTCCCTTGAAAATATTATTGATGTTATTACTCCTTCGGTATCTCACATGGACTGCAAAATGTTAGATGCATTACCATCTTATGATGAAGTCAAATCTGATGTTTTTGCTTTAAACCCTGTTAGTGCTCCAGGCCGGATGGTTTTCCTAGGCATTTTTTCCAACATTGCTGGAATATTGTTGGTAAGAATGTATGTGATGCAGTAATTAAATTTTTTTGAAACTGGTTTCATGCCTCGTGGTGTTAATAACAGTTTCTTGACACTGATTCCAAACGTTGGAGGTGCCACAAAGTTATCCAAATTCAGGCCCATTTGTATGTATAACTTTGTCTTCAAAATTATTCCAAAGATTCTTGCATCCAGATTAAAAATTAGAAAAAATTTCATCTAGACCCCAAGAAATATAGCTAGCAGAAGTAGGGTGTTGGGAGAAAAACTTACTTTGAAAGATATGGATGCGATTTCGTCAATCTGAGCATTTATAGGTAATGTTTCTATATCGTAAAAACTACTAATGGTGGAGTTATTACTTGGGTGGAGGTAACTCATTTATGCAATTCCTTATTGTTTAGGTTTCGGCTTTGGTAAATTGATGAAAAACTTAAAATGTTCATGTAATTGGGGATGGGAATAGTTTTGACAACTTTATATTGAATAATTTGATTACCTATTAAGTAGGGGTTTGTTAGGTTGTAGGATTGTTGTCCTCATTTTTTTTGTTGTACAAACCAAAGTAGGGATTGTGATTTCTGGACTGGATGTAGTCAAAATATTGTTGAAGAGTATTAAGTAAATATGAAGCTTTGTTAGGGCATTGCTATGTGGCCGTAGCTTTTCATGCACATACTGTGGGAGTGAACCACGTATGATTCATACTGTGGCGTGATTGTTTATATTACATATTACATATTGGAGTGTGGTGCTTCTAAGAGCACGTGTCCACTACCCAATATACTTAGGCATTCTTTGGTTGTGAAGTGGATGTGCATGTGATTATGTATGATTAGTAAAATTAGGATTGCTCCAACCAATTAGATTGCTATAGCAATGAAGGAAGGAAGCTTTTACTATACTGATTCAGCCACCATCTAAGAGTTTCAAGTTTCATCTAGAAATATCATGTGATATCAGATCCAGATTTCGTGAGGAAATTTAATCGTTTCATATTAGTACTGGCAAACTAACTAAATGGCAACCAGTTAGGGCATAAACATGAATTAAAAAGTCCCAAATTTGGAAAATTGAACTACACTTTCTTGAAGGAAGGGTGCATCGAGAACCCTTTCTATTCTTTTGAAAAAGTACCAAATTCCCATAATTGATGAGTTGAGCTACACAAGTCAAAACCTAGTTGAATGTTGTTGGGAAGTTTGCAGTAACCTTGAAATTGGGATTTATTCATATTTGTCGCCTGGATTGACTTGATTTTCGGAGAGCAAATTCGGTTTTACTAGATCTTCAAATCCCCAGTCACCGATGATTGGACGGCCAAAACCCAGGATTCTGAAGCATCTGTTGTCGATGGAATCTGTAAAAGAGAAAACAAACAGTATGGAACTCTTAGCCAGAGACCAGAGCTCCTTTGAGAGGGGATTCCCGGGGTGTGATTAGTTGAATATCTTCCTAGTAACTCCAAGAACATACATAGGTCACGGATTGGTGATAGGATTACGGTAGGGGAGCCGGGAGAAAAAACTATTAGAGAGAGATGAAACTTTCTTCTTCCATTTTTGTTACCACCTTTTATTGCCTTCTTAGACTACATATATATACAATTCATGATTTCTCAACATCCTTTTTCGGAACTCGTTTTATCCCAGACAATCATCATTCGTAATTTGACTGTATTGGGTACAGCAAACTAATAGAATGTCGACCCCCTAGTTCAGGTGGTTACATCACGTAAGCCGCTTTTCGACCCCCTGTTACAGAGCACTATATCATGTCAGCCACCTTTTCGACCCTCTGGTACAGATCACTATATCATGTCAGCCACCTTTCGATCCCTTAAGATTGCTTTTCGACCCCTTTGTAGACCAGATATTTTCGGGGTTCCTCATCATTGTCCCTGTTAGAGTTATGTTTTCAAGTAATATTTCACCTTTTCGCCGATTCAAACCCAGATCTTCTGACACAACGGGTCAACTCAGAGGATTTAGCATTAATGGTTTTTGTCAGTATTTACGGCCATTGATAGTGACTTTCCGGCGGGCCAGATCTTCCTGTCTAGTCATTACCCCCAGGTTGTGTCAGATCAGGCAGGGGTCGAACTTAGACATCTATCTCGAATTTTACCATACTACCTTCCTTTACAACGTCCTAGATGACCGCCACGTATTTTATATCCTGCGGTTAAGATGAATGCCACATGATTACCTTTGGTGACAGGCCTTTTGCGGATATTTTCCCCAACAGAACCCCCTTGTCTCCTTCATGAGTCTTTCGTCTGGAGGAGACACATTTATCGAAGGAAATATCTTCTCATGAATGCATGACATTTTTTCCGCCTTATGATTTTTGTCCCATTTTTCAAAATTTGAATGCACGTCCTCCCAAGTCGTCGCGTGGGCCATTTTTAATCCCCTCGATCCGTTGCGTTCCAACGGTTGATCCTTCATTACTTTTAACTATACATCGTAACCGTCCACACGTCATTTCCCCCCTCAATAGTTGTACCTGCCTCTTCACTGTCCGTCGCTTCGTTCGAGAATCATTATATCTTCCTAGCTAGAGCCCATCGGTCTGCTAATCTATAAATATTTCCTCTTCTTCCTTCTTTCTTTCTTTACGCCTTCGAACTCTGCTCAAGTTTTTGCTGTAACACTTTTCTTCGATTCTTCACTCGATTCTGCTTCTTCCAGTCACTGTGAGGCAAGTCGTCTTCTGGTCGTGTGATTTTATGTAAGTCTTTACTTCCCTTTTACTTTTTCTATCCAACCCCCAATGGCTCGAGACAAAGCTATTGCTGGTCGGTCCACCGAACCCACTCTGCGCAGATCTCCTCCACGGTTTGTTCAGAGGGGGAGGCTTATAGTAGCTAAGCCGAACAAATGCCCTCAACCTCCCTTGAGGATGTCGGTCCACACTGTGTGGCTTCTACAGCTGAAGTCCGGGGATGACTCGACTTGAAACTGTACGATCTTAGGGCTTCCTTTCAAGTGCCCAGATCTGTAGATTTAGTAACCCCCACTCCGGAAGACCGAGCATGTCACCCTTATTCCCACAAAATGGTGGTAAATCAGAACATGTTCCTCTCTGGCTTCCGCTTTCCCTGCCATTCTTTAGTCTTCGAACTCTTAGGGTTTTATGGTTTAGCCCCTACTCAACTTACCCCCAACTCTTGGGCCCATATTCATTCTTTTATCATCTTCTTCCTTAAGTGTCAAGAACCTCCCACTTTAGGATTTTTCCAATATCTATTTGATGTGGGTGTTCTGTTCTGGCCCCATTGTCCAAACCAGCCCCAAATTCCTAACGGAATTTATTATTTCCACCGTCGAAACCTGGACATAGTCCCGGCTATGATCGAGTCCAACCCCTCCTCGGTTCCCCATTGGAAAGAGAAATTTTTCGGGGCCTTGATCAAGAGGGGTCACACTCTGCAGGGTATGCAGTATTTCCCCATCGAGAACCGATGGCAATTTATCGACCCTTCTGTGGTAGGGGTCGAACCTCCACTAACACCGCTCGAAATGGAGACCCTCGAACGGGTGGCAAGTCGAGGGAGAGCCATTCAATTTAGGAATTTGTCCAACAATCAGTTCCTATACCCGTATGGTCTGAGTAAGTCTGGAATTCTACTAACCTTAGCTTTCTTTCACGCCGGCTTTGATGCTAATGCTTTCTCCGTTATCTTATTCTCGAGTGGAGGGGTATAGATGACGGTGTTTGGGAGAATCCGATGGGGACCAAAATGTTCAGCAAGAACAACGGGAGAAAGAAGAGATCGCCCTCGCAGTGGCCCGTAAGCTGGCCACTTTAGAAAGCGTGGCCGAGGCGCCCCCTCTTCCTTCGACCGATGGCCCTCCCAGAGCGGGCTCTTCTTCTTCGATCCCGGGCCTTCAAGCCTTCCTCCTGTGCAAGAAGTCCCACAGGATATGCCTCCCGCGGCCCTTACCATCGACCGCTACTACTCCTCCTGATCGAGGTGAATGATGAGGGAAGGTAAGTCCCGTATTTGTTTTTTTTTTTTTTTTTGGATACTAAACTGTTTTCCTTTCATCTCTTTTTAGAGAGTGGCGACGATGATACTGCTATGGTAACAGAGACATTGCGTCGGCGAAAGCGGAGGAGGCTGGATCCTAGGGTCCCCCGTCGTATCTTCCTCGAAGATACAGCTCACGACGTGCTATCGAGGGTCCCCCCCGGGCCCCCAACCCTACAGGTTCTTCTCCCTGGGGAAGAACTAGCTTCCCTCGGCCCCCTATGCCCCCCACCGAGCCGGCACCGGGCCAATCCTCCTCCACCATTCTCTCCAGAAATGAGGAGCCTCTTGCTTCGACCCATCCCCCCCCTCGACGGCAGCCCCCGAGTCTGGGGTTGTTGATTCTTCGCTGATTCCTTCTTCTTCTGCCTCTGCCTCTATCCCTGCTACTACTCCTGCTCTGGTTACCCTGACCGCTTCTCCCCAAGACCTCCCTCGTACATCTGTTCCTCTTGATGAGGGACCTTCTTCGAGGGCCCCTGGTTCTTCTGCAGGGGTCGATCCCCTTTCCTTACCTTCAAGTTCCTCAATTCCTTCTGGGCCCACTTCTGCCCCTACAGGCATTCCTCCCTTTGTACCTTCATGGAGGGTACATGCCGCGGATAGCGATCTTCGGGATCGTGGCCGTGGCACGAGAGTCATTCACCATGTCCGTTGCACCCGACGCCCGTACACTCCGGGCTGTCCCTTGGAGGCAATCGACCGAGATATGAGTGCAGCAATTTATCGAGTGTATATATATATATATATATATATATATATATATATATATATATATATATATATATATATATATATATATATATATTTGAGGCACCTTGTTGAACTAACATTAATCTCGTGCCTATCTGTTTTGTCTCAGCTGATATGCGGGTCAAACCACTATCATAGGATGCTATCGATTGAGATGGAGGGCCAGTTAAAGGCGGCGGATGAGAAACTATTGGAGGTTGAGGAGAGGTTTCTCAAAGCTGAGGAGTTAGCCCACGAGGTGGAGCTGAAGCGTCGGGGGTTAGAGGCTTCTCTCAACCAGAACCGCAAATGGCTCTCGGAGGAGAAATCCAGGTACCAAAGGCTGGAAGAGAAGTACACTTCTCAAAGTAAGGTGTACGAGTCCACCCAGAAAGAACTGTCTGAGCAGCGGCTGTCGAATGACATCATGCGCGAGCAGGCCTTCGCCAACAACAAGCTCATCATTCAACTGGAGAAGGAAATCTTTGATCCACAGACTTCCCAAGACACCTGGATTGAGGAGAAGGAAAAGCTACGATCGGAGAAGGAAGAGCTATCGGTCGATTTGGTGCAAGCCTCCTTCACTAAAGATGCTTTAAGGAACGAGCTAACCGCCTCGGAGGCCACTATTGTCAGCTTGACTGAGGAATTGACCCAAACTCGATCATCGCTGTCGAGCAGCCGAGAAGCACTACTGAAGGCCTTACTGGATTCGGAGGACATGGAGAGTATGTTCCAGCGAGAAAGGGCCAGAGCCATTCGGGATGCCCTGATTGTAGTTCATTCAGAGCTATCTGCCCTCTTGCCCACCTTCGACTTCTCTCAAGTTCAGTTGATGCACAAGGTGATCCGAGACAAGCTTACAGGCTCTTCCAGTTTGGCTCTTCCTGTGGCTTCTTCATCCATTCCTACTCCAACCGAAGTTCCTTCTTCATCAGCCCCTGCTCCATCAAGCATTCCAGATGGGCCCCCCGAAGATGTACTCCCCTCCGAAGTATGATAGTTTTTTTTTTTTTTGAGACCGGCTGGTCTGTACTTGTATACATTTTGACCATATATATACACATCTTCTTTTCATACTGCGTCTTACTTGTTGATGTCTTGTTGATGTGAGTGATTCCCTACTATCCCTCCAACCTTTTCTTTTTCGAGGCCCTTAGGCCTTAACTTTTTTCGAGGCCCTTAGACCCTTTTTTTTTTTTGAGGTCTTTAGACCTTAATCTTTTTTCGAGGCCTTTAGACCTTTTCTTTTTTCGACTTGGACCGAGATCCCTGGAACAGGCGGGTGAGACCACGAGGTTCGAACACGAATCGCCCGGTGTATTTACTCGTATGCCATTTCCTTGATGTGTTAGATGATCGCCACCTGGCTCTTCCTGATAATCCTTTTTCTACGGCCAGATGGATTGGTAACCGATATTTACCTTAACAGGACCCCCTTGTCTTCCTTAAGAGTCGTTTCGTCTGAAGGAGACAACAAAGGGAAAATATCGCCCTCATCGACACGTGGCAATTCCTCCGCCATGCGATACAGCCGAGCGATTTAATATCTCTTCGTCTTTAGGCTCTGGCACACGTCTTCCCAGATTTACTCCACCTTTCTCGATCATAATCAATGTTAATTCCTCTTCCCCATGCTTCTGACGTCGCTTCAAGTCTATCGGACCGTTTCATCTCACCTTGTCGTTACTCCTATCTTGTTGATCCTTTATCGCCACCGTCCACGCGTCAGTCCTCTACGAAAAACTACACCCGTCCCTTCATCTGTCATTCGCCTCTTCCAAGAACCATTATGGTTCTCGGAACTAGGTCCTTTGGGTTTATAAAATGCTTATCTCCCTTGTTTCCACCTCCATACTTTCATCAGTGGCGGTCTTCTTATCCTTTCTTCCCTTGCCGATCAGGTCCCCAATTAGTTCTTCTCCCTCCTGGGTTGAGGGATTTTTTTCTCTTTCAGATTCTTTCAGCACTTGTTTGATGTGGGAGTGGGGGCCCTGTACCGGCTGGTCCCTTGGTCGTGGTGGCCAGCCGCACCGTAAAATCCACTATGTCTTCCGCCACAACTGGGAAGGGGTCTTGGCTGTGTGTACCGGCTGGTCCCTTGGTTAAGGCGCCCAGCCGCACCGCAAAATCCACTATGTCTTCCGCCACAACTGGGAAGGGGTCTTGACCGGCTGGTCCCTTGGTCATGGTGGCCAGCCGCACCGCAAAATCCACTATGTCTTCCGCCACAACTGGGAAGGGGTCTTGGCTGTGACGAAGACCACTGCTGTTCTTATCTGGAAAGGGAGATTCTTCAGGGCCTTGATTAGGAGGAATCACATCGTATGTAACGGACTAGATTTCTATGGAACAACTTGTGGACAGAGCCACTCCCACGAGTCAGAGTGGGTAAGGGCGAATCATCGGAAAGGAGGCGACGGGGACGTGTTCTTTCCTTCGGGCTGGACAGATTTCCTGAAGGGTCTCCCCCTAAACAAAGGAGACATACTAACTTTCCGATATGAAGGAGATGTCATCCTCGCTGTCACTACGCCTCATAGCATGACTGGTTATGAGAAAGTAGGCTCCTACGGCTTTCTAGCGGTCTGAAACGCAAGCCAACATCCCTTCGGCTTCAGTGAAGGGTACCGGGGAGAAGCACGAGATCACAAGCAGATCGTCTCATATGGTGCCTCCCGAGCCCGTGAGGGACATATGTACATACTGCCGCTTCTGTAGGCCTGTTGTAGATAACTCTGTAATTACGATTGTGACTTCTTCCTTTTCTTCTGAAATGATCGGATCTTTAGACTTCCCTTTGGTGAATGACTCCTTGTAATTACAATTTCATACATGAATGAAAACGATTCTTTTTTGATGAATGACTCCATTACTTGGAAATCCTTTCTACCCTCGGGTGTTCATATTTACATTCTATCAGGTATTTGACATCTAAGATAAAATAACCCTGAATTACAGGCTCCAAAGCCCTTTCGAGGCCGTGAAGCCTGTTTTTCTTTTTCCTTTTCGAGGCTTCAACGCCCTTTCGAGGCCTTGAAGCCTGTTTTTCTTCTCTCTTTTTTTTTTTTTTTTTTTTTTTTTTTTTTTTTTTGAGGCTTCAAAGCCCTTTAAGGCCTTGAAACCCGAAGGCCTTTTTCTTTTCGAGACTCGGAGGCCTTTTTCTTTTCGAGACCCGGATGCCTTTTTCTTTTCGAGACCCGGAGGCCTTTTTCTTTTCGAGACCCGGAGGCCTTTTTTTTTTTTCGAAACTCCAAAGCCCTTTCGAGGCCTTGAAGCCTGTTTTTCTTTTTCCTTTGATTTCGACACATTTTCAAAATGATACTTTTATTGAATAAGCCTGAGAGGTACCTTACACGTAGTATCTTCTAAGGTTTTTGGAATGCCAAGTGCGCGGTAAGGCAGATCCCTCCATCGTTTCCAGATGATACGACCCAGGCCTTGTAACTTTTACCACCCGATATGGCCATTCCCAGTTTGGGGTCAACTTCCCCTGCTGAGTAGGGATAGTAACAGATGTTGCTCGTAGGACTAAGTCATCCACCTGAAACGTATTCTTCTTCACCCTGGAGTTGTAGTATCTTACTGATTTTTGTTGGTAGGCTGTCATTCGCAATCGCGCGGTCTCACGAACATCTTCTATTAAATCCAGGTCCATCAACAGGATATCTTTATTAGTTTCTTTCTGGAATTTCAGCACCCTGTAACTTTTTTCTACCACTTCGACAGGAATGACAGCTTCCGAACCGAAGGCTAATTTGAAAGGAGTAGCTCCCGTTGCAGTCTGTTGTGTAGTGCGATATGGCCAAACCACACTAGGCAATTCCTGCGCCCCCTTCTCCCTCTGTTCTTCTACTCGTCTAGCTAATCCATGCAGCAGGGTGCGATTAGTAACTTCTGTTTGCTCGTTAGCTTCTGGATGTGCCACCGAGGCAAAACGATGTCCAATATTATGATCCTGGCAAAACCCCCGAAATACTCGACTCAAGAACTGCGGACCATTATCAGTAATCAGCACCTTCGGGATCCCATATCTATACAGAACTCCCAATCTGAAAAACTCCTTTGCGTTATGTGTCGTAACCTTCGCCATTTCCTTTACTTCAATCCATTTGGTAAAGTAGTCGATTGCCACCAAAATATACTGCAACTGTCCCTTAGCTTTCGAAAACGGCCTCAGTATGTCCATCCCCCAGATTGCGAAAGGAATAGATGCGGCAATTGGTTGCAGCTGTGTAGACGGGCAGTGGGATACAGGAGCATATTTCTGGCAGGCATCACAACTTTTGGCATACCTTTCACAATCGTTCATCATATGGGGCCAATGATATCCCATTCTAATGATTTTGAAACACATGGCTCGCCCACACTGGTGAGCCCCACAAATCCCCTCATGTACTTCCGCCATAACATATTCTGCTTTCGAGGGTGAGATACAACGAAGTAATGGAAAAATATGAGATTTTTTGTACAGTACCTCATCCTGAATGACGTACGACCCCGCCTGAGTTTGGATGCGCCGAGCCTCCTTCTTATCTTCTGGTAAGACATTTTCCCGCAGGTAAGTGTGCAATGGATCCATCCAGCATGGCTCCACATCGACCAACAGAATTTCTCCCATAGGGTCGATACTAGGGTCCGACAGATGTCAGGTACGTCGAAATTACTCAAATCACTTGACCTGAGGTGAGATAGTGCATCGGCCTCCGTATTCTGATCACGCGGTACACTAGTCATTATAAACTTCTCCAAAGGTTCGATGAGTTGCTTCACGAGGGCCAGGTATCCAGCCAAGCGACTCTGTCGAGCCTCATAATCGCCAGTGACTTTCCTGACAACTACCTGTGAATCGCCATATACTTGCAACCGAGTGACCTTTAATTTCCTCATGAGTTTAAGTCCAACAACGAGGGCTTCATATTCTGCCACATTGTTGGTGGTGGAGAACCCAAAACGCACTGATGTGAGTACCTTGAACCCTTCGGGGCTAATGAGTACAATGCCAGCTCCCGCATCTTCTTGATTAGAGGCTCCGTCTATATACATGACCCAGGAAGGTTCTTCTGGGCCAAGAAAGATTTTAACCTTTGCTTCTTCGAGGGCCCATTCTGGATTTGCTCCTTCTTCTTCACCTCCTGGCAGGGTGCTTTCGATCAAGAAATCAGCCAATGCTTGTGCCTTAATAGTCGTCCGTGGCTGAAACTTGATATCAAATTCCCCCAGCTCGACAGCCCAATTGGTTATTCGTCCTGACACATCTGCTCTGGCCAAAAATTTATTTATGGGTCGGTCTGTCAGCACGATGATGGAATGGGATTGGATGTAAGGTCGTAGCTTACGAGCACAAACTACCACCGCCAATGCCAACTTCTCGATGGACTGATACCTAGTTTCCGCGTCCAATAAAACTTTACTAACGTAATAAACCGGATGTTGGACCCGGTCCACTTCTTTAACTAAAACCCCACTGACGGCACAGGGTGAGACCGCTAGGTAAAGTAACAACGTATCTCCAGTCTCAGGTTTAATTAGCAAAGGGGGAGAGGAAAGGTACCGCTTGAGTCCTCGGAATGCCTCCTCGCACTCAGCTGTCCATTCGAATGGTTTTGACCCCTTCAGAGTTTTGAAGAATGGAAGACATCTATCTGTAGATCGTGACAAAAATTGCCCCAGGGCTGTGAGTCGACCCATGAGCACTTGAACTTGTTTGGGCGTCATTGGAGTTTTCATACCCTGGATAGCCTCGATCTTGCTGGGATTCGCCTCGATCCCTCTCTGGGAAACCATGAAGCCTAAGAACTTTCTGGACTGCACGCCAAAAGCAGATTTTGCTGGGTTAAGTCGCATGGAATTTTGCCTTATCACCTTGAAAACCTCCTGTAGGCTTGTCAAGTGATCCACTGCTTTTACTGTCTTGACCAAGAAGTCGTCCACATATACCTCTATTGTTCTTCCAATTTGTTTCTCAAAAACCTTGGTGATAAGTCTTTGATATGTTGCCCCCGCATTTTTTAGTCCGAAGGGCATTACATTGTAACAATAGGTGCCTTTGTTAGTAATGAAGGCAGTATTCTCTTCGTCTTCCTTGGCCATTTTTATTTGATTGTATCCTGAATAAGCATCCAGAAAAGATAGAAGCTCATGTCCTGCAGTTGCATCGATGAGTTGGTCTATCCGAGGCAAGGGGTAGGAATCTTTTGGGCATGCTTTATTAAAATCTGTAAAATCAGTACATACTCTCCACCGCCCATCTGGTTTAGGTACTAACACAACATTGGCCAACCAGTCGGGATAGTATACTTCCCTGATGATCCGGCTTTTAGCAGCTTTTCAACCTCCTGATCGATGATTTTTTGCTTTTCTACTGACACAGCTCTTTTCTTCTGTCGCACAAGACGCTGGTGAGGATCTATTTGGAGATGGTATTCTATGGTAGACCGCGGAATCCCTGGCATATCCTTCGGTGTCCAAGCGAAGACATCCTAATTTGCTCTCAAGAACTCAATGAGTTCCTGCCTCTGCTTCTCTGGAATAGCAGATCCCACCAGAAAGGTTTTTTTAGGCTGCTCTTCCTTGAAGGGTACCGCAATAAGATCTTCGACAGGGGTAGTCCGCTCAGTAGGAAAGTCATCATGGTACTCGTCCAATTGTATCACTTGCACAGATTGATCTTCATCCAGGGCAGCCAGTGATGCCGCGTGACACTTCTTGGAAACCGACTGGTCTGCTTTGCAACTCCCCACCCCCCACTCGGTTGGAAACTTCATCAGCAAGTAATATGTTGACAGGCAGGCTCGTAGCTTATTTAGGCCAGTCCTTCCAAGGATACCATTATGACTCGACCGTGTGTCAACCACCATATACTTCATGATAATACTTACTCTGGTTGGATAAGTTCCCAACCGAATATCAATCTGGATAGCTCCTTTCACCTCTACTCCTTCCCTGTTGAACCCCAAAAGAGAGTACCAAATGGGTTGCAATTGCTCATCTTTGTAGCCCAGCCTCCGATAAGTGTCATAGTATAGGATCTCACATGCACTTCCCGTGTCCACCAGAATACGACTCACTTCCCATTCTTCTTCTATGGCCATTTTGATAACCAAGGGGTCCTCGTGGGGAGTAACTACATCAATTAAATCATCATCTCCGAAGTAAATGTACCCATCGTACCTGAATTTTTTGGAAGATGATTCCTCCAGATCCTCTGCTCCTCTAGGTTGTTTTCCTTTGACTGTTCCTTCCTCCACTGGTTCGATGACAACTGGGAGCACTTCCCTCCGCATATGCTCTGGCCACACAGTCACCGTCATACACTCGGGCTGACTGAGGGTGACATATTCATCATCTTCCAACCCCAAATCTTGTTCCAGACCTACCCGTCCCATTGTCTTACGCGGGGGACTCTTTTCTCGAACTGTTTGGACCCCAGGTGCAGGTGGTCCAGTGCAGGTGGTCCACTCCTCCATTCATGTAATCCTTCAATGCTTAAGTCAATTTGGCCCATGAATCCTCTAGGAGGAGATCTGGGTAGCGGTGGAGGGAGACGATCAACTCTTTCCTGTCTATTCTCTGGTGCTCTGGCCGGAGGTAGGGGGGAGGATCACGGCGGGATCTTGTTGTGTCATGCCGGCCCTTGGGCCCATAAATTTTGTCCACCTTCCATGTTGGATAAGGTCTTCCACCAGGCTTTTAAGATGACGACATGAGTTGGTGTCATGGCCATGATCCCGATGTGCGCATAATATAGCCGACGGTTCCGCTCCTCTGGTCAAGCAATCATGGGAGGCGGGGGAACCAGCAAGGTATCCCCCCTCTTAATATTCAGTATCTCTGTCATGGTCCGATTGAGGGGTGTGAATTCTTGGGGGGGTCGAATGGGATATAACTCCTTTTTAGCTTTTTTGCTGGTTTCCCCCTCTTTCGAAACTTTCTCTGAGGCTTCATTTTTCTTTTTCTCCACCGGTGTAGAGGTGACACTGGCAGGTGCTGCCAACTCCACCACTGCCTCTGCCCCCGAAGCATATCGATCGCAGCGACTAAAAATCTCCGCATGGGTCCGAGGACGCTTTTTGTTGAGAGAAAAAATCAACTGGGGATCTCTGCATGCTTTACAGGGTTGAAACGACCACATCTGGTTGTAAGTCTTTGATCTCTCCCGCTACTCCAAGAAAACGAGTAATAAACGGTCATAACGACTCCTTTTTCCCCCTGCTGGATAGCCATCAAATGGGACAGGTTTTTCTTCTGTACTCGACTCCCTTGAAAGTGGGAGAGGAATAAACTGCTAAGTTCTTTGAAGGTACTTACTGACTTCGGAGGGAGATTGTTAAACCATGTTCTCCCAGCTTCTCGCAAGGTAGACGGGAAAGCTCTGCAGCATAAGGCGTCATGATAGCCATAGATGACCATTCCAACTTTGAAGTTATCCAGGTGCCTTTCTAGATCCGTCTTGCCATCATACCATCCCACATTTGGGACAATAAAATTGGTGGGCAGAGGATGGTTCATAACTTCCTCCGCCAAGGCTGTGTCCGTGGCATACTCTTGCAAAGCAGTCGAGTCGACCCCTTTCTCCACTTATTGCACACGGTTGGTGAGTTCTTTGACAAGGCGTTCTAACCTCTCAGTATTTTCATTCCCAGCATGGGAGCTATTCGTAGTTGGTACTGCAACAGCTGGTACTACTAGTGATGGCGCAGCAACCGAGGGCGCAGCTGCCCTCTGTTCAGCTTGAGGGACATTTCTTCTAGCCTACACCTCGTCCCGAATGCGTCGGGCTTCTTCGATGCGGGCTTGAGTTTCCTCCTAGAGTCTCATAGCTTCCTCATTTCTTATATGGAGATCCGCACGAGCCCTTCGGCAGCATCTACTCGTGCTTGTGCATCTTCCCGGGCTCGCCTAGCCTCATCGACCCTCCTTTGGGCCTCTCGAGCTACCTCTGATTCGGTGGGTGCTCCCCTGCTAGCCCATCTAGTACCTTGGTTAGACCTCCTTTGTCGAGAAGCTGTTGAACGGTGGGACACGCCCAAAGACTCCTGACTACTTTCTATAACATCAGTAGGATCAACTCCGGGGATAGACTGGGACAGAGGGTCTCCCCACTATCTGCTTCGACCCCGCCGTACATACGAGTCCACCGACAGGCTCTCACCTCACAGTCCGGAGGATACGGCATGTGGTATAGATCGCCTGGATTGTCGTGATCTGGAAGGAACTTCCGGCACATCCACCAGGGGTACGGAGGCTGTTGGTATCCCTGTCGATCATCGTTGTAACAACTCAGTCACAGCTGCCAGCTGCTGAGCTAACACATCGAACTGTTCTCTAGAAACATACTGGGCCGGATCCGGGTTGGATCCACCTGCTCCTTCATTATCTGTTCAACCTGACACCTATCTTGAGGATCTGGCACCGCATCAGTTTCCCCTGTGTTTCTAGCCATATGTGCTTCAGTCCTTCTGGCCTGAGTTTCCTGCAAGTTGTAAGAGCTTTCAGTCCTTCCCACCGGTGCCATGCTTATGATTTGAAAACCTTGTTGAGGATAGATGAGAATGAGAATGGAAAATAGTGACAATAAAGGAAGATTCAAACTAATGAAACACGTCGGGCCCCACGGTGGGCGCCAAACTGTTGTCGATGGAATCCGTAAAGGAGAAAACAAACAGTATGGAACTCTTAGCCAGAGACCAGAGCTCCTTTGAGAGGGGATTCCCGGGGTGTGATTAGTTGAATATCTTCCTAGTAACTCCAAGAACATACATAGGTCACGGATTGGTGATAGGATTACAGTAGGGGAGCCGGGAGAAAAAACTATCAGAGAGAGATGAAACTTTCTTCTTCCATTTTGG
Organism: Protea cynaroides; assembly: GCA_028583415.1. Classification (NCBI taxonomy): domain Eukaryota; kingdom Viridiplantae; phylum Streptophyta; class Magnoliopsida; order Proteales; family Proteaceae; genus Protea; species Protea cynaroides. Next base: position 60,265,982 of record CM053266.1, on the reverse strand, counting down.
TTACCACCTTTTATTCCCTTCTTAGACTACATATATATACAATTCATGATTTCTCAACATCCTTTTTCAGAACTCGTTTTATCCCAGACAGTCATCATTCGTAATTTGAATGTATTGGGTACAACAGACTAATAGACTGTCGACCCCCTAGTTCAGGTGGTTACATCACGTCAGCCACTTTTCGACCCCCTGTTACAGAGCACTATATCATGTCAGCCACCTTTTCGACCCTCTGGTACAGATCACTATATCATGTCAGCCACCTTTCGATCCCTTAAGATTGCTTTTCGACCCCTTTGTGGGCCAGATATTTTCGGGGTTCCTCATCATTGTCCCTGTTAGAGTTATGTTTTCAAGTAATATTTCACCTTTTCGTCGATTCAAACCCAGATCTTCTGACACGACGGGTCAGCTCAGAGGATTTAGCATTAATGATTTTTGTCAGTTTTACGGCCATTGATAGTGACTTTCCGGCGGGCCAGATCTTCCTGTCTAGTCATTACCCCCAGGTTGTGTCAGATCAGGCAGGGGTCGAACTTGGACATATATCTCGAATTTTACCATACTACCTTCCTTTACAACGCCCTAGATGACCGTCACGTATTTTATATCCTGTGGTTAAGATGAATGCCACGTGATTGCCTTTGGTGACAAGCCTTTTGCGGATATTTCCCCCAACAGCATCTGAACTTAATCTTCATCTACCAATTCTAATTTCTTGACTTGCAAGAATACTCAAAGTGAGATTTCTTCAAATCCGTTGATCCAAACCACTTAATCTTTTGAGGGAAAAGTCACACTATGATATTATCTTAATGGGTTTGATTAATTATTGGAATCATTGATTAGTGGGAATTTACATTGTGGGTTTGACTGGTTTTGTTCTGATTCGTCACAGGTTGGAGATAAACTAATCTGATTCATTGTAGGATGGTCCAAGATTTGGAATAGTATTATAAATATTATATTCAGAGTCGCTGCAATCAAAGTTTGATTATTTCTCTCTCTGCTCCATACGTAGAGAGAACGAAAGGGAATCTTCGATGGGTTGTGGAAGACTCAGATCAAAGCAAGAACAAGGAATCGATAGAAATCAATCTTCAACGTACAAGTATGTATTAGTTATTCATCTCTTTAATTTTCCATTGAATTCTGGGGTTGCTGTTTAGAATGTCATGGGTTTTGATTGAAACCCTAAACATAAAAAGTCTAACCATTTTTACTCATTCTTCAAATCACCGGTTGTTGATAGAAATTTTGACGATTGGAACTCTGGGTTTGAGGGACCACAGTCGATTTTGTTAGTATTTTATTATGGTTTCAGTGGATAAAGAAACTGATCTCAAAAAGTGATCGATATAAAGTGGACTGGTTTGATGTGGACTGATCTAGCTGATCCATAATGGTATTGTATCTGTTTCGACTATCATAAGTAAAAGCTTGAATAATATTTGAAATTGTCCAAGGAGCATAATAGGCATAAGAGGCACCTAGTATTATGAGAACATGTGTATCTCCACATTCACCTCCCACTATCATAAGAATTGAATGACGAACCTTCATTGACACTGAGGAGGGGGGGGGAATCAATGTATAAATTCTTTTCCAAACTTTTCTCACTATCTTACTGCTACCCAGAGCTTATGGAGATCCACATTGTCATATACATACAAATGTATATAAATCTATCTCACTACCACTTAATGGTCAGGTCTCCCAGATTTGCACACCCATCTTGTAAACTAATCCACGCACTTTGTAATATACAGGAAAGCAAAATAGTCCACAACAAATGATGTACGTGGTTCACCAAATAATGTGTGATGGCTAGTCCATGGAGTAATGCCTAATGGTCTTCGTATATACTCAATACGCTACTTTTAGTCTTTTACAAGACAATGATGTTAACCCTGTATTTTTTTAGCATAAAACTGAGAGGGCATAACGATGTCAGGATTCAGGCTATAATTGCCAGTGTTCAGCACACGCTGCAGACATTACACATAACCCGCACCCACGGGAAGTAAATAGTATCAGTTTTGGGGCTTATAACATACCCTACAATTAAACCCAAGCTAGCTAGGTATTCAACAATTTCCACCTAAGCTAGCATACAATGTACTCCCAAACTAGCTAGGCATTCAACGATTTTCACTTACGGCTAGCATACAATGTATTGAAAGAAATAAATAGATAGGGAATTGAGAAAATTTCACAACCAACTCTTTCGAAGTACCGACGATATCTTTGGAGCTCAACACCGCTCTGATCAAGAACCATCAATGGCTTCCAATGTTGCTAGAAGTTGATTCTCAAACCATACCCTTACTTACAAGCATCCATTCTCCTTCTCACAACCCCACAATCACCATTGATGTACAATAATAGCTCTACCAACCTCTCATAAGCATTTGAGACACCATTAATGAGCAATGAAGAGGTTGGTTGGTGATTCAAAGCCCACACAACCCTCGAAGAACTCTTTCTCCTCTCCCCTTTTCATTTTCCACTCCTCTCATCTTTTCACAAACAATCAACCACCATGAATACTCAATGAAGCTCTACCAACCTCTCACAACACTTCAGTGCACCATTTTCAATCAAAGAAGAGGTTGGTGGGTGATTGAATGTACACCCACACAAGAGAAGCTCACCAAAAATGTTGGGTTGGTGTTTTGTATTTTGTGGGATCCACACAATTATAAGGGTAGTACTTGTATTAGGATATGGGTCTATTACATGTACGGGGGAAAACTTATAATTGTAGGGGATTAGGATTTCTAGGTTTTCCTATAAATTGTCTCTGTGTGAAAAAATCTAGATAAGGCTGTAAGGGTTGTCAGAGGATTCTCCTCTGACAATGGAGAGCTGGAGGGCTATAAGGATGACATATGAGATAAGCCTGTCATGAGAGAATTCTGTAGACTATTCTTGGGAATGAAGAAAGTCACTTTTTTCTCTGGTGGACGTAAGCATCCCTCGATGGGGTGTTGAACCACGTTAAATCTTTGTGTTTTCTTCTTGTTTGTGTGCTTCAATCCTAACAAATGGTATCAGAGCTAAGTTCAACAGATCAATCAGTGATCTGTGAGAAGGAAGGAGGAGCATGGAATAAAGAAGAAGAAGAAAAAAAAAAAGGGTACGATTATTGATTTTTTTCTCTTTTATTGCTGAAATCGAAAAAAAAAAAAAAAAAAAAGGGTTCAAAACCGTAAGAAAAAAAAAGGGGGGCCCATATATATATATAGAAGGATGGTAGATTTATTGTTACACTGGCTCTACTCTCCCATCCCAACTCTTAAAAATATTTCAAAATAATAACTTTGAATCTTAATTATATATTATGATGTGTAACATATATATATATATATATATATATATATATATATATATATATATATATATATATATATATATATATATATAGTGCATTCATGAACATTATGTGAGATTGAAATGAAGGTGTTAGGGACAGAGTTACGTATGGCAGAAGCCTTTTGTGATGATGGTGGAGCCTTTGTAAGTCAATGAATTATTCCTCCTTTTTTTTTTTTTATTTACCCCTCAAAAGAAAGAGAGAATGTCCGGATGGGAACTAATTCTTTAGCATAAAACAGTCCAATAATAGCCATCCACAGTGAATTGTTCGATTGTCTATTAAATGGAATCTATTAACTTTGGAAGACTTTCGTTTATATATATATCTTTATGTCCATTTCATCTTTTCACATAATAAAAGATCTCCCAGGGGTTGCTTAAATTGGCTTGCCTGAGATGGGCTCAAAGCTTGGACTAACCTAAACAAGGCCAGTTGCACCGTACAAATAGTATTTTTTTTTTCCATGAAGAGTCAAAATGAATATTTCAGGGCTTCAAAGTTTGGGAGTAAAGTGGCTTTGGAATAAGCTCAGGGCTGAATGCCTCATATTAAATGCCCGAAACATTCTTCTGGTTTTCTAAATATGTTTGGGTTGGTCGGTTGTTCAGAGAAATGGTTGCATTTTTGTATCACAATTCACTCATTTGTTAATTCTCTAGTAGAGAATGAAGAGATTGAGAAAGCTGCATTGGTTTGTAGTGGAGCAATTGTTAAGAGCAGTTGGAAGTGAATGGCTCTGATACAATCTTTACAATGCTTTCCCATCAATCCTAGGTCTGTGTGAGTGGCTCTGATACCACTGTAAGCTTTTTTAGATCCTTTTTGGATTTTTTCCATGGGATTTCCCATGAACCCTAACGAACACATCACATAGATTGCTAAAATACAATGGGTATTGAAAAGAGTTGATAATACACATACCTCTTGCTGTAAATTGATTTTCGACAATTTTTTTGCTTTAAATGTTTGGATCAGAGTCTTCCACATCCTGTTAGGATCCCTTGACCTTCTCTCTGTGTATGGGAACAGGAGAAGAAAATAATACTGTGGCTGTGGGGACTCTAACCATTGGTATTTATAATACCATCCCCAACCTTGGACCAGTCCCACAGTGGACCAGGTTGGTCCATCTCTAATCATACTTAAATCAGTTTACCTGTAACTAGACTCCACTGAACCACCTAATCTTATAATTAATTTAGCCCATAAAATATCTTACAATCTCCCACTTGGGCTATATTAATTATAAATTCACCATTGATCCAATGTGGCCATGGAATCTAATTACACCAAAACCATCATTTACTTTGATCTAGTCATCAAGCCTACTAATGTCGAACAACAGCGAAAAGTACTCCTACACATCAGGTGTACCCCCTTCTGTCAGTCACATACAAAGGTCTACTTAATGACATAAATCACTTTGAGATGAATACTTGAGTCCAATGATCGAATTATCACGATTCCGTTACCTTAAAATCCTTATAGGTCAACGCACTTTGATATTATCCAACTTTATATAGGCAAACCGTCTCCAATTTGAACTAATATCATACTTTGGCTTACCACCTTCTTTGGCTAAATACCGCCTTGCAATTTTTAACATGTCTTAAATAATCAAGAATACATACAAGTAATAAATGCTCACTAATAATCCTGCCCATTAAATCACAGGCAGAACAATCAATTACAGATAAATCGTCAATTATCAGATCTCGCATTAACCAAGCAGATCTAAACACTCCCACTGACTAAGAGAATCTAAAGACTCCCACTGACAAAATATTTTCAACCATTCTAAGAAAACTTTTTTAACCTGTTTCTACATTGCCCTAGAGATCAACTATGACTGATACAACTAGTCAAACCTAAGATTGCATAGTCAAACATGAAAAATAATTCACCACATCACATAACAAATACGATCAACATTACATGCAGTCATTTACCTTACAACATTATAAGCATAATTTCTTTCCATTTAATTAAAAAGAAAAACTTTACATTCTGATATTTCAAATAATATCATTACATTTTTAATATAGGAACAATATGTTAAGTCAAACAATAAACATAAAACAAAGTAAAATCAAGAGCAGAAAAAACATTTGAATGTAAAAGAAACTTTATAATATTCAAGCCAACAGTCTTCAAGACCCTCCTACCCCAAATACCTTGGGAGTCCTAGAATCGTTATCCTTTTCTAGATATGCTTATCTGGCTTAACAATATTTAGTCAAACCACCTATTTTTGGTCAATCTACCCATCTTTGAGTAATCCACCTTGGAGTTACCTAACAATAATCTTATCACTAGCTATTTCTCCCCTTTGGTAATGTAAGCAACCTAGATCTGAATATATTTTCTAGCAAGGAATGAAATATTTAATATATCAATTACATTGGTCTCATTGTCCTTGAGCTTTTCAGTGATAGTTGATAGCTCCCAAAAATACTTCATCACATTACCATTTCCAACATAATTGGTACTAGAGAGCTAGGTTAATAAACTATCTTCCGACCCCCCTCTAAAACATTATTCTTATCTTTTGAATTTTTCTTAGATAATCTCTTCGCAATATTTCTCATCTTAATACTACTACACATAACCTCAATAGTAGAATACCTCACAAATTATGTAAATTACTATGAAAGATACATCTAGGTCAAAAGATCATAGACTAGTCTCCAACCTTTTCATAATAAATTTTATTCTTTGTCCCATGAAGAGTGAGAAAGAAACTACCAAACCATATGGTACATTCATTGAGACAGACATCCTAGGAGACATAAACCATCATCATTATATGAGTCCAAACACAAATGTCCTGCAATAGATAAATTACACAAGACTCATATAAACACATGTAATATATATTTATTTATACTTTGTCCCGAATAGAAAAAGATAGATATCAAAACATTCTTTGAGACAGTCATACTTGGATGAATACATCAGTGTATGAGTTTAAATACAGTATTAAACAACTGAAGACTCATACACATACCCTTTACTTGCATTAACCATATAAATCATTCATGCAAATAAATATCATTTTTCAAGAGTTAACCAACTACACATTCTCATTTGGGATAAATATGCAGTGATCGTCTCAGTTTTTGTGCAGTGATTGCGAAAGAATAATGACTCTCAAAAATCCCACCACCTTTGGGTTAATGAGACTCCCTAAAGTCAAAACCCTTTCAACTCATGTGCATGAATATATCTTTCACTTTGACAATGTCACCTTTGGGTTAACACTGTCTTTCTTAGCTGCTTTTCATACCATGGAGAATAGTGTAATAAAATATATCTTTTATTGTATATGTAAATGCATAAATTTGGGATTTGATGACCACCACGTTGGAACTGAGTGTACCACTTTTGTGAATTTCATCCAATCTTCACATGACACCCACAAACCTTAATTTGATCAAAACTTGACAATGCCACATTTGGGTGTACATCGCCCTTACACAAGCATTTACAAATACATGAACTTTGAATTTGAAGACATCATAATGAAACTAGGTGTACCACTTTGGTGGATTCCACCTAATTCTACAATGATATCTTCAAACCCTACTTTGCAGTACCTTGTGGGTCAATAAACAAAATATCATGCACGCATAACCTTTTACAAATATCTGGTACAAAAATAACTGATAAACAAGTAGAAAACTACAAATCTGACTAATTTGGGATACCTTTTAATCAAAAATAAAATTTTCAAATCACCAAACTGTATCAAACTATGTACCAAATTGTAGAGCATGAAAATACGAACCCAACGCAAAAAATCACGTCAAAATCTGACACTCCTAACGCCCATAATCGTCGATCAAAGTCGGCACTTGCATTCTTGCATCCTAAACCGGTTTCGGGCGGTTCAACCTGGGTTGGTTCAGTCTGACCGGGCTCGGTTATGGGCGGACCAAAGCCACAAATTAAAACCTTTTTTTTTAATGCTTTGGTCCTGGCCAAACCAAACGGTCTGGATTTTAAACGGAACCGTAAACCAGCGGCTCAACTGCCGGACCAACCAACCCACTCATCCGGGTTCTCGGGTTCACTTTCTAGGTCGTTGGGTCGGATTATGGGGCCATAATTTCGGGTCCATGTGTTGGGTTCTCGGGTTACACAATTCGGGTCAATAAACCGAGTTCCCGGGTCAAACATTCGGGTTGGCGGATCGACCCATGTCCACACGTGCAAACTGCACGTGCGAACCAGAGACGGGTTCACGGGTCCCCATTGGCCTGGCCGGGCTGGTCTGGGCCCAGGTTCGGTCCTGGATTGGACCAGATCGGCTCAGTCCAGTACGGGGCTGACCAGGTGACGTCAGCCCTATCTTTTTCCCCTTTTTTTTTTTTTTTTTTTTTTTTTTTAAATTGCCACCGGCGCTTGGTTCTCACACGCTTTCTCTCCCTTTTCCAATCCGTTCAAACATACAATCTTTACAATGCTTTCCCATCGATCCTAGGTCTGTGTGAGTGGCTCTGATACCACTATAAGTTTTTTTAGATCCTCTTTGGGTTTTTCCCATGGGATTTCTCATGAACCGTAACGAACACATCACACAGATTTTGCTAGAATACAATGGGTATTGAAAAGAGTTGATAAGACACATACCTCTTACTGTAGATTGATTTCCAATAGTTTTCTTTGCTTTGAATGTTTGGATCAAAGTCTTCCATAGCCTGTCGGGATCCCTTGACCTTCTCTCTGCGTATGGGAACAGGAGAAGAAAATAACACCGTGACTATGGGGACTCTAACCATTGGTATTTATAATACCACTCGCAATCCTGGACCAGTCCCACAGTGGACCAGTTGGTCCATCTCTAATCATACTTAAATCGATTTACCTGTAACTAGAGTCCCACTGAACCAACTAATATTATAATTAATTTAATCCATAAAATATCTTACAAGCATTTAATAAATAGTGTCTTTTTTTTTTTCTTTTCTTTTTTTGGTGTATATGTAGGTGTGAAATGCACAAAAGTTATTTCCTCATCTTGTTAGTATGCCTTTGGATTCCATTTCTCATGCATCATATCTTTAATCTCTTTTCTCTGGCTAGCAAGACATAATTACTTCTCTCTTATCTTTTATCTTTGAGCTTCATATGAACTGAATGACTGCAGCTTCAATCTTCAATCTCCTTAGCATAAAAAATTCTCCTAAGCATCAAGAATTGCTTCAGTTTTATGCTAGATCAGCATTATGGGAATTTGACATGTTTATCTCCATATCCACCTCCCACTATCTTACGAATTGAAGCGTCCCAACAAATTGTGGATGTTTCAACTACCACGAATCATGTAAACTTCCATATGACCTGTTGATATATAGTAATCTGAGCCATAATCAACTATTAGTGTAATCCCATCTCAAAAATCATGGGAATTAATATTATCATGATCCAAACTGACACTAATCTCGTTTTTTCTTAATTGTAAGGCAGAACATGGTTTCTAAAACTGAATCGGCATCGAACCAAAAATGTCCTAGTTCCGAATCATCTGATTTTTGCCCTTAAATATCTGGTTTTCAGCAGAACAGTCCTTCAGTCGGTATTCCAAATCGAAAAGAGGTGGGCAGGTTATGTAAAGTGGTTCAGTTCAATTTTGCAGAAGTATGAAGTATGATTCAACTTCTCTTTGCTCTTCAACATTTGAAGAGAAACCAACAATCAAAATATAAATCTTGAATATTTTTAGAATTTCATACTTCCTCAATTAAGTGAAGATCGAACAATCATAGAGTCATTAAATAATGAGTTGTCAATATATGATAATCTGATTTGGTCTTGGATTTGGATTCGGAATCACATCAATCCAACCCCATGGAACCCCACAGAAGGATTAGGTGGTAGCTGTTGTCAAACATTTTTCTTTGCTCTTTTTTATTTTTTTATTTGTTAATTAGGTACTCTTCTGTATTTATGTGGAAGGACAAAGCAATTCCTGTCGAGCTAGTAAAAAAAAAATAAAATCTATTGATAAAAGGTTGACATAAACCCGGGCCGCGGGGGGGGGCCCGCCCGGGGGGGGGGCACGGGCAGGGCCCCACCCGGCCCCCCCCCCCCGGGCCCCCCCCGACACAACCGCCAACCCCCAGGGGGGGGCGGAGGGAGGACCGCCCCCCCCCCCCGCGCCGCCCCATACACCCCTCCACCCCCCCCCTTCTCCCCCCAAACCCGGGGGGGGGCTAATCCATGAATTGCAATTAATGAGTACGTCCAGATGTATTTTGTATTCAATTACCGATGAATGCTAACTTCTTGTCCCACGGAAGTCCACAAATGCACCGATTCAAATGTAAACTTTACACTAGGTGTTTGTGAAAAGTACACAACGTTGTAGTGCGTGGATTATTGAGCATAGTGAATATGCTATAAATCCTTGAAAAAGGCCACAGTAGGTAGCTAAAGAATAAAGGGAAAATTTCCCTCACCTCTCCTAAGGTATACCCTTAAGTCAATCATTCCTATCTTGGCTTATAATATCAATCATTTTTCTTACTTTTGAAAGTAATTATCAACATACCTTGTCAATTCATTTAGTGATGATAAGAATCGTAACTATTATTTTCAATGGTAATATTATCCCTGAGATTATAAAATGTCATTTTTATCCATTTGAACTATTTTTTTGGTAGATTCAGAGAGAGTTATGAGTCAAATAAAACAAAATAATTTTTTTCCTGTACGAGCTGAACCCATGACCACAAGTAATACCAATCATAGATTGCAAAATGGAAATTTCATCCTTCCACACGTTACCATATAATAGACTTTGAAACAATAGACATACCTCATAATTGATTCCATTCCTTGTGGAACAATATCTAGTTTTTTAAGATATTTCAAGCTGTTTCTTGCAAAGTTTTGACAAAGTACTTTGTCATTTTTTTCAAGTTATTTTGCATGGACAGGTGTAATCTTCTTAGGAGATTACATTCTATATAAAAACTAAACATGAATTTAATTCACACAATAGAAGAAATAGAATTATATCATAAGAAAATTTAAAAAAAAAATGAAAATTAACACATACTATCCTTGTACTTTACCCCAATTTCAGATACCTTAACAAGTTATTGAACCGGACGAATACCACCCTTTAACTTACACCACATTGACGAACTAGTCTAACCTTACGGTTTAACCTATTTATTCTCTTAAATATGGCAAAAATACCTTTTAGTGTTAGTTGAAAAGTCTGAAATACCCTTCATCACTTTGCCTCATTACTTTGTCTTTCTTTAAAATTCACCAGGAAGAGATGGTGCTGTGGCGGCCTCTGGTTGAAAATTCACTAGGAAGAGAGCGGCAAACCTCAAAGATCGCCGTTGCTTCTCTGTGAAATGATTCTCTTCCATTCGATCATAACCCGATTAGAAACCCTAGCTTTCAGTTGGGAGTCATCTTCTTGACAACCCACCGCCCTCAACTTCATTAGAGAGAAACTAGAGTAAATAGGTCAAGACCATGAGGCAGCCTCATGAGCCAAGCTTTGCATCTACAAGAGCAATTCATTAAAACCAAAGACAGAGAAACTCTTGAGCAAATTAAATATAAAAAAAGAAATTCAGGAATTTCTATACACAGAAAACCTGGACTTGAAAATAGGTTCCCATTTCAATGAGAATGTTCTCTACATCCACATGGTTGTTCGGGTTAGAAGCTGTCACAGTCATTGCCGACACTTGCTGTTGCCATTGATCGCGAAGGCAATTGAGTATCATTGTCGCCATCGAGCAACCGGAGTCGATTTTAAAAAAACGCAATATAATGTAGATAAGTAGAGAAACACTGGAACAGATCTACCCTTCTTCCTTCTAAGTGAGCTGTGCCTGAGCCCTCGACTGAAAACCTCCCTGAAAACTTCTGCACTTTTGCGCATCTATCTTAATCAATAATTCACTTCTGCACATTTGTCAATGAAAACCCTCTCACCTCCCTTAAAACTCTATAAAAAGCTCCTTACAGATCCACCAATTCCTTACATTTCTTCGTTTCATCTCAAATACTATCTCTGTTATCTTCTCTCCTGTGATATAAATAGTTGAATAAACAAGAACACGCATACACAGTCGAACAGAGAAATATTGCTCCCCGAGATAAGCCGAACGGGATTAAAGGAACCAACGGTGGAGGTATCGTTAATGGCAAAGAGGTGCATTTTAGAGGTGCTATTATTACCAAGATCAGAGGAAATCGAAGCAGTTCGTTGAACTCTATTTTCTGCAACTCCTCTTTCGTCACCGTCAAACTCTGTTTTCTGCAAACCCCTCTTTCGTCGCCGTCGAACTCTGTTTTCTACAAATCCTTGTTTTTAATCTCAAAGAAAGCTCGCAAGAGTATGATTTTACTCTCTCTCTCTCTCTCTCTCTCTTAATTCTCTCTGCTTTGGTTTTTCTTTTTCAAACTTGATACTGAAAACAGAGTTGGTTTAGCTGCTGCAACTCGGTTGAAGTCGAAGAATTATCATCTTCATCCTTCTGGAAGCTTCGATCCTGGCAGGGGCCGTGTTTGAACCGACATAGTTATGGGCATTTACTGGACTGAAGGTTTCAGATCTTACTGTGAGGTTGCAGAGTCTGAAATGGAAATGGTAAGATGAACAGAGCAAACACAAAAATAAAAGCCAGAACTTCAAAACCCACCGGCGAGCTCGCTCCGACGATGATGACTCCGATAATTTTAACAGTCGTGACAGGGGATTTTTTTTAATAACAAATAAAAAATTATTTTTATTTTTATATTTTAAAATAAAATATAATAGTGTTATAAAAGGTGAAATTGTATATTAAGAATGATTGAATCAGAGATGAATCAGGTAATTCGTCGGCTCAACAACCTATTAAGGTATTTAGAGTTGAAGTAAAATACAGGAATAGTCCCAAATCCCTCTTCTTCGACAAAAGCAAACCGTTCTTCTTCTTTACCATCATCGATCGATCCCATTCTTTTCTCTCTCTCTCTCTCAGCTCTTCATTGCAAAACTCGAGCTTAATCCCACTCCGGCAATGTCGAATGGCCTGCCGAGTTCTTACGATCATTTCGAGACCCAAAAGATAGATTGAACATGTGTCTACCTTTCAATCTGCACCAGTAGGTGTGTTCCTTCTTCAAGAAACCACAGGGTTCCCCAAAATTAGGCGATTTTGGCTTCAAATCCAATGAGAAAGAAAGTTGGAAGTTTATGGGTGGAAGAACTCATGCTTGGAAACTTTTATGTCGGGATCGGCTGGATTGGACGATCCAAATTGGATGGATTTTGGGTCTGCTAAACTAGATAAGGGCTACTCAAAATGGAGTGGAATGGAATGGGGCGAGCCGATTCTACCTAGTCAACTGGATTCCATAATCCCAATTTCATGAAGATGCATTTGAACCGGCAGATTGAAATCGACAATGGCAATACTTTCATTATTACAACTGCTACCAAGATATATAAAGTAGATTTTGGCAACTTTGGCAAATTTTACAGCCCAATCAATCTCGATTTTCCTTTTCGGAATCCGACCTGCTCAAATGAAATTGTATTAACAGGCTCGTGTAATGGGTTGCTGTGCTTAACCCACAGGGAAGATTGTGTATTTGTGGAATCCTCTTACAGGAAAGTACAAGCAATTGCCGCCCATAATTTAGACGGCATCATTGTTTTAGGGTTTGGTTATGATCATTTTTCTGATATATTCAAAGTGGTGGTGATTTCACGAATTCCTGGATTGAAGACCGGACAAGATAAAGTTGAAGCCGCTGTGCACTCAGTGGGGACAAATTCTTGGAGAAGCATAGGTGAACTCGAGTACTATTTTCGGAAGTCAAGATCGCAGGTGTTTGAAGGTTCTGTTAGATTCGAGTTATGTGGGTTTGATCAATTACCTAATTAGTTGTTAAGTGAGAGTTCAATTACTGGTTTGATCGGTTCAGGTTTGGTTCGTCACTGGTTAGAGACTACAAACCCAGTCCACTGTGGGAATGATTCTGGGTTAGAGATAATATTATAAATATTATGGTTAGAGTCCCCGCAGCCATTGGTTTTTATCTCTCTGTTGTTCTCATACGCACAGAAGTGAAAAGGGATCCCAAGAGGTTGTGCTACAGAAAAAGGTTGAAAATCAATCTACAACAAATGGTATGTGTTCTATTATCTCTTTTATTACCCATTGTATTCAAGTAATCTGTGTGGTAGATTCTAAGGTTCATGGAAAATCCCATGGGAAAATCCTAACTTGTATTAAAAATTCTAACAATTGGTATCAGAGCCACCCATACAGAGCTAGGATCGTAGGTAAGGAACAGTGAAGATGGTAGGACTGATTGAATTGGAAAATGAGAGATTTTTTTTTATAATTTTTTCCCACGAAACTATCAAAGTTTAAAATCCTTCAAAAAAATTTCAGACCGATGAAATTCAAAATAAATCATCTGTCTAAAGCGGAAAAAACATTAATATGCTAACGCCTAATTAGAAGCAAGATACTAAAAAAATTAGATCTAGAATGGAGGGGGGGGACGAAGAACAGTAAATTAGAAAGTATAAGTACGATTCCTCTTTTCAGCGCCTCGTGAACAAAAGCGTCAAAAATAGGGCTGAGAGTCAAAGAGATATCCTCTAACAATCACGTATAAGTCAAAGTGTGAAACAAACCTCGCAGATGCCATTAACTAGGTAACCGAAGAAGAAATCCGAAGAACAGAGTAAGAATTGCTTTCAAATGGGTTTATCAGAAAGAGAAATCCCGAAGAGGGACCGAGCTTGCTGCTCATCCTTACCACTGACACAGATTCCCCCGATCTTTTGTAGACAGTCATATTCAAAGTTCCCATACAATAAGGGTATTATTGTTAATCATGATTTTTTTTAACGAACTCACATCATCAATTAACGAATCTGTTATAAGGTTTTGGATCTTTTAGATATATGTTTGAAAATTTGTGTGGTAGGTGATAGTTTTAAAAAAACTTGGGTGATAGGTGATTTTTCAAAAAAAATTTGGGTACCAAGTGAAAATTTCCCTATTATTAATCTACTTCCAGCAGGCTCCACTTGAACAATGCCCATTGGTTGCTGCCATTTTACTACATCTTCTGGTATTCTTTGTAAGTTGCTTTTGCTTTCTCCACGCTTCTATGTTTCCTTCCCACACCCTTCCATTGTTTCATTTAACTGTTTTTGCACAGAATTTCCATTCGTCCCCAATGGATTAGAACTTTTCTTGCAGCAAGATCCTCTGCAGTGCAATGTGTATAAAGAAGAAGCATTAGATGCCATTATAGCATCTATGGATTGTGAAACATGTGATAAGAGGGTCCAAGAACAGTGAGGGAGGGCTTTGTTACTTCTGGGAGGTCATTTCTCTTACGTGGGAAACTCATAAATGGAAACATGGCTGTTGAAGCAAGCAGAATTGATGAGAGCTCAGATGATTCATTCAATGGCAAGGAAATAGTTATAGCCCAGATCATGCAATCAATAAGCTTGTGCTTCACTAAAACTAAGAAACAAAAATCTTATTATTTCGTCCTTGATCACAAAGTCATTTCCAATTAAAGCAGTGATGCATCATTTTTCAAAAATCATTATATTTTCTTTAATCATCTTAGAGAAGTTTGGGTCAGTCATTGCAATCAAGTTTTATAAAGATGCTAAAGTGGCAATGTTAATTGCATATCCAACCACATCTACTACTGGAAAAGTAGATGAGGGATGTGCCATAGTTGTGGGGATCGTATTTTGTTATTATTTTCGGCATGATGCTCTATTTTCTTGTTTGTATGGGTACTTGTGTTGACCATTTTGTTCATTTACGTTTCACTATTGGCGTAAACATTTTATATTTTAAGTCGAACAATTATAAAATATATGTTTAATATAAAATAATGGATTTCTTAAAACAAATTCTCATATTTGTATAATTAAATGGCATTAATATAAATTAATTTGGTAAGATGTTGATTTGGTGGCAATTCTGTAATATTTGAATCATTTGAAAAAAAAAAGTATTATAGAATAAATGTTATCAAATAGCAAACAGGTTAGAACTATGTTCTCAAGCAAGTACTGGAACAAGTTTGCCAAACAAGTTTAAAACCAAAAGAGTAGTCAAAGAACACTAATCTAGAACATAAATAGAAAAAGACCAATTCTTGAAAAGAACACCGGTCCAGAACAAGAACGTTACAGGACATTACAGAATGCAACATTTGTGATTCGTTTTTAACCTTCTTCGCATGTTCTTGGCGGCTGAAGCAAGTGGCAGAGGAGATGTAAGAAAGAAGAGAGACGCAACAAATCAGATACGACAAGACCGGAATCTTGGCAGTGAAGAATCATTCAAATTCCAATTTTGGACGTAAAAGTCGAATCCGAATCGTCTCCTATGCGTACAGGCATAGGAGACATGGTGGACACCATTGGATGGCTGTCATCTGACCTTTCTCCAATCCAAAGGTTGTAATCAATTAGAGGTATAATCTTGTTTTACACCATGTTACACTGAAAGTACTGCCCCAGTTAAGAGTCGTTATCTTCTCGAAACATCTCGACCTATTTGCTTCCCTCTTTCATCTTCTCATTCTTCTTTGTGTTTTCTTGGTTTCTCTATTTTTTTCTTTGTTGGCTTTGCTTCTGTTGATTTCTTGATCCGTTGGTAGACACAGACAAAAGGACTTTGAAGATTTAGGGTTTAAAGCAAAAGAAGATTGTAGAGGTTTTCAGTTCCAGAGTAACGATCATCTTTACGGCGACATTTTCTTTCAGCCTTTCAAAGTTCCGATTATCTTTCTGGAACTCAAGATTGGCATGTCTGTGATTGTCGCCGTCGCCGGACAAAGGTAAAGTAAAAGGAAAAAAAAAAAAAACTAAATTCCAGAAACTCTTTGCCTTCTCCCTTTTCTCTCTTTGAAATTTTCCTCCATCTCCTGACCGAACCCTCTTCTCTTCTCTTTGATTTTTTTTTTTTTCAATCCTCTGCACCAAACCCCTTTTCCCTTTTTACCGAAGGAAAAAAAAAACACTCTTTCTCTTCCTGCAATTTCTTGCAGCAAATGGAAACGTTTTTTACATTTTGTTTCTTATTTTTTTCTTTTTTCTTTCTATAAACCTAAACCAGAAAAACGAATCTACTCTGTTCACCCGAACCCTCTTCTCTTCTCTTTGATTTTTGTTTTTTTTCAGTCCTCTGCACCAAACCCCTTTTCCCTTTTTACCAAAGGAAAAAAAAAACACTCTTTCTCTTCCTGCAATTTCTTGCCGCAAATGGAAACATTTTTTACATTTTGTTTCTTATTTTTTTTCTTTTTTCTTTCTATAAACCTAAACCAGAAAAACGAATCTACTCTGTTCACGCCATTTCAATCTTGCTGTTCATTCTTTTGTCTCTCTACAAAATTAAAAGAAAACAAAAAGGATTGACGGTGGGATAAAAATGAAACCAAAACTCGTTGGAGTAGGTTCTTCCTTCCTTTTCCTCTCTATTTTACGATTTTGAAACCTAAAATAATGAAACACCAAGATTGATTACCTGTATATGCTTCCAGCAAAGCACTTATATAACCGAGTTGATCGTCTCCGTTGGATTGAAAAAGGGCAACGTGGCAACCATCCAATGGTCTCCGCCAAGTCTCCTATGCCTGTACGCATAGGAGACGATTCAGATTCGTAAAAGTCTTGATGATTGTATAAATTGCCACAGGCTTACCACTCTTAAGAGTGTTACAAAGGTAATTAGATCGGGTTGATGTTGTCGTATAGCGTGATATACATGTGTCAAGATAATTTAACAGAATATTTCAATGGGCTTGAATTTTCTGTTGTGGCTGCTGAGGTGCATCAGTTAAGGAGTGTAGCTTATCAGGCCGATTCTTCAATTGTTTTCTATTATAGTATGGGGCCTGATATAACAAGATCTTGATCCAAGATGCTACAACTAAAAAACTTGAAGGTCTGTCATGATTTTGATCCGGAAGAGGAAATGGAGTCAGTTGTTGTTGTGGACGGTGTAGAACGAGGAGAGATTAAAGAGGGATTTCAGGTTAGAACAGTTGCAATTTGGTCGGTAGCGAAGTCAGAAAGAGCAGAGCCACTGAAGCGGAAGGAAGGGAAGTTGTCGGAATGAGCAGCAGTCTGGTGGAAGAAGATGATTATTTAAATATTTTAGAGAAAATTATACGTACTACTCCAGGACTATGGACTAGTTACATTAGTATCTGACAATTATTCATACAAAAATGTGTAACAATAGAGCCCATTCTTTTAATAGATTTCCTTTAAATGATGATGTCAGTTCATGCTAAAAAATTTATCTCAAACAAAACCCCCACAAACCACCCCCCCTTTATCATAAAAAAAAGAAAAAAAAAACAACCAAAAAAAAAAAAAAGAAAAAAAAAAAAAAAAAAAAAAGTTGGGAAGGAGAAGAACCCCCCAAAAAACCCCCAAAACCACCCTGGGTAATTAACAAAACTGCCTTTAATGGAAGTTGAAAGGCCATATTTACTCGGCAATTGATAAACCCTCCATTTTGTTCCGATAGAGGAGTCCTCTGAAAAAGCTACAATGTGATTAAATGATGGCAAAAACTCAGAGTCAAATGGTTTAGAAGTTTCTTCCAACAGTTCTGGTTCCATTAACAACAGAAATGTTGCCTGAGAAATCTGGTTACTGTTTTTTTTTTTTTTTCTGATTCGTAGTTCACAGTGGAAAGAAATAGAGTGAATAGAAAAGGGGCTGCGGGAGAGAGGAAAGCTGGGTGGTGGCTATGATGATGGTTGGATGCGGAACAGAGGAGAAGTCGGGCGTTTGCAGGTGGCGGGGTGAGGCAGCACAGCCATTTGGTGGCACAGATGAACTTTTTTTTTCTTTTTTTTTTTTTTTTTTTTGTTAAGAGTGATATGGATAATAAAGTTGAAAATATGAAGGAAAAAAAAATACCCAAACATGATATTTCAAATCTTGGTAACTCAGGTAGAGTTTTCTCACCTTGGCTACTTGTTTACGTATTATTTTTTAATCAATAAGTCTTTTTCAATATGAATATATTAAGCAAACCTCGTTGAAAATAAACTACGACGTCTAGAAGAGTGAGAATGAGAAGAGCCTTAGCAAGCATAGAGTTCAAGCAGCGCATCCATAAGAAAGAGAGGGAGCGATGAAACTTGCATCTGAAGGACCTGTTGTGTGTTGTCGGAGAGTCTTTGGTGAGTTGCCCGTCCCCTGTTTTGGCTATGTTTCCACATTAATGGCACCTGGAGATGCCATCTGATGCAATATCCTTCTCTGCCACATTAAAGAAGATGGGTCCTTCCAAAGTATGAGCAATAGGCAAAGTGGGGAAGTATTCTGGTTCTAAACATAATTGATTTATAAGAAACTTAAAACGTAATATTTCAAATGTCCCTCAACTACAATTTATGTTTTTTTTTAATATTACTTAGGTAAAAAGCAGCTTTCCATTCCTATAAAATATTCTTCAAACCCGTATTGGCTTTCGAGCTAGTCAACATTTTGCCTGCAAATGCTGATTTACTACTTGTTTTTTTTTTTGGTAAATTACACAGACACCCCTTCTACTGTAGTGAAATTACACAAAACTATCTTGTTTTTACAACAGAATACCCTTTTAACAATGCGATCATACAATCTCATCCATACCGTTACTTTCAACTTAATGGGGTCAAATTTTTTTTAGACAAAAATACCCTTACTAAGTGTAAAATGACCTAAAAAGGTTTATTCTTTTTAGATGTTAAAAAGACTTTTTTACCTTCAAAACTTTTCAATTTCATTTTTATATTTTTTTGTGATTTTTTTTATTTTCTTTTTCATTTTCAAAAATACACTTAGTAAGGGTATTTTTATCTTAAAAAAAAAATTAACCTTTTGCCGTTAAGTTGAAAGTATCGGTGTGGGTGAAATTGTATGATAACATTGTTAGAGGGGTATTCTGTGTAGATTTGATAAAAGTAGAATAGTTCTATGTAGTTTTACTACAGTAGAGGGGGTGTCTATGTAATTTACCATTTTTTCTTTATGAAGCTTTTAGATTCTTTCCTGGGATTCAAATCCTCTCCTCCCAGAGGTTCGGGACTAAACCCAGTTGTGAATTTTGCAGAAGCTCGCGAGATTCTCATTTTGTAATATTTCCAAAACCCAACTATGATTTCCATTGGTATTATGGTAAGCACATATAGTAAGCTTGAATTGCTCCACCCACTTAATGGGTTTGCAAAAAACGCAATCTTTTTTGTTCTTCACAGTGTCAGCAACAGTTTAGATTTGGTTCAAAGAGGTCTCGTCAGAAGTGGTGGAGCAATGGTTGTGTTAGGGACAGCAGTAGTGCTATCTTGGAGCTTGTTCCAGAAACCAAAAAAGAGTATCTTGAGTTCGAGCTCCCTATGTATGACCCATCAAAGGATCTGGTTGTAGACCTTGCAGTTGTTGGGGGAGGTCCCGCCGGACTTGCTGTTGCACAACAGGTCTCCGAGGCAGGCCTCTCTGTCTGTTCAATAGACCCATCTCCTAAATTGATCTGGCGGAACAACTACGGGGTCTGGGTAGAGTTTGAAGCCACGGATCTGCTTGATTGCCTCGACACAACCTGGTCTAGTGCCCTTGTGTTTGTCGATGATCAGACACGTAAATGTATGGATAGACCTTTCGGTAGAGTTAATAGGAGGCTGCTGAAATCAAAAATGATTCAGAAGTGCATATCAAATGGTGTCAAGTTTCATCAAGCCAAGGTAATTAAGGTTATTCATGAGAAATTCAGGTCAGTTTTGATTTGCAACGATGGAGTCACAGTTCAGGCAACTATAGTCCTTCGTGCCACAGGGTTCTCGAGGTGCCTTGTTCAATATGATAAACAATATAACCCTGGGTACCAAGTGGCTTATGGGATCTTAGCAGAGGTGGAAAAGCACCCCTTTGATTTGGATAAGGTGGTTTTAATGGATTCCAGAGATTCACATCTAACCAACAAGAAAGAATTGAGAGAAAAGAATAGTAGGATCCCCTCATTTCTGTTTGCAATGCCCTTCTCATCCAAGAGGAGCTTTCTAGAAGAGTTTTCTCTTGTTTCTCGACCTGGAGTACCAATGGAAGAGATACAGGAAAGGTTGGTGGCTAGGTTGAAAGGCTTAGGTATAAAACTGAAAAGCATTGAAGAAGATGAGAAATGTGTTATTCCAATGGGTGGAACCCTTCCTCTGCTCCCTCAGCAGGTTGTAGGAATAGGTGGAAGTGCAGGTATGGTGCACCCCTCAACTGGTTATATGATGGCAAGAACTCTTGCAGCCGCTCCCGTAGTTGTAAACTCAATAGTGCAGTACCTTGGCTCTGAGAGAGGACTTTCAGGAGATGAACTGTCTGCAAAAATTTGGAAAGATTTATGGCCCATAGAGAGAAGGAGACAGAGGGAATTCTTCTGCTTTGGCATGGATGTTTTACTTAAGCTTGATTTACAAGAACAAGGAGGTTCTTTGATGCATTTTTTAATTTAGAGCCACATTACTGGCATGGATTCTTGTCATCCCAATTGTTTCTTCCAGAGCTTATATGTTTTGGGCTTTCTATATTCTCTCATGCCTCCAATACTTCTAGGACAGAGATTATTTCTAAGAGCATGGTTCCTTTGGTAAACAGGATTGGCAACTTAATCCAGGATAGAGACTAGAATGGATGATTTCCATTTGCATCTCAAATTTTCTTTCTGCAAACAATAAATGTCAATGTAACTACTCAGTTATTATGAAATGTTCTTATTTGATCTTGTTAGCAGACATCAAGATCCTTTGCTTGAAAAATTATGGTGGAAGGGGCTCCAATACCCAAGATTTCTGCATATTTATGGTTCAATGGGTATGTATTATGTAAAAAATTAAGTTCTTCTTTTGCTGTATTAATAAAAGAATTACTGGTTGTAGACTGTAATTGTTGGATATGGTTCCGAAGGCTGCACTGTTATGCCAAGGGAATTTTATTCTTGGAATTGATTCAGGATTCTATGAAAAAAAGAGCTCAAACAGTATCATGATTCATAAATAGAAGAAAAACAAATATCCGTAAGACCATTCAATACAAATATGTACTCCTGAATTAAGAATCTATTTTAAATAGGGATAGACAGATGTGTCATTCTTGATGAGGCTATGAACATCATGGGGTCATGATATATCTGTGAGAAACAGAATGCAATTTATCCTTCCCCATTAACTTGGTGCCTGGAAAAGCTTGGGTTTGTGCCTTGTATCCTAAAATCTGATACTATGTAGGAAAGCTATGATGGCTGTTTGTCAGGAATGCTGATGAACTCCCAATAATATTGCCTTCAATCCGGGATGCAGAATTCCCTGTAAGCCATAACTATAGTACCTCTTCTTTTTTCTTTTTCTTTTTTCCATTTTTCCTTAATGAAACTTAACCCATCATATCCATGAAGTCTTAATTCTTCTGTTCTTCTAACTGGTAGCAGGTTTAGTACTGTTCTTGTTCTGCTCTTGGATAGGATATGACTTCAAGAATTAAAAATGATAGAGACTTAGAATGCGTATGGATGATCAAGAACCTTCGAATTTCATTGAACATAAAATATTATTGAGTCAAACTTCATTCCAATCAGTTGAGTTGTCAAATGAATTTGTAGAAATTGTTATTCATATTGCAGTAAAAACATTCTAGATTGATGAAGCTTTGTACCAGTCATAATAACAGAGAGATTTTTACTAGGATCCTCCAGATAATAAGATTGTTATAGCAATGTAAAAGCATATTTGGCTCTGTAAGTTGGCCAACTTCTGTTTTTGAAGATCCTTTAAGATATCAAATTGGCAAAGGAAGCTTTAGTGCTGCACCTTCTCACGATCCAAGTGACCTTCTACAGCTGATAATCCACCGACACAATCAACAACACGGGTCCAGTGCATCATCTCTTCTCTCTCGTCACCCTGGTTCCCCGTCTCTTACCCAGAATCGGAGAAGAATTTAGGTTCCGCCAAGATAAAGACTGATTAAAACCCGAAGAAGCAAATCCTAAATACAGAATGAGAGAGATTCAACTATCTCCCGCTGGAGATCGGTATGGGTAGGACGGAGTGATTACCATGAGGAATCTCCATTCCAATACCCAAGTGACCGAATTCGCCCAGTTTTTTTATTTATTTATTTACATATAAAGAACACTAAAAGGGTTAATGGATATTGACGAATTGGGCTGAAATCGATTTGCTTTTCCGATTTTCCAGGTGGCCTTGATGTACATCATCTGTAAAAGATATTAAGTTACTAGAAAGGTGCCGCGGTGGAGAGATTGTAATGCAATGTCAGTCTGGGTGTCTCTTTCCCATTGAATGGTCAATAATATATAAAATTGTTGGATTGGATTTTCCATTAATATAGAGGATGGCCCATTACTTATAAACTCATAAAGAGAATAGATTTTTAAGTAATTTTTTCAATTATAGTTAAATTAGGGTTGAGAGAAAGAGAGGTTAAGTGAGTTACTATCTGTCCAAAACAGAGAAGAGAAGAAAACTGCGTGGTTTCAATTAAGGTGAGGATCTGAAAGTCATCCGTGGTCTGATTGAGCTGAACTTTTGAAAGCAAATTCGTAACTGAGAGTTCTTCATTATGAACGGTGCGATTGACGATTGGAGTCTTCTAGATCAGTCCAATAATCAACGTTTTCACCTATTCAAGTGAGATCTCTTTCAATCTTCATCTTGATATTTGAGTTGTTGATGGTGCATTCCTATAACATGTTGTTTTAGATGTTTTTTATGATATATGCCAAGAATATTGTGTTCTTGAGGAATGATGTTATTGTAAACCTCTAGTTGTAACTAAAGAAGACTCTTGTATTCCCATATTTTGGTGATAGTGAAGATATTTGAGTGAACTATGGTCCCATGGTTTTTACTCCTCACATTGGGGATATTTTTCACGTAAAAATTTCTTGTGTTATGCGTGTGAATTTTATTGTACTTAGAATATTGCTTTCTGTTTTATTGCTTCCTGTTAGGTTCACTCAAGAGAGGAAAAAAATTATCATTCTCTCTCCTATCAAGTGGTATCAGAGCTTGGTTGTTATTTGAAGTTTTCTTGGGTTGAACAATAGAAACTAATACAAGTAGAATGGTTACTTTGAAAGGTTCAAATTATCATGTTTGAAAGAAAAAATACAAGATCTTCTTTATGTAAAAGATTATTATCTATCCGTGTTTGCTAGTGAGAAACCTAAAAATAAGACTGATGATGAATGGAATATTTTTCATCAACAAGTGTGTGGGTATATTAGACAGTGGGTGGATGATAATGTGTTGAGCCATATAAATGGAGAAACACATGCACGCACTCTTTAGACCAAGCTTGAGCAATTGTATGCTAGGAAGACAAAAAATAATAAATTATTTTTTATTAAACAAATTATGACCTTAAGGTATCAAGATAGAACTCCGATGACAGATCACTTGAACTCATTTCAAGGAATCATCAATCAATTATCCTCGATGGGTATCAAGTTTGATGAAGAGATACAGGGATTATGGCTTCTTGGTATTTTTCCGGACTCATGGGAGACGTTTAGAACGTCATTATCAAACTCAGCTTCAAATGGTGTAATCTCAATGGATTTGGCTAAGAGCAATGTTTTAAATAAAGAGATGAGAAGAAAGTCACAAGGTTCCTCTTCACAATCAGATGTTTTGGTCACCGAAAACAAGGGGAGGAGTAAGAGTCGTGGTCCGAAGAATAGAGACAAGAAAATATGTAAATCCAACAAATTTGTAAATGTTGAATGTCATTACTGTGATCTAAAGGGTCACACCAAGAAGTATTGTCGAAAGCTGAAAAGAGATAATAAAAAGAAAAAAGATAAAGAAAAAAAGAAAGATAATGAAAGTGATGATGAGCGAGTTACCACCACTTCTGAAGAATTTCTTACTGTCTATGATAGTGATGTAGTCAATCTTACAAGCTATGAGACAAGTTGGGTGATTGACAGCGGTGCTTCTATTCATACTACGTCTCAAAGGGACCACTTTACATCTTACACGCCAGATGACTTTGGTATTGTAAGGATGGGCAATGATAGCTTGGCTAAAGTTGTTGGCATTGGAGATGTTTGTTTGAAAACCTATATTGGCACAAAATTAATTCTTAAGGATGTGAAACATATTCCTGACATCCGTTTGAATTTAATTTATACAGGCAGACTTGATGATGAAGGCTTTTGTAATACCTTCTGTGAAGGTCAATGGAAGCTCACTAAAGGTGTTATGGTTGTAGCAAGAGGTAAAAAGTGTTCGTCATTGTACTTATTGCAAACAAGGCTCTCTAAGACATTGTAAATGCAGTTGACAATGAAAGTACAACTGAGTTGTGGTATAAGAGACTTTGTCAGATGAGTGAGAAGGGAATGATGTTGTTGTCCAAAAATAAACTCCTATCTAGAATGAAGAATACACATTTGAAAAAGTGTGCCCATTGTTTGGCAAGGAAGTAGAACAGAGTCTCCTTCAAGAATTCCCCTTCTTTAAGAAAATCAAATGTACTTGATTTGGTGCATTCTGATGTGTGCGGTCCTATGAAGACGAGAACACTTGGTGGTTCTCTCTATTTTGTAATATTCATTGATGATCACTCAAGAAAGTTATGGGTTTATACCTTGAAGACAAAGGATCAAGTGCTAAATGTATTTAAGCAATTTCAGGCTTCAGTTGAGAGACAGATTGGTAAGAAATTGAAATGCATTCGCACAGATAATGGGGGAGAATATACAGGACCATTTGATGACTACTGCAAAGAACAGGGTATTCGACATCAAAAGACACCTCCAAAGACTCCTCAGTTGAATGGTTTAGCTGAGAGAATGAACAGGACACTGGTAGAGAGAGTCAGATGTTTACTTTCACATGCAGGGCTGCCAAGATACTTTTGGGGTGAGGCTTTGAGTATAGTTGTACACTTATTGAATATGTCACCATGTGTTTCGCTACAATATGATGTGCCAAATAAAGTTTGGACAGGTAAAGATATTTCTTATGATCATTTGCGTGTCTTTGGATGTAAGGCATTTATGCATATTCCCAAAGATGAGAGGTCTAAACTTGATGTCAAGACACGACAGTGTGTATTTGTGGGTTATGGTCAAGATGAGTTTGGCTACAGGTTTTATGATCCGGCTGTGAAGAAAATTATTAGAAGCCTAGATGTTGTGTTTATAGAAGACCAGACCATACAAAATATTGATAAGGCAGAGAAGACAGTGTCTCAACATAGTGATGATTTGATTGACTTGGATCTAGTCCCTTCAAAATCGATGCCTGAACAAGTTAGAGATGTAGATCAGAATGATCAGCATGATACAGGTGATACTGATATTCCCATACAAGTTGAGACAGCTCATGATTCTTATGAGAAATTGTCAGTACCAGAATTTTCACCACATGTTCCAATCAAAAGGTCTACTGGAGATAGACAGTCTTCCACACGGTATTCTACAAATGAATACGTATTATTAACTGATGGGGGAGAACCTGAGTGCTTTGAAGAAGCCATGAAAGATGAATACAAGGACAAGTGGGTTGAAGCAATGCAAGATGAGATGAAGTCATAGCATGAGAATCACACTTTTGACTTAGTAAAGTTGCCTAAGGGCAAGAGAGCTTTGAAAAACAAGTAGGTGTATATAGTGAAGCATGAAGAACACACTCCACATCCAAGGTACAAAGCTAGATTGGTGGTCAAGGGATCCATCAAAGGAAAGGCATTGACTTTGATGAGATTTTCGCTCCAGTTGTAAAGATGTCATCCATTCGGGTGGTTCTTGTTTTAGCAACTAGTCTTGACTTAGAGGTCGAGGAAATGGATGTGAAAATAGCTTTCCTTTATGGTGAATTGGAGGAAGAGATCTACATAGAACAGCCAGAGGGTTTTGAGGTAAAGGGAAAAGAGGAGCATGTATACAGACTGAAGAAAAGTCTTTATGGCTTGAAACAAGCACCGAGACAATGGTATAAGAAGTTTGACTCAATTATGGGGGAGCAAGGCTACAGAAAAACTACTTCTGACCATTATGTTTTTGTCCAAAAATTCTCTGATGATGATTTTGTTATCCTTTTGCTTTATGTAGATGACATGTTAATTATTGGCAAAAATACTTCAAGGATTGATAAGTTAAAGAAACAATTGAGCAAGTCTTTTGCCATGAAAGACATGGAAAAAACAAAATAAATTCTTGGCATCAAAATCATTCGAGACAGAAATGCCAATAAATTATGATTGTCTCAAGAGAAGTACATAGAAAAAGTACTTCAAAGATTTAAGATGGACAAAGCTAAAGTGGTTAGCTCTCCTCTTGCTATTCACTTTAGATTAAGTACCAAGCAGAGCACGTCTACTGACGAAGAGAAGGAAAACATGGAAAGAGTTCAATATGCTTTAACAGTGGGAAGTCTAATGTACGCAATGGATTGCACAAGGCCAGACATAGCACATACAGTTATCACCGTTAGTCGTTTCCTCTCAAATCCAGGAAGAGCGCATTGGAATGCAGTTAAGTGGATTATAAGGTATCTTCGGAGAACGTTTGATTTGAAATTATATTTTGAAAATGAGAAAACTTTATTGGTTGGCTGCACAGATTCAGATATGGCTGGAGATATTGCTACTCGTAAGTCTACTTCGGGTTATTTGATAACTTTCTCAGGAGGAGCTGTGGCTTGACAATCAAGATTACAGAAATGTGTTGCTCTTTCTACTACCGAGGCAGAGTACATTGCAGCAACGAAAGCTTGCAAAGAGTTGCTATGGATGAAGAAGTTTGTGCAGATGCTTGGCTTCAAACAAGAAAAGTATGTATTGTTCTGCGATAGTCAGAGTGCTATCATCCACCTTGGTAAGAATTCTACTTTTCACTCTAGATCAAAATATATTGATGTAAGATATCATTGGATTAAAGATGTTTCGAATTCTAAGTTGTTAGAGATTGAGAAAATTCATACCGACCATAATGGATCAGATACGTTGACAAAGGCTTTACCAAGAGAGAAGCTTGAGGTTGTCGTTTGATCGCTGGTATGATGGATTCCTCCACATAGTCGGGAGGGAGAGATTTGTTGGGTTGGATTTCCCTCTTATGTACAGGATGGCCCATTACTTATAAACCCATAAGGAGTACGAACCCTTAAGTAATTTTTCCAAGTTGAATTAGGATTTTATCTCTATAACCCTATTAGAATGAAACAAGGAGAGAAAGAGAGGTTAAGTGAATTGTTGTCTGCCCAAAATAGAGAAGAGAAGAAAGCTGTGTGGTTTCAATTAAGGTGAGGATCGAAAGATCATCCGTGGTCCGATTGAGCTGAAATTTGGACAGCAGATTCTTAATTAAGAGTTCTTCATTCTGAACGGTGCGATTGACAATTGGAGTCTCCTAGATCAGTCCGATAATCAACGTTTTCACCTATTCGAGTGAGATCTCTTTCAATCTTCATCTTGGTATTTGGGTTGTTGATGGTGTATTCCTAGAATATGTTATTCTAAATGTTTTTGATGATATATGTCAAGAATATTGTGTTATTGAGGAATGATGTTATTGTAAACTTCTAGTTCTAACTAGAGAAGACTCTTGTATTCCCATATTTTAATGATAGTGAAGAGATTTGAGTGGACTATGGTCCCGTAGTTTTTACTCCTCACATTGAGGAGATTTTTCACGTAAAAATTTCTTGTGTTATGCGTGTGGATTTTATTATGTTTGAAAGATTGTTTTCTATTTGATTGCTTCCTATTAGATTCACTCAAGAGAAAAAAGAATTTATCATTCTCTTTCCTATCAAAAATATCAATATATGATTCAGATGGGATGACAATTTTGCAAATGCAGGCACCCAGACGATGGTACAATGGAAATTGATGGGACGGCCATGTTCTTGCCTGCGTAAGACCACCAAACACTTATCTTCTTTATAAATTTATAAATAAGGAGTGTTTGAATGATAACTCTGTATTTTGGAATGTAACATCTTCTTGTAAATAAACCCTTGTCTTATTTTCAACAGTTCTTATGGATAAAAGACTTTTTCCATAATTTTTATTTTTAAAAATGATTCATTTTTTTTAGCAAACATGCAACAATGCAATGTATCTGAGTTAGTCAATAAAAACCGCTATCATGCAGGGATAACAAGCTCTAATTCCACATGTTTTCCTTATGGTTCATCAATTTCTGAACATTCATTCCAATGTGTTAATGGCTCTGTTGTGGTAAGCCTTCTACCCGAACTCCTTGTGGTGAACTCAATTCTCTACGGAGGGCTTCGACTGTGTAACTGAAATCAACTGTGCTTTCGAATTCTTCTTTTCCATATATATTAGCAAAATATTTTCCATACCCAATTCAATTTCTCACAGCTTGAAACTTCATTTTCTAAGATTCATCTCAAATTTCCATGGGTACTCTGTTAATAATACACACTAAGCTTGAATTGCTACACCCACTTCATGGGGTTGCAGAAAAATGCAATTCTATATGCTCTTCAAAGCGTCAACAGCAGTTCAGATTTGGTTCCAAGAGGACGAATGGTTGTGTTAGAGCCAACAGCAATGCTATATTGGAGCTTGATCCGGAAAACAAAGAAGAGAATCTTTTGTTCGAGCTCCCCATGTATGACCCATCAAAGGATCTGGTTGTGGACCTTGCAGTTGTTGGGGGAGGTCCCGCAGGACTTGCTGTTGCACAACAGGTCTCCGAGGCAGGCCTCTCTGTCTGTTCAATAGACCCATCTCCTAAATTGATTTGGCCGAACAACTACGGGGTCTGGGTCGACGAGTTTGAAGCCATGGACCTGCTTGATTGCCTCGACACAACCTAGTCTACTGCCCTTGTGTTCCTTATGATCAGACACGAAAATGTCTGGATAGACGGTAGAGTTAATAGGAAGCTGCTGAAATCGAAAATGATGCAGAAGTGCATTTCAAATGGAGTCAAGTTTCATCAGGCAAAGGTTATTCATGAGGAATCCAGGTCTCTTTTGATTTGCAAAGATGGAGTCACAGTTCAGGCAACTATAGTCCTTGATGCCACAGGGTTCTCTGGGTGCCTTGTTCAATTTGATAAGCAATACAACCTGGGTACCAAGTGGCTTATGGGATCTTAGCAGAGGTGGAAGAACATCCTTTTGATTTGGATAAGATGGTTTTGATGGATTGGAGAGATACGCATCTAAGCAACAAGAAGGACCTGAGAGAAAAGAATAGTAGGATCCCCACATTTCTATATGCAATGCCCTTCTCCTCTCAGAAGATTTTTCTAGAAGAGACTTCTCTTGTTGCTCGACCTGGAGTACCAATGGAAGAGATACAGGAAAGGATGGTGGCTAGATTGAAAAGCTTAGGTATAAAAGTGAAAAGCATTGAAGAAGATGAGAGATGTGTTACTCCAATGGGTGGCTCCCTTCCTGTGCTCTCTCAGAGGGTTGTAGGAATAGGTGGAAGTGCAGGTATGGTGCACCCATCAACTGGTTATATGGTGGCAAGAACCCTTGCATCTGCTCCAGTAGTTGCAAACTCAATAGTGCAGTACCTTGGCTCTGAGAGAAGGCTTTCAGATGATGAACTGGCAGCTGAAGTTTGGAAAGATTTGTGGCCCATAGAGAGGAGGAGGCAGAGGGAATTCTTCTGCTTTGGTATGGAAATTTTGCTTAAGCTTGATTTAAAAGGCACAAGGAGGTTCTTTGATGCATTTTTTAATCTAGAGCCACATTACTGGCATGGATTCTTGTCATCAAGATTGTTTCTTCCTGAGCTTTCATATTTTGGGCTTTCTCTGTTCTTTCATGCCTCCAATTTTTCTAGAATAGATATTATGACCAAAGGCCACAATTCCTTTGGTAAATATGATTGGCAACTTAATCCAGGTTAGAGACTAGAATGGAGATTTCCTTCTTTGGCATCAGAAGTTCACTTTCTGTTACACATAATGTCTATTTAACTGCTCTGAGTTCAGTTTTTATGCAAAGTTCTTATTTGATCTTGTTAACAGATGTCAAGCTCCTTTGTTTGAAAATTTATGCGGCAGGGGCTCAAACACCAAAGACGTCTGCTTATTTATAGTGCAATGTTTACGAATTATGTGAAAAATAAAGTCTCTGATGTTAGGGAACTGGTTACCTTTCTTTAAAAGTGCAAGGGAGAAATAGTTGGAAATGCTTGAGTTTTAATGGTTATATACACTCAAGTCCAGGAGATTATATATTTTTTTTTTTTTTTTTGCAGGATTAAAGCTGAAATGTGCAGCATTGATGTTGGAAATTATTATCCTTCATAACACCTGAGAACAGCTGAGGATCAAAGAGATGGATCCATCTCTTTTTGAATGAATGCATTTGGAGGAAAAGGTGTACATCCATGATCCAACCACTTCTTTTGACATTGTTTCTCATATAGAATTGTATCTCGAAATTCTGTTTAAGCACATAACACAAACATCATTGAGCAGTAGAATAGCATTTCATCTTACAATCTCAAAGTTGATATCAGCACAGAAATTTCAAATGCAGTACCAGTTGCTCATAAACTGTAATTCAACTCCTCAACCCAAATCCACAATAGGATTTAAAGCTCAACCTACATTTGTGTAGTAGTTTAAAGTATAAGAAAAAAAGGAAAATTCGGAAATCAAATAATCTTTAGTAAAACAAGATAGAAATGGATGAAATAAATCTACCAGGCAGCCATGCATGACTTGTAAGGACAAACACATGGAGCTGATCTTCCAAGGAAAACATAATCTTATTGCAGGTTGACAATCCAGTGTAAAGATTTAAACTTAAAGAGAAAACATCTCCAATTCAACAGCAATTAGTTTATTAGCTGTGTAATGTGTTGCCTCAATACTAGTCGTTCCAAGAAATTTTCCTTCCGGGACTTCTTGAAGGACTTTTTTTTGAACCACCATTACCTCTAGGGAAGATTGAAAAGTAGGACTGAACAAAAGTGAGAAGGATAATAACCATAGCAACAAAGAAACCAACAGCAGTCCAGGGGCTTCTGAAATGTGTTTCTAACATTTCAGTCATCCAGATGACTCGTTTCTTCTTGTAGTATTTCTCAATGCTGTCCTTAACTTCAAGATATTGATTTGGGTTTGGAACCAAATTGGTTGCCAAATCGTTGAAAAGATCAGCCACCTTTTCATCACTTCCAAGTAAGTTGAGGAGTATCCCCTTTGTTCTCAGCTCTTTCACATCTTCGGAATGATCAATGAGTGCATCCATAAAACAGATGTAAGAGGTGACAGCGTAATCATTAGCAAAATCAGGGCATGCTTCATAGGCAACCAAGTTCAATAACAAAGACCTGGTAATGTCATCGACAACAATTGAAGGAAGGAACAAATTTCCTTGAAATCTTTGAATTTTAAAACTTACATCTTTCAAGCTCGAACTAGGACTTTCCCTGCATTCGATTCCCCCGGCCCTAAGCTCTGTAACTGAACGGAACGAATGCCAATTGCTGAGTTCCTGTATAGGTTCTTGCTGAGGTTCTGTACCAACAAGCTCTTTCCGAAGAAGGTGAAGGATATGAGGGGGTTGATCTTGATCCTGATTCTCCGAGGAGTGGTAGCTTATGGACCTAGTTTGCTTCCCGATGAATTCATGGACCAACCCTTCTCCTTCATCTCCAGGGATATTCAAGCTCATCAAGGCCTGGAGAACTACAAAAGGAAGTTGGTTCTCAAGCAAGAGAATGTCCCTTGATATGAAAGCCATTTGGCTGTTCTTGATCTTAGTATCCTCCGAGAGTTTGTCTTTTGCTATTCGATCAATGGAATAGAGGAGAAGACAACCATCCAGGAACATCATGCGCATGAATTCTTCATCGCTGAACCGAGCAGTTGATTCCTCGTCATAATACTCCCTCGCACCCCGGGCAACCTCTTCGAATTTGCAGAATTCTTGGAGGTCTTCCCTTCCGAAAATAAATTGCTTTGCTATTGTGGTCTTGAGCTTCTCCACCATAGCAAGTTTTGGGTTGCCATGGTGATAAGGACCAAATGAGACCACCATGGGATCAAAAGATTCTGTGTGTGTGTTGACGTCACGCAAAATTGGCGGAACCTTGTGGATTCGGAGCTTTCTTTGAGACTCGAGTGTTTCTTGTTGGGCGCTCTGGGTCAATATTGGTAGCAACCATTCTGGCTCAGAGTTTGATCTCTCTGCTATGTTAACAGTAGTCATCCTCTCAAACTCATCAGCCATAATGACAGGTTTGCTATTTCCTCTGCTTGTTTGTTGGGTTTGATCTTCGATGACTGCCAGTAGCAGAGTTAAGTAATGGCAATCAGGATTGCTTCCCTTTTACTTAGGAAGTAGTTTCAAGGCAAGGATAAAGATTAAAAAATCAATTCGAATGAAAAGGTTCTTTGTGTTTTAAAATCAACATTAGCTTGCTTCCTTCTGAAATGTGCTCACGCATTGTTCGATTGATGGTTTGGAAAGTGTTCATATAACGGCTACTTTAAGATTATAAAATTAGAGAAGTTTCTTTCTCTTGCTGTAAAGATTCTCAAGTGGTAGATATTTATGTGCTAGAGAGGAGATGATTTCGTCAGTCAGACCTTTGTGTATAAGTGCAGCAGGTCAAGGAGCTGCAAATCAGGATTGTGCCTCTGCATGAATTTGTTGATCAATTCTTTAGATTTTCCTTTACCGAATCCCAAGTTCATCAATTCAGAAATATGAATGGAAGTTGCTTCTCCAGCAAGAACAAGCCCCTTAACAAGAAAGGCCCCACCCACCCTACTTTTCCCCTTTACACTGTTTAAAGGGTAACAAGAAATATACCCATTCTCTCGGCAGATGCTGTGCAGTAGCTCCAAGGCATCAATAATGATAGTTAAAGATCCATTGCACCCTTTTGAGGAAACACTTACCTTTTTTTTTTTCAGTTTTTAAAGCTGCTACAGTAACAACTATGCACTTCGGATTTTTCAGACTGGTCGGTCTTCAAGTTTGGAAATGGATCATGATGGACTAGACCTGAGATTGATAGCCAAGGAAATAGTCCCTAAATCAAAACCTACAAGTTTGGAATCTTTCTTTCTCTTGGAAATTAATAAAATATTAATATGTTCTACTTGAATTCCTCATGTATGCCCTAGGTAGGAAATATGAAAGTGAAACATTACTTGTTGAGACTTGATATTACAGAGAGACTATATAGGAGTATATGGAATAGACTCAAGATTGGAAATCCACGTACAAGACCCTGGACTTATCCAAAGACAATTTGGACTTCTAGCAGCAATAGTCAATTTGGACAGTGGGCACCACCATTTAATCCAACTACACCATTAATTACAGTCACAGATAACACCTACAACTTGAGACTTTCCCATACAACATAGGCAGCAATGCTGTGAATTTATTACTCACAATCACAACTTCCATAATCCTCTATCTGAAACTACCAAGTCCCAAATTAAACTTTCAACATTTTGGAATGTGATTATCATGTAAAATATCAGAAATTTTTATTTTTGTGGACGAATCTGGTGGGAAATCCAGAAAGAGAAATTGCAATATAAACCAAGGTGTAGAAAAGCTATGCCAGTCAATTGCATGGGCAATCTAACTAGTTAGGGGCATTATGAATTTTGTTAGTAGCAGAGATGTAAACTAGTTATTCATCAATGGAGTCAGTTTTTACTCCTTGCTCCTCATACATTTGTAGGTGACAACTTGTTAGAACAAAAAATTGGCAGGAATTGGAAATCAAAAGTTGTGTAGGTATTGCATGGCAGCAGCAGAGGATAACATTTTTTTTTTTTTTTTTTTTTGGGTAGATAGAACCTCAAGGAGAATTGAACTCACAACCTCTTCATCTTAAGGTGTTGATCTTTTGCCAACTGAACTATCCCCTTGGGGTAGTAGAGGATAACTTACCCACAGGCTAGGCTTGGAATCTAGTTTCCTATGAAGCTGCAATATGATAATCAGATAAAAGTGCATCACACATAACTTAGTCTACCAAGATATGACTAACCTCAATGAAGTTGCCTGTTACTTGTTATAAAATTAAATGTCACAAACATGTTATTTGTCTTAAACGAACATATAGAGGAGACAAGCTTCCAGATCCTTCGGCAGACAGGTGACCAATATTGTTTTATCATATGATTAGCTACAAAATTGTTTTTCACAAACAATAGGAAAAAAACTAACCTCTAACTGATTTGTATTCCTGATAATTGATAGTTTTATGCCTCTGTCCATATAATACCAGTCAAAAAAGGATGATCTGCCCTAAAATAAAAAAATAAAAAAGATTAATTCTGAGAAAGTTCTCGGCCACGCTTTGCAGCAGCTACAATGGCATTCATCAAGATCCCACGAAAGCCACCCTTCTCCAACTCGTGAATTCCTGCAATGGTGGTCCCCCCAGGTGATGCAACATCATCTTTTAGCTGACCCGGATGCTTGCCTGTCTTGATAGCCATAGATGCTGCTCCCAGAACCTGCAGAAACATAGACCCGTACCCTATACACTGTAACATCATAGAATTATACAAATTCTTTTGCCGTGCATATTGTTACACGAGAAAAGGGGGAGAGCCGTTGAATAGTGACAAGGGTAGAATTATGCATTGTCAAAAGGATAGGCTACTTGGTATACTAGTTAAACTTACAGTCTGAGAAGCCAGACCCAGTGCCAGATCACGTGGTAGACCAGCAGCCACTCCTCCATCAGCCATAGCATCAATTGCTAGAAATATATATGCTGGGCCACTACCACTGAACATTTAGAAGAACAATAACTTATTCTCACACAAGTACATACATTCATGCATGCACATGCACACACACACACACACTCTCTCTCACTCACTCTGACACATAAGCAAAAATGCACAACACACAATAAACAAACAAATGAACTAGAAGACATCCAGCAATCCAGTATGGAACCCATGAGACTTCCAATGTACTATGGTGCCATATACCTCAAGCCAGTGATTGCATCAAATAACTTCTCATCAGCTGTCCATATCTTGCCAATTGCTCCAAACAAAGTAGCAACTAATTCTCCATCTTCCTTTGTTGCTGTTTTCCCCAAGCTCATAACTGAACAAACGCAAGTACTTTACCAGAGATACGTTAAATTCTAGTAAAAGTAGGGTTAGAAACAGAGTATTCAAGAATTAAGACCAAGAGATGCTCATTTTATCATCAGAGTTAGCACATGAAATGGAGACTCAGCTGTTGTTTAAGACATATTCGACTAAAACTCAAGCCAAACTTCATCTCAACTACTTGGGTTCAGCTTATGTTGATCATCTCATTTCCCTCTAAGGAAGCATTTGTTAACTCTTAAGCACTACAATAATACAGCTACAAGCCATGCTATATGGTGACTACGGTTGATTCGGAAATAAATATATTCAAGGGATCTTAGGAAAAGCACCAACAGGCGACAAGGTGTGATGAAGACCAACTGAATTATTGTTGTGTAAGCTTTTTATTTATAGCATTTGTAGGCTGTAAATAGATGGGCATGCCAAATAATATTCAACAAAACCAGAGATAGCAAGGCAATCCCACTATTAGGTGCAATCAATAAACACAGAAAAAGAAAAGATTGCAAGAAGGGAAGATTATGGGTAAACAACGTAGATTTCATTAAAAGAAATGAAAAACCATTATATTGAGATATATGTTCATTTACACCAACACTGCATTTTAGTATTGCTGATCACACAAATTTTCTTTTCCACCTGTTTGGTACTGATACACAACAACAACAACGACAACAACAAAACCTTATCCCAACTAAATGGGGTCGGCTACATGGATTCTCGTCCCCAATCAACTCTGTTCGATGTAATACTTGAAGCAAGGCCTAAACTACACATGTCTTTTTTCACCACTTCTCCTAGAGTCATCTTAGGTCTGCCCCTAGCTCTTTTAACCCCTTCAATCTAAATCAAATCACTCCTCCGAACGGGAACATCTAACGGCCTCCGTTGAATATATCCATACCATCTCAAACGATTTTCTCATAGCTTATCATGTATCAACGCTACTCCCAAATCAGCTCTAATACGATCATTCCTTACCTTATCCTTCCTAGTTTTGTCATACATCCATCTTAACATCCTCATCTCAGCTACACTAAGTTTTTATCAATATGATGCTTTTTGACTGCCCACATTCAGCACCATACATCATAGCCAGTCGAATAATTGTCCTATAGAATTTTCCTTTAAGTTTTAAAGGAATACGCCGATCACATAGCACTCCAAACGCACTTCTCCACTTCATCCATCCTATTTTAATCCTTTGTGAAACATCATCTATATCACCTTCTTTATTTATGATTGAACCTAAATACCTAAAATGATCACTTTGCTGTATCTCCCTCTCAAGAATGTCCACCACCTCATTATCCGTCCTTGTGTGACTAAAGTACACACCATATACTCCGTCTTCGTTCTACTTATCTTAAAACCTTTTGATTCCAAAGATGATCACCATAAATCCAACTTTGCATTAATCTCTGCTTTTGTCTCATCCAACAAAACAATATCATCAACGAAAAGCATACACCAAGGAACTTCATCTTGAATGTCTCTGGTAAGATCATCCATAATGAGGGCAAACAAATAAGGGCTTAAAGTTGATCCTTGATGTAGCCCCATTGTAATTGGGAATTCACGACCTTGACCCCCCACGATTTTCACACTAGTCACCATATTATAATACATATCCTTAACTATGTCTACATATTTGCTTGAAACGCATCTCTTCTCTAGTACTTGCCAGATTAACTCCCTACGGACTCTATTATAAGCCTTTTCTAGATCGATAAAAACCATATGGAGGTCCTTCTTGCCTTCTCTACATCTTTCCATGAGTTTCCTATCTCAAACAGGTTTCAATAACTCTCTCCCACAGTTTCATAGTATGACTCATTAATTTTATGCCTCTGTAGTTATTGCAGCTCTGAATATCACCTTTGTTTTTGTAGATCAGAACCATATTACTACTTCTCCATTCATTTGGCATTTTTCCTGAGCTCATAATTTTATTGAACTTAGTTAGCCAATATACTCCATACATTCTTAGGCTCTTCCAAACTTTTATTGGGACCTCATTTAGGCCTGGTGCTTTGCCTACATTCATCCTCCTTAAAGCTTATTTCACTTCTGTCACCCTAATTTTGCGTATATACCTATGACCTGTGGTGTCATGGTGAGTAATGTAGCAATATGGTGCACTATTTCCTGAGATGTCTTCATTTAGTAGGCTATAGAAATAATCGTTCCATCTCTCTTTAATGTCCTCATTCCTTACTAGAACTCTACCATCTACACTTTTAATACATCTAACATGGTCTAAATCTCTACTCTTCTTTTTCCTCATCTTAACTATTTTATAGATAGTTTTTTTCTCCTTCCTTAGTGCTCAGATTGATATAAAGATCGTCATATTTCTTAGCCTTTACTTTTCCCACAATCTTCTTGGCTTCATTTCTAGCAATTCTATATCTTTTTAGATCATCTATATCCTTAGTCTTTTGCTATGCCTTAAAACTATTTTTCTTAGCTTTAATGGTTGTTTTAACCTCACCATTCAACATCAAGACTCTCTAGGAGAATGACATTTTCTTTTCGATACACCTAGAACCACTTTAGCAATTTTCTTAATACAAGCAGTCATCTCGTTCCACATTGTATCAGTGTCTCCCTCAAAGCTCCACATTCCTTGTTTGACCACATTATCCGTAAAAGTTTTCAAGGTATTTCTTTTTAAGCACCACCACCTTATCCTAGGGCACAAAACCTGACCTCTCCAACTCCTCGACGTAGTGAGACATATATCCAAGACCAATAATCTATGCTGAGTGGTTAGACTCTCCCTAGGTATAACTTTACAATCCTTACATAACAATCTATCAGACCTTCTAATTAGAAAGAAATCTATTTGGCTTTTATGATGTCGACTAAATACTCCTCTCTCTTTTCAAAGTATGTGTTTACGATGGATAAATCAATATCTGCAGCAAAATCTAAAATTGAGGTTCCCTCCTCATTCCTCACTCCAAAACCATATCCCCCATGCACATCTTCATAACTCTACGATCTCCCCCTACATGTCCATTCAAATCACCCCCTATTATAATCTTTTCTCATTGTCATAAACCTTGCACTAATCCATCCATGTGTTCCCAAAAATGTAGTTTATTATTCACATTCAATCCTACTTGGGGTGTGTAAGCGCTAATTATATTGACTATCTCTTTCCCCATCACTAACTTGATTGCTATAATCCTATCACCAAATCTTTTCATATCCACCACATCATTCTTTAAATCTTTATCCACTATTATACCTACTTCGTTGCTATTATTTTTATCCCCCGGATACCAAAGTTTAAATCCATCCAACTCCTTAGCTTTTTTAACCTTCTATCTAGTCTCTTGTATGCAAGCCATGTTAATCCTTCTTGTCCTCATAACATCTATCAATTCTAGACTCTTACCCGTTAAAGATCCTATGTTCCAAGATGCTATTCTAATCCTATGCTTATGGATTAGCTTCTTTGCTCACACTTGTCCACGGTGCGAGAACCCTTGCCAATTTATCACCGCATCCAGGCGCCGATGCGACGGCCCTAGCAAACTTTTCACCGCATTCGAGCAATGCGGCAGCCCTTGCCCATTTTTCGCTACACCATGGACTAGGTGTAACACATCGTTTACAAAGGACGCTCTAGTATTATACTGATTATCTTTTGTTTGTGAATCCATGATAAGGGTTTGGCTATGTTTTTGGTGGTACTGGCAACCGACCTGACGTTTGATATTGATACACATCATATAAAAATTTTCAATTCTCTAATGATAAAAATCAATGTCCAGATTAATGAAAGAATTCTATATTATCATGTACAACACAATGGAGAAATCAGTGAATATTAACTAAAAAATATAAATTTAATAATAAGCCAATGGTCTTCTAGTCAGTCATGCTAATTAAGAAACCAAAGATTGCAGAATGCTTGAAATGAAATGACAAGGCAGAAATGTATTCACAGCAAAACTGTTACCTGATGCTGCCTCACCAACAGCAGCAGGAGTATTTGGCATCACCCTAATAAATCGACCATGACCAGCCCATTCCTATATGAAATGCGCAAATTTGCTTTGATAAGATGAGTAAAAAAAGTTTAAGTTCTAGGAAATATAAACAGGATCCTAAATTCAAATTCTAAACAAACAGTAATGAACTGGCATAAGGAAAATGAGGGATGTGAGGAGAGAGATCAGATAGGGTAAATCAGAAAAAAAAAATTTAACAAATGGGGAAGTCCATTAAACAGCTTAGATATTTACAGATAGAGTACCTAAAATTGAAAATCCATTCGACAGTGAACATTTTTCCTTCAATTTGAATGAAAAACAATATTGCACCCCTATCGGCAAATGTCGATACACAAATATGAACGCTATGTGGGGTTGTCAAGAGAATATTAAGTGTATGAAAATGTGGGAAGAAGAGTTTTTTTCTGACTTCCTCACATTTTCCATGTCTGCGGTTGTTTAGAGAATTTTGTCTTGACATTTGAATTTTCCAACATTGTCTTAAATTTTCTCAAATAGGCCTGTCACAAAATCAGAAAGAAAATAGTCGGACTTTAAAAAAAGCGCAATAAAAAAGGAGTCATTCATTGCCACCCTTCTTTTTATTCTCTTGCAACTTTACAGAAACACCCCATTTCCTTTCATTTCAAATCATTTCTTTATACTCCCTGCACTTTCTTTTTCTCTATCTGATGTCTTGAAAACCAAACACAGCCTAAGAGAAAATGTCATCAGATCTTGTTGGAAACTTTCAGGTGTCATAATAATTTAAGCATCTATTCACTAAAATAGAGTCTATATTGCACATTGAATGTGCCAAACAAGTTCCTTTTTTTTTCTTCCTTTTTGGTTTTTTTTTTCTTTTTTTTTTCCCTTTCTGTGGTTGATGGGAAACATTAATGGAGCTGCAAAGAGCAGACAGTCAATAGGTAATAAGAAATTGTGTCTGTTTCAGCAGCATGCCTGCAATACATATAGACCCACTAAGATATTGCAGAGTGATATCTTTGGGCTACTCATGACACATAAAAAATATATGGTAGCACCAAGATACGTCAACAGAAAAAGTATTGATTAGTCTATATTCTTCTATTTAAAGATTCCTATAATGAACTACATTGAATCACACACACCCCCAAAAAAAGGTTGTATAAATTAATGAGCTATGTTGGGCATGATCAATGGCCTCGAAAGTGAAATGGAAGGTGCATATAACCATATTAAAAATATTCAGTACAAGACTAAATTATCTACCCAGACAGTACCTACGTTTGATGGACACTCTTATGGGTAAACTAGTTATAGGTGAACAGATGTGGAAGTTCCGCATCTAAGTTAGTATAATATTTTTTTAATATATGTTAGTACAGCCAAGTTTGTCTGCTTAGTTATCAATTTCTTATCCATTCAACAACTGGTAATTGTTTATATGAAGTTTCTCATTCTTGATGTGTCTGACACTTCAATAATCAACTGGAAATTTGATGAAAAGATTCGTAGCATATGGTTTGATGATGGGATCTGACAAACAAGTTGGGAGATAGAAATGGAATGTATTAAGAGTGGTGTGATAATCATAAGACCCCTTACTTACATTCTGCTACATAAGATTTTCCTTTTTCTTGATATTAGCAAAGTTATTGAACAATGCAAAAAAGATAGGCTAGTTAGCATTCGGATTTATGATTTAGATTCTTAAGAATCTTCTCAGAAGGAAAAATTAGCCGCCAAAATAAAAATGATATTTTATATTTGTATGATGGAACCTACTTAAATCAAAAAAAAAAAAAGATTTTGATGCTACAATTTCAAAAACCAGTAAATATAAATCTATTACCAGTAAACCATGAAAGAACTCAGATATCCTCATATAATAGGATTGGAAAAAGAAAACCTAAGATCTTCAATTCTTTTGGGATGAACAAAGAAGAGAAACACTCTGGCTTTATCTTGTTTGCAGAGGAGGAAGGCGCACTCTCTCATGACACCTCACACCTATAAATAATTTATTACCCTTCCCCTTTTTGCCCTTGTTTTTTCTCCTCCACCATTTTATGAGTTTCCATATTGAAACGTTAATATTTTCCTGGTCAAATTAAAAATAAAAGCATTCTATGTGCACCCAGGTCATTCAGACATGCATATCTATAACTACAACAAGAATGATAATTAGTATAGGGTCCTTCTAATCATCACTAAGGCCAGTGAAACAGTTCACTTCACTATGACTTTTTTATCCTTACATATGCTTTTGTTAGGCTGGAGTGAAGAGGATAATTCTTGTAAATTCACCTTAAAGGAATCATGTACCAAAATTTCAATTCCCCCTCCAGCTCAAAATTCCTCACTCCCCTCTCTCCTCCCCTGCGCCATCCTTATTCCCCCCCTCCCAACCCCCCCTCCCAACCCCAAAGCACTCCCTCTCCCCTCTGGTGCAGACCCACAGTTGGAAAACCCAAATTGGTCCACTAATGCGCCCACCAACCAAAACTAACTCAAATAGGAAGTGTAATGGCAGTTTCATAATTTCAGAAACAATCGAAGGCTCTTGGGTAAGCAAACAAGGAATAGGGTAGGATAGAGATTATATTCTAAGAGGAGGGGCAATCTTGGAAGAGGTTATAAAAATAGGAGAAAGTAGAAATTCTATGAAGACCAAGGGTAATTATGGAAACTAACTTTAAAGGGAAAGAATAAATTAAAAGGAGGGGCAAACAAGGAATAGGGTAGGATAGAGATTATATTCTAAGAGGAGGGGCAATCTTGGAAGAGGTTATAAAAATAGGAGAAAGTAGAAATTCTATGAAGACCAAGGGTAATTATGGAAACTAACTTTAAAGGGAAAGAATAAATTAAAATAAAAAGGAAAAGAAATTATAACATGGGGAGGGGCTGTCTTCAACCTCCCAAACTGAACAGGAGGTGGAAGAACAAAGGTCATTTTGCAACACCGAGTCCTATTGTTCCCACTGAAAAACAGGCCCCAACACTAATCAGGCAGTGAAAGAAAAATCGCTGAAACCTGCAGAACAGAAGTTCTGGATTTAGGCTCGAGTTCTAACTTGGACCTCAAGTTTCTGCGAATAAGAACCTGGGTTTGGTGTCGCCTAGAGCAGGACAGTCTATGCCCAGAATATCAGGACAAATAGATTCAAATGAGGGAGATCAATGGATTTCTTCTCAGAACAGCAGTCACGGCCAGCAATGAAAATGAACCGTAAGCATAAAGGAAACTGAGAAGAGAAGGAAACAAGCAAAGGAAAAGGAGAGGGAAGATGGAGCATCAAAAACAGAATAGGAGTTAACAAGGGAAGGGAGAAATACCTGATGAGGAGATTTCATGGTTGCAGAAGAGATGGAAGAGAGAGGTGAGGAAGAAGAGTCGTAGCTCACACACACGTAACAAGCCACGCAGGCACAAAACCAAACTCAATAATCACTTTTCATTCCATATTCACTCTAAAAAATTCAATGATTACACCAATTTGTATATAAAGACTCAGAACTAAGAAACTAACCTATATGTACCTAAAGCAACTTGGAAAGTCAAAATTTCAAATAGAATTAGAAACCAAATCAAACTCAATCACCTACTACAACATACTTAACCTACTTCGAATAATAAAATAAATAAGAAATGCAATTACAAGAGCATCCCAAATAAAGTAGATCAGAACAAAGATTTCCCATTCATATCCATCTCAACTTGTGGGCCTGCCACTGCATCCTCAACTGATTGAAAAAAATTCATCCTCGAATTTTACAAAGTTGATGAAACTATTTCATGCGGTACACGTCCAATTTCAACCCATAATAGAATTCCAGCAGCTCACAGACGGTAAGGATTTGTCAAATTCGTGGGATTCATCTTCAAAGAATGATGGCAGAATCACAAAATCCATCTTCTCATATGCACAAACGATATCAGTTGGGAACAGTTTGCCGGTGGAGTCCTTGTAAACTTTTTGATGTTCTACAATTTAGCCCTTTTGCAACTAAGAATGTGTGGATTGCC
Source organism: Protea cynaroides (assembly GCA_028583415.1). NCBI lineage: Eukaryota > Viridiplantae > Streptophyta > Magnoliopsida > Proteales > Proteaceae > Protea > Protea cynaroides. The sequence continues at coordinate 60,222,431 of CM053266.1, read as the reverse complement.
GGTGTCACCTCTTTGAGTTTAGAACATGCTTTGGCCATGAAGTCTTATCATCTGTCACATATGGAGAGGCTGGAGGATGCAGAAATTCCCATGATCAAATACACCATAATGTTCTTCCAAGCATACTCAACCAACATTGATGATGTAATTGGGAAAATCAAATACTTCACAATAAGAACCATCGGTGTACAGAAAAATTGAAAATTCAATGAACACATCATCTTCAGATTTCGATGATGATCTGATTAGTCTCAAACAACATATCCACTGCAGACCCTGAAACAAAGTTGTCACATTGCCCTTCATCCACAAGTAAAATAGCAGTTTTCCCGTTGGGCAAGCGAACTCGAGTTATGAAAATAAAGGAATCCATGCCAGGTTTCACTCTGATACCAAATTGATGCGGACATGGGATAGGAAAACCCGAATTTGTCCACTAATGAGCCTACCCAAATAATAATAAACTCAAATAGTAAGTGTAATGGTAACTTTTTTTTTTTCATAAACAGTCAGAGGCTCTTTGGTAAGCAAACAAGGAATAAGATAGGGAAGGGATTATATTTTAAGAGGAGGGCCAATCTTGAAATGGGTTATAAAATAGGACAAAGTAATACTTCTAAAAAGGACAAGGGTATTTGTGGAAACTAACTTTGAGAAGGAAAAGAAGTTATAACGTGGGAAGGTGTCGTCATCAAACCTCCCAAACTGACCAGGAGGCGGAAAAACAAGTCAGATCTTGAGGGAGTAGAATACGCGTCAACAAGGAAGATTCGATTCCCCACTTTCAAATGGATGTATCAATCGCTTACAGCGCCTCAATCCCATCCTCCAATCGGCATAACAAATTTCTCCCAATAGTCCACCACTTTCTCAAACACGGATAGGCGAGACTGAAAAGCTCGAGATTAACTGATTGAATCCCTTTGTTGAACCAATAGTGTAACCAGGGGCATTGGATTGCATTCTCAGCTTCCATCCCACCTTTACCTATGTTACTACCTTAGTCCTTAGCTACACTACCGGTGGTGGTACCTTTGCCTATGCTTGCTTTTATATGCTTTAGCTACTACAGGGAAAGACCCGCCCCTGCTGAATGACCAAGGCCAAGACAAGACCATCACTTGCTTCAACGAGGGGAGTGAGTCCCAAGGAAAGGAAAGGACCAGTTCAACCAAAAACGAGTGCCTGAAAGAAGGAACCACCGAGAGCGGGGAGGGGAAGTCCTGGCCGTTAAAGTAGTTGAAAAAGATTAAAAACACAGAATGGCATTGATCAGATATAAGTACACGAGAGAATGACTGTTACCAACCATAAATATGACAATAAGGCACACCCTTGCCCCTCGACAAAAAACCATAGCCCCAAGCCCGTCCACTAGAATTCACCCAATCTGAGTCCAACCAAACCACAGTTTCAAGGGTGATTTCGCAACCTCCAATCCTATTGTTTCCACACAAAGACAGGTTCCATCGCTAACAAGGCAGTGAAAGAAAAAAAACTCAGAAACGATTCAGGCTTGAGTTCTAACTTGGATCTCATAACAGGCTAGTTTCAGCGAATAAGAACTTGGGATTGGGGTCCCCTAGGGTAGGACTTTCTGTGCCTATAATATCAGGACAAACAGATTCAGCATGAGAGAGATCAATGGATTTCTTCTAATATCAACCCAACAAGCTTCTAAATTTCAGCCGCAATCTTTGGATTCGGCCAAAATACCTCGGATTTTGAGAAGTCAGAAACAATATCATAGTTCGAAATTAAAACATAAAAAATTTTGATAGAAATTTATTGTTTCGACCGAAACAGTGTTTCGGTCGAAACTTGGTCTAACCATTGTCTATAAAATCCCATATTTTCAACAAGTTTCAACTAAGAGCAAGCATTTCAACAGGGTTTCAACTGAAAACCCTTTTTTGCCAAAAGCTTAACTTTTTCACAAAAATCGCTTGATTCTTCAACACATCTTCGCATTCTTACTGAGATTCAACAAGGTTACACACAAGATTGGAAGAATTGAAGCATAAAGTTAAACCATCTTTTCATGGGATACAAACATTCTCGTTCGGCTCTTGGAATCACATCCAGCAGTGGTTGGAACAGCTCGCAAAATCCAACCACTTCACCTACTCACATGATTTGCACCGCGATAGACGCTTTCCGTCGATAGAATAGACTCAGACCGGGCTAGTCTAGAAACCATTAGCATTCCATACTTGAGGCAGGCAAGAGCTTATACAATCGGAAACCCATTACCGGTAGCATCAATGGCACTCAGCTCGAGTATTAGATGCCCCACGAAACTCCTCATGGATTTGAGTAGAGTTCCATAACTAATGTATTTGGTATTAAAGAATGTTCTAGAATGTTGTAATAACAATATAGCATAATTTCATTTCTACCATTTGTACTGCATACATTAGCATACTATAGTCTAGATATAGAAAACCAATGTAAGTGTAAAGACTCAAAACTAAGAAAATCTCTCTCCCCCGTTTTAGCTTAAACCTCGAACACCTATAATCATCCTAATGTTGCCAGCCGCATGAGTCACAACCTACCACAAAAATATTAGATAGTTGGAGGAGGTTTACCCCAGTGAGATCAGGGAAGGTGAGAGATGTCTAATCCAACTCTCTCGTCTTCTTGCCAGTGAAGAGAAAATCTAGTTAGAAGGGAAAAAGAAAGCTAGCTTCTCTTGTGGTAGAGGCAGAGGTGGAACAAACTTCTTGTTGCTTCTCACTTATTTGTTGCTCCCATGTGAGTTATCATGGCTTTCTAGTTTCTACAAATTCTTCCTACAAATATATTCTAAATTTTTTTATTTATCTAATCTTGGCTGTGTTTTTTGAACGAAGCCGCATGTCACACTATTTCAATTTTATGCTTGATTATCTATCTTATTATTGTTTCCAAATTTTTACTCTGCTTCGTTGTTGTAAAATCTACTTCGTATTCTACTAATTTGTTCACAGGTAGTAGTAGTTGTAATTGGCTGACATTCTTTGCAATGGTAACTATAGTGGTGCCGGTAGCAACAGCGATTTGTCGGAATGTGAATGAGGAAATGGGGAGGTGTTCAATAAGACTATGAGCACAAGGAAAATGCCAGATGAAAGAAGGAGAAGCATTGTAGTTCCAATTTATAAAAATAAAGGTGATATTCAGAGTTGCAATAACTACAGAGGCATAAAATTAATGAATCACACTATGAAACCAAGTAGATCTACAACAGAAACTATATACTTACTTAAGAGACTCATGAAAAGATTTAGAAAATACAAAAGAGACCTCCATATAGTCTTTATTGACCTAGAAAAAGCTTATGAGAGAATATTTAGAGAGTTACTCTAGCAAGTACTAGAGAAGAGAAGTGTTTCAAGAAAATATGTGGACATAGTTAAAGATATGTTTAATAATGTGGTGACTAGTGTGAGAACCGTGGGGGATCAAGGCAGTGAATTGCCATTGACAGTTGGGTTACATCAAGGATCGGCTTTAATCCCGTATCTATTTGCCCTTATTATAGATGATTTAGCCAGAAACATTCAAGATGAAGTTCCTTTGTGCATGCTTTTTGTTGATAATATTGTTTTGATGGATGAGACAAAAACAGGGATTAATGTTAAACTAGAGTTATGGAGATCAACATTGGAATCACAAGGTTTTAAAACAAAGAAAACAAAGACGGAGTATATGGTGTGTATCTTTAGTCACAAAAGAACATGAGGTGGTGAAAATTGATGACGGGGACACACCGCAAAGTGATCATTTTAGGTATATAGGTTCAATCATACATAAAGAAGGTGATATATAGGATGATGTTTCACAGAGAATTAAAATAGGATGAATGAAATGGAGAGGTGCATCTAAAATGCTATGTGATCGGCATATTCCTCTAAAACTTAATGGAAAATTTTATAGGACAATCATTCAATCAGCTATGTTGTATAGTGCAGAATGTTGGGCAGTTAAGATCTAAGAAACACCATATAGATAAACTTAGTGTAGCTGAGATGAGGATGTTGAAATGGATGTGTGGCAAAACTATGAAGGATAAGGTAAGAATGAACATATCATAGCTGATTTAGGAGTAACGCCATTACATGATAAGTTAACAGAAAGTCGTTTGATATGGTATGCCATGTTTAACGGAGACCTTTAGATGCTCCAATACGGATGAGTCATTTGATTCAGATCAAAGGATCTAAAAAGGCCAGATGTAGATCTAAGATGACTCTAGGGAAGATGGTGAAGAAAGACATGCATAGCATAGGTCTTGTTTCAGGCATAACCTGAAACAGAGTTGATTAGAGGGCAAGAATCCATGTATCTGATCCTATTTAGTTGGTATAAGGCTTTTTTTGTTGTTGTTGTGTGTTTGTTAGTATTTGGTATATGTATAAACCTAAGAATTCATGTTATTATAATGTATGTTCATTCCTTGAAATGATAGTTCAATGTCATCAGGGCAAGAGATTTTCACTGTTAAATAGAAGGCAACCCAAGATACTTAACTAATCTAATCCTAATCCCAACTACCTAGGATTGGCTATATTTCTGTTCCACAACCCCAATCTATCAAGGGAAACCTCAAAAGAAGAAAAGCATAAATCTAATTCCACTTAATGTCATTGCATTTCAAATTTGCTACATAATGATATACTAAAATCCTCCATTTAACAGAATGAAGCTTTCACAATAGATAAATATAGAAAATTCTCTATCTCCACGAACGAGGAAGACACCATTTAGAACCATGGAGATATATCTTCTCAAGTATTTAATATCCTCTATGCATATTTAAGAAACCCTTTTATTATTTGAACAAGGGGCAGAGAAAGGGTTTCAAAAGCAAAGTAGTATATCAATGAATGCAGTACTTTGGAAATCCCAATAATTGAGAAAATAATCTTGTTATGCACACCTGCAACTCGCTCAGGTTGGTTCCAGCAGCAATTGAAACCAAAAGTTTCTTCTTTGAAAGCACTGGCTTCAATTGCAAAACCACGTCCTTAACTGCAATTACCAGAAATTGATATAATAAATAACAAAAGAAAAGGCAAAATGGTGCTCCATACGACATCTTCACCTAAAAGATTATTATATAATATTTCCTTGGTTATTCTGGGAGGTATCTTTGATTTCATCAAAATAATGGCTATATTAATCCTCCAGGGAAATAAGGAAATAGATATCCAAACAATGAAAAGCCTGTTCCCTATTTAACCATTTCCCAGTCCAAACAATCAATCATAACAAAAGGCTATCCTGTTAAATTCTCCTAAGAAAAAGCTGTTCTGTGAATCAATTTAGGGACTGAGGTTAGATATCCCTTTTTTCAAAAAAAAAAAAAAAAAAAAAAAAAATCCCAAAATCCTAAGAGCAGGGTCTTGGTCTGCTGGGAGTTCGGGCAATCCAAAGCTAATGAAATCCAGAAGGTAATCCAAATTTTCATAATTTGGCCATTCTAACTGGTCCTTGCTTAAGAAATCGGCATCACTGTGGTCAGATTGGATTTAGAAGGATGCAAAGTCAAAAGAGGAAATCCCCCAGGTAATTTTAGTTCAGGCCCACTGCATGAAATTAAAAATAAAAAAAAAATTGAAAATAGAAGTAAACAGGTTTCAACAGTGAAAATTAACCAACAGTGAACCTCATTATACAAAGCTAGGAAACTCAACCAATACTAACAGCTTAATCAACTTACAAATAAATCATCAAATGCAAGAAAAATAGAAAATTGGAAGGATGAGGAAGTACCAAGAAATATTCTCAAAGGTGGAAACTGCAAGCGGACAAAAGGATGTTCAAAAGATGACCAAAAACCCCACCACTTTGTCCAATGAACTAGAAAGTGATTATGATGACCTCTAAAGGATTCAGAAAAATGTTTAAAATAAAAAAAAATAAAAACAATGCATAATTTTGTCATTAATATATCTAATTATCTTCATCTATTCCGTGAGACAGGGTACATTCACACTCCCCAAGAAGAACAAGTACTCAAATCCTAAGGGAACATTTTGTGTTGAAGATCCACAGAGATCACAGGAACATATCCATGACAGAAGTACAATGTTTTATCCACTCGCTTTAGCATTAAAATCATACATAATTCATGGAATACGATGTTTTGACACCAATTCCAGGGTAGCAAGCAGCTCCTTGTAAATAATCAAGGAAAGTAATGGCGACTTGACAAGCAAAAGTTTTTGTAGAGGGAGTACCAACTTGAGGTTTCACAGAGAAAATAATCACATTACTATCTTCAACTACCTGCATGTTTATGACAAATAGAAATTAGATAATCAGCAGGTCATGGAAACCAGAATAATTTAATGTCAAAACTCTACAATCTTAACAAATGCTAAATTCAAAATAACAATAGGACAAATGTGAATAAACAAGTTGAAATGCATAGAAAAGCGAGGGTTGAACAAACCCCAAAAAAAAAGGGAAGAATAGAGAATCAAGATAGCAGACATTAGTAGTTCTTAGCCCAACAGTAAAAAGGGATTAGAAAAAGGCAGAAATTATCCGCACATAGTGCTGCACACTAGAGTACAATCTTAGACGTGCTTCAACAAACCAGAAAGACAGAAGAAAATGCTAGGTACGGATAAACTCAGTAAAAATAATTAAAACATAAGAAACGCAACAAGATTTCATCTTCCAACAGAATATGAGAAGCATCCAAGAAGACAAGCTACAGTTAAAAATTGAGAAGGGACTGGGAGGAAAAAGGAAACGAAATAAAATTAGAATAATACCTCCTTATTGGTATCGAAGAGTTTGACACCGAATGAAGAAAAGACCTCTCCGCGACTATCATCATCATAAACAGCAGTTCGAATTCTGGAAGCAGGCAAGACGCCCGACATCACCACACCTTTGGCGATACTCTCCGCCATTTTTCCAGCTCCAATGAATCCCAAATTGAATGTGTCGGTAGGAATCGGAGTCGCCATGGCTACAGTTGCTTCAGACTGCATGCAATGAGCAACTCCTTCACTCTCTCAAAGGGCGACAAATGAATGGGATTTTATAAGCGAGCAAGCCCTTGCAAGGAGCGAAAGGAGAGAAACAAATCAGGCTTAAGTATTCAAATCGTATAGAAATCGTCTCCTGCTACGGGTCGGCGGGAGACTCGTTTGCGAACAGCCGATGCCCGACAGGTGGGCGTTGGCTGAATCCGAGCCGTCTAGCCAGAATCCGAGCCCTCTCTCCCTCTCTCACCTCAGATTCTGGTTGGACGGCTCGGATTCAGTCGACGCCCACGTATCGGGCATTGGTTGGTTGCAGCTAAGTATCCTGCCGACCCCTGGCGGGAGAAGATTCGGATCCGTCCAAAGGCCACATGTACTTGTACAGAAATCGTCTCCAACCGCTGGAGACAATCTAGCAAGATCCTACGGCTGGAGTTCACTTAGCTCAGGTCCCAATGTATTGAGATCTGCGTTGGATGAACTCCAACCGCCAAATCCCACTCGAGACCGGTTGGAGACGATTTGAATCCAATCTTCTAGTTAGTTAGACTCCTAATCCAATTCTAAATCTTAACTTGGGTTTAATTAATTTAATGAAAAATTTTCATTTACACCCCATCAAGGATTGCTAAGAGCATCTACACCCACAAGATTGCGAAAACATCACCTAGGTCCACTTAATTGATGGAAATCACCAAAATTGTTAATATACAGTTTTACCCTTCATATTATAAATTGAAAATTTGAAAAAGAAAAATTTTCATCTAACCCCCAAAAAAGATGTCAAATTCTATCTACTACCCAATGGTTTTCAGAAACTTTAACCGGTCTCATTTAACTGACAGACTTGACTGAACATATGAGTAGACATTCCTACATTTTCTATTTGAAACTTTAAAACATTAAAATGAAATAAAATTATTAATTTGCCCCTTTAAAACATTAGATTCAGAATTCCATCAACAATCAAAATCACAAATCAAATATTGGGGAAAATGCAATATTTTCGATCATCTCTCTCCCAAGAAGGAACGGAGCAAAATTTTCGGTCGTCTCTCTGGTCCAACTGTAAGTTTGTAACACACATTTCTCTTTCTCCTTCTAATAAAACCAATAAAACACGAAAGAAAATCTTTCTTTCTCTCTCTATCTCTCTCTATCTCCTCTACTCACTCTTGCTTCTATAGCTTTTCCTTCTCTTTTCCCACACTTCGTTGCACCTTAATCAACTTGAAAGACACTCAAGAAGCATCACCTAATGACCAGACCTCATGAAGTTCTTCCATTAATGAGAATGACTTGTTTCTAGGAAAAACTCGAAAATAACAAAGATTCCAACCACAGTTTGAACTATTAAAATCATATCAGCTTGATTAGTCGATTCATATTGATTTTAGCTATGGGCGATCTTTTTTTTTTTTTTTGGGTAAGAGTCGATCCTTATTATTATTTTTTTTTTTGGGTAAGAGTCGATCCTTATTATTATTATTTTTTTTTTGGTAAGAGCAGATCCTTTTTTTTATTTTTTTTGGGTTAGAGCCGATCCTATTTTTTCTCCCATAATCTTCTCTCACTCCCTATTTCTTCTCCCGTTGCCATTCAGTTTTCAATCCCTATTTCTTCTCTCGTAATCTTCTTTCAATCCCTATATAGATCCCCTATTTCTTCTCCCGTAATCATCTTTCAATTCTTATATAGATCCCCTATTTCTTCTCCCTTAATCTTCTTTCAATCCATATATAGATCCCCTATTTCTTCTCCCGTAATCTTCTTTCAATACCTATATAGATCCCCTTCAGTTTCTTGCTTGGATTTGACTCATCCGTAAACCCTTTTAACTAAAAATAAAATAAAATAAAATAAAACAGAGCAACAAAAACCCTTTTAACTGAAGTATCTTCAGAGAAATAAAAAAAAAATTGCAGACATTGAACTCCGATGTAGGAAACGATCAGAGGAGGATCCCCTTGTTTCTTGCACATCATCTCCAGATTTCTAAGGTTTGGGAAGAAAGAAACCTAAAAAACAGATGGGAAGATGGAATTTTTTTTCATTTTCTTTTTACTTTTACTGTAGAAGATGGAAAATTGGTAATTAAAAGTTTTTTTTTTTAACTTTGGGGGGGTATTATGGTCTTTTATTTTTGGAATAAGAGCATTATTGTCCTAATATTTGCAACTAACGGGACTCGATTAATGGGTGGGGTCTCTTTGATTAACGGTGGAAAAATTTTGGGTGGTAGATGAGACATTTGAGAACTTTTGGGGTTAGATAGAATTTGACATCCTTTTTGGGGGTTAGATGAAAATTTTTCTTTTAAAAATTAAGGTAAAAGACAGTTACCTCCCCTGGAACTTACCTTATTGACCGTTGACCCTCAAAGGTTTCAAAAAAGACAGTTACCTCCCATAAATAACTATTAAAATCTAAATAGCCCCAATTTTTAACGGTGTTAAAGTTAATTTTTTTATGGACAACTCTACCCTTAACCTTTTATCCATACTTTAAATCTTATTACTGTTAAAAGACCAATACAACCCTTTTATATCCAACTAAAATAAACCATAATCTCATCTTCTTCTCATTCTCCCTCACGTTCTTTCCGACGGAGATGATATGATGGACTCAGATGCAAGCGGAACGATTACAGGCGACCAGTGAGGCAAAACTCCTTGATTAAGCACTAGTTTTGATTTCCATGAGTTGGTATTCTGATTTGTGTTTAATCATGTTGGATTCTCATTCTTAATATGAAATTCATATTCTGGTTGTCCTTCGCTTTTCCCTGTTGACAGCCCTTCTGATTCCTTTGGATATATATAATGGGTGAGTTAATTAAAGTACTTGTCGAATCAAGAGAGAAGAGTGAGGTGTGAAAGAAAATGCCGGAGGAAAAAAAAAAGAGTTGGGGATCTCCGAATTTTGGTGAGGAGAAAACCTGTGAAATCAGTTGCAGCAGAAAAAGAAGGGGAAGAATCGGGGTTTGAAGAGAGAGAGAGAGCTAGGAAAGGGAGGAGAAATGGCATGCTTTTTTATTTCGACATTGAGGGAAGAGAAAAATCTGCCAGGAGAGGAAGTAGGAGAAGAAACCGAAGAAGAATAGGAGATAAAATGTCTGTGGACTAAGAGCGACTGGAATGAGAGAAAGATGAAGGAAGATAAGAGTGAAAATAGAGATTAAAAATCTGGAGAGATTTTAGGAGAGAAGAAACCAAAAAAGAATAGGAGACGATTGGAATGGGAGAAAGATGAGGGAAGATAGGAGTGAAAATAGAGATTGAAAATCTGGATAGATTTTAGGAGAGAAGAAACCAAAGAAGAATAGGAGGGAAAATGGCCGTCAACTAAGGACGACTGGAATGGGAGAAAGATGAGGGAAGATAGGAGTGAAAATAGGGACTGAAAATCTGGAGAGATTTTAGGAGAAATGACTTCAATATTCAAGGATTTGCAGCGGCGGAGTTCTCCAAAGAAGAAGGCGATTCAAGGGTTTGAAAACCGAAAAAAATGTAAGAGGGCAAATGGGGAAGTAGTAACCCTATTAAATAGTAAAGGTAAAATAGGTAGTTCATCTCTCTAAAAGGGTAATTTGGTCTTTAAAAAATATTGGACTCCCACTGTAACCATCTAATGGAATATTCTTAACGTGTGGGGCTATTTGGATTTTAATAGTTATTTAGGGGAGGTAATTGTCTTTTTTAAAACCTTTGAGGGTCAACGGTCAATAAGATAAGTTACAAGGGAGGTAACTGTCTTTTACCCTAAAAATTAAGTATAATTACTAGTTTGACCTTGTAATGAAGGTTACATTTACATTTACCCTTTGGGTACTACCCAAATGAGAAACATCACTTGCCAACCTGGCAACATCTCGATCAGATATTCTGAAATGCTAACATCGTCGACGATTTTGGGCGTCGTCAACAACGGTGGCGGATCAGCAACAGAGTTGGGTTTCTTCTACCTGGGCACCTAGGAAGGATTGACTTCAATGGAATGGCCGTATTGCAGCTTTCGTCGGACGATAAGGAGACATTGGTAGTGGTGGTTGTAGAGGAAGGAGAGGCAGAGAGCTTAACATCGGGGAGGAGGAATCTATGGTGCTTGGTAGTGTGTTCACTGGCCGTATGAATGGAAAAGTCGCAATCTATCAAACTCAAACCCTAAAGTGTTCTTATAATTCGAAGTCCATGAACAAGCTCTGTGATTCCCCTATGGCAAAGAAAGATCCTCTCCTTGGACTCATTTCGAAGATCAACAAGAGAAAAGAACCGAAATAGGAATCTTGTTTCTATACCACAAAATCAAAATGGCTCTGAAAGATGGGGATCGACTGTACTTATTACCATAAACTAGCTTTCTCTGAATTATGGAATGATTCTTCATTTCGCTTTTTTGGGAATAGAGATAAATCAGTCTTTGCAACATTTCTAATTCCTCTTTAGCAATTTGTCTTGTGAACTGTTTTTTTTTAAATCACAAATGAAATATATTTCAAGTCTGAATCCTCTGCTCCATACTTGACTTTGTTCACATGGCGCCACGAGGTATCTCTGTACTAATTGAAGCTCTACATTCATTTAGATAAATCGTCAAAGTTTACTAGATTTATGATTCTCATAACCCTTTTTCCTTTGGGCTAACAGTGTCCACTGAACTTGTTGGTAAAGGACCTCATTCCAACTAAGAAGGCCAAAGCAAATCTTTGGATTTGCTCCATTTTCTCTACAGCAACAAGCAAAACCATAACTTACATGTTCAGTGATTCCAACGAAAGGTTTTGAAATCAAACTGATGAATAATCAAAACATTTGAGGGCGATCAAGTTGAATGGAGCTTCGCCAAAAAGTCGGCTCCATTATAATGTAATAACCCTAGAACACCTCTGTCACACCCCAATTTCGGTTGAACCAGAAGTGTGAGTGAACCGTCACTGAACCAACAGTTCACACCAGGATCTCAATAAGACCATGTCCACTCATACAAACCATTGCACATAATCATAATCAGAATATAATAAAATACAACGGAAGTCTTAAATTAAATGAACTGAGTACTCTATTGATAATTTAAATAAAATATCCAATTATTCTCCACTCCAAAACCTAAATAATTATCCTTACATCAAATGTATCTCCAATTGAAAATAAATAAAAATAAATTAAATCAACATCCTAGAGGCACACGCAGAAAGGACACTCGCATGAAGTGTCATGCTCGTCCTCTCCTGCTTGCACTTCTAAAGCAGCAACACCTCCATACGCCAGAGCATCCATGTAGTCCTCCATAGTATAACCTGCATCAACATCTAAAAAACATGTATATATATATATATATATATATATATATATATATATATATATACAGGGTGAGCTCACAACTTAGCTCAGTAAGACAATCAGACAATGCAACAATCATATGCATGAGTAACATTCACATTATGGTCTGGTTTTAAATTTGCAATGTGCTATAAAAAAGATTGGTGGCCACCGCACGATACACGAGTGTGTGAAGCCGCCCAATAGATCAAACACCACTGTTGTCCCACATGCACCCACCATGGAATAGAGATAGAGCTAATGTAAGACCCGCACGCCACGAACCTAGTCTAACCTTACACTTCATGTCGTGATCAGTCTTCATATCATGGTCGAGCCAAGTGGACTAAATGCATGAAGAAACCCAAGACCCAATATGAAATTTAACTCAAAAATAGTCAAAATGAGGGTTGGGTCGCATGCCTAAACAGGTAGGGTCGATCCCACCTCAACAGAAGTCCAACCCATGACTTTTTGGTCGTGGGGTCGCATGTATTAAACCGTAGGGTCTCGGATTATGCGACCCTACATGCGACCCCTTGAAGAAGAAGACTAAGGAAGAGAAGGAAATTTCAGAGAAACCTCTGAATAAAGGTATGAACCTAATTCCTTACCTGAATAAGAGATCCTAGAATAGTTATGAAGAACATAGGATTAGGAGAAACCCAAATCATCCATCCATGGACAAGTTCCAAGAGATTATGGAGGAAATTGTTATGGACAATGAATAGTGTATAACTTGGAGTTTTGAGTCATAGAACAATCTTAGAATGGACCATGAAAGTAAGCCAAATGATCAAAACATGAAAGAATGGACTTTAGAATGAAAGGTTGACTCAGAATATATGTGGTCGCACGTAGGGTCGAATGATATCCGACCCTACGAGACCACAGGATCGACCACATACCCTCGGGAAGTCCCAGGGAGGGTGCGGTCGCACGTAGGGTCGAATGGTATCCGACTCCATGTCCGACCCTACACCCTAGGGTCGCAGAAACTGCTACCCTAGGTGCGACCCTACCCTGCGACCCTACAATTTCTGTTGGTCTAAATATATTGAAATTAATTCTAATTAAAATCTATCGACTTGTTAGGTCTTTCTAGTGATTTTAAAGGTGATTCATAAAGCTTGAATGAGGATCTCCTAACAATCAAAGGTGAGGGAACAATACCTAAACTAATCGACTAATAATAAACTATTTTTGTTTATTGAGTCCAACACCATGAATGATTCCATGTTTATATGATTGTAATGTGCATATTACATGTCATCCAATATTTCTGCTAATATTGTTCATGCATATTTAATTCCGTTTATTTATAACATGATGATGATGATGATGCTAGGAATATGCATGTGAATATTTATGTATGGTTAGTGTATTTGATGCGAGTGGGGCATCAGGGAAAGTGTTATGCGGTGTTTGATCCGGACACTTTAGATCTATCTCTACTCAAGTCTTGTCCACTAGCATCGTCGTTTTACCATTACCTTAGCAGAACTATTACGTCGTAGGGCACAGGGGAGGTGGTATCGGACCGTGTAGTCTCTGACTCTGCCGGGGGGCCTTAGCTCTATCTCTATGGACGTATTGAGGGATGCTGGGGTGAGGCCTTGGATACACTGTTTGACATTAGGATTGGTTAGTTGTGAGCCCAGTTTGCAAGCCCTCACTAACAGGGGCTTACGTGTTGGTATGGGTAGGGCATCAGGGGAAGTTTTATGCGGTGTTTAATCCGGGCACTTTAGCTCTATCCCTATCCCATGGTGGGGTGGATGTGAACGACAATGGTATTTGATCCATTGGGTGGGCTTACACGCCCTGTGTATAGAGGTGCGGCGGCCACCAATCCTTTCTATTGCACATTGCAAACTTATGAACCAGACCAAAGATATGAATTGAATGCATACATATGTTTGTTGCATTGTTTTGTTTACTCACTGAGCTTAAGTTGGAGAGCTGACCCTCGCGCGCACAATTCTTTTTAGTTTCTAATGTTGCAGGTTTTACGGTTGAAGATTATGTCGACATGCCAACATATAAACGGGTTTGGCATATAAACGGGTGGCAGCTATGATGAGCAAGCTGTAGAGGACGAATATAACTCGTCAAGCTAGCGTTTCAGTTATGGAAACGCTTAGTGTTTAACTTTCGTATTTGGATATTTGTAATATGTATTAAATTATGTTTTGGTTACTTGGAGATAAATGGAATATTAATTATTTATCATGACTAGACCTCAGTTCATTATCTATAAGACTTTCGCTATTTACTTTATTATCTCTGATTAATGCGGAATGTATTTTGGTTTAACAAAAATGGGGATAACCTATACGTGATCCTGATTGAACAGTTGGTTTATTGACAGTTCATCACACCATTCTGGTTGGTGCAGAATTGGGGTGTGACAGCTAAAGCGTCCGGATCAAACACCGCCAACACTTCCCCTGATACCCTACCATACCAACACGTAAGCCCCTATTGGCGATGTAAGACCCGCACTCCGTAAACCCGGTCTAAACCTTGGTTTTGATGTCGTGACAGGTCTTCCAATCATCACCGGATCAGACGGGACAAGCGGATGACAAACAGGTATGAAATCGGACCAAAGACGATCAAATCAACATGATTTTATGTTGACCGGTCGATGGTACCGGTCTTGGTACCGGTCGACCGGTCAGGTCTGCGCAGCTAAGTGTGGAAATTCGGAAATTGACTTCTGAGGGTCCCACTTTCCTGATTTAGAATCCTAAGACTTTCCTAATCCTAATAGGTTACTAAACTATCGGAGCCGTCAGCGACAATGGCGTCGTATTCTTCCTTGGAGCCGTCAGCGGCAATGGCGTCGTATTCTTCGGGAACTACCGGAGCAATTGCAGTAGCATCAGCAAGCAGACAGTCTGGAGCATGGAGCAGGGTTTCAGGGAAGGAGAATGAAGAAGGGAATCAGTATAGCTCAGCATGCTTCTTATTATGCATCAATTGATCATTAACCATTGGACAGAGAAATATATACGTGGCGTTCATCCAGTGTGCTACCATTTGGGGTAGGGTAAAAATTCAAATAAAGGGTAAAATTATCTTTTAAAGTGGCTCAAAAGGTATTATCATTTCTGAAATATTCCAATCCACCTGACGTCAGCATCTAACATGAATCAACTGACAGAGTGGACTTCTTTGATTACCACAGCCAAAGTTTTGGGGTGTAGATGATGTTTTTGCATTCTTGTGGGTGTAGATGATGTTGACGATCTTTGATGGGGTCTAGATGAAATTTTTTCTATTTTCTAATTTATTTGACTCTTTATTTTTTTTCAGGTTTAAAAGGGCTTTAAAAGGAAAAAAAATCCCACTTTATTAGGATTCGGTATTGATGGATGATGGAACTAGGAGAATGGACCTGCCATATCTTTTGATCATTGGGCAGACACGGATCAAAGTGAGTGTTAGTCAACTTATTCGTACTCTTAGGCCCTGTTTGATAAAACTTCTGTTCTGAATTCCTTACTTCCAATTCGAATTTGTACTTCTACTCCAGGCTCTAGAAGTATTAGGAGTAGAAATATGTTTGATAATGCAGTTCTAAAATGGATTCCAAATCATCTTTGGAACAAAAACATGTTTGATAACACATTAATTTGGAACCATTTTAGAGTTGGAAGAGAGTAGAATTGTGTTTGATAAAAGATAATCTAGAATCAAAACTCAAACGAAATAAAACTACAAAAACTGCCCCTCCTTGATTTTTTAATCACATTAACCCTATATGGTTATATTTTTTGAAATATAAACGTATTATAGCTAACAATCCCCCTCATTACTTCATGGTTGCTATATAAACAATATAGCATATCAAACACAACAACCATATGACTATGAATATAGTAACCCCATATATTGGATATAACACGGAATGGGGTAAATGTACTTCATGTCGTATATGTTGGATTTCCCCAGTCACAAAACATGGCTAGTTGGACTGAGATAGTAGCTCTTCAACCTCACGGTACTCATTGACCCAAAAAAAATACCTGTGCATGATCTTGCTTCATTGGACAAGTGTAAAAGAGCCGGCCCCGGATTTTTTTTGGTTTGAGAAGTGCACAATTACATTCACCCATTGCCACATACATACATTGGAGGAACAAAATTAGCCATATAAATCTGTGAAGGAAAAAAATGGTTTCAAATTTGATTATGCATGCATCTAGCTATCCCTTAATATACTATAAAATTTACGAATAGTATGATTTTCACAAACTAAAATATCAGTTCAATTGTAATTTGTTCTAACCCATTACTTAACAAAAAAAAATGTTCATAGTCACATTTAACATAGTTACAAGATCTTATTAGTGGTAAACCATTCGTAGCCAATTGGTTGGCAATCCCTACCCTAATTGCATTCATCTCTCGGGTTGTGTCATTTAAATTACCAATCACGATATCATTTTCTAATTGAACATTTTCAGCCTCTTGATGATTATCCAAAGCATTGTATTCATTAAGCCTAGCGAATTCTAGGTCAGCAAGTTGCTCATCTTTAATATAATTGTGGAGAGCACAATACGCTATGACAATGAAACTCTGAAATCTGAGTGGATACGACGACATTGATTTCAAAATTTCGAAACGAGCCTTCAAACAATTCTTTGGTAGTTCTAGGTTTTCGTCCATGTAAGACCCGCACTCCACTAATTAGGTTTAACCATGTCGTGCCAAGTCTTCCCATCATAATCGGCTCGAACAAACCAACCATATAAAGGAACCACGAGACTAGGTAAGCTAAAAATACTCATTTTTACTTGAGTGGTCGACTGTAGGAACTTGTGTGGTCGACCAGTCATAAGACTAGTTAGCCAGTTGAAGTTGGACTCAGTTGAACTCACTGGTCGATAGTTTTGGATTCACCGATCGACGGTTTATGCAACCAATGAATCGACCAGTGAAGCCCAAATCTGTTTCCGAGATTTGAAAACTTTCCTTATTTGAGATATCTCTTTCCTAATTGAGAGAGGACTCCATATGTGAACTTTCTCCCTATATAGAGGACGTTCCTCTACTCTATCACACTCTTTTTGCTCATTCGCAAACCCTAAAACTAAGAGAAAAAAGAGAAGAGGAGATGAAGAAGGAGAAGGAGAAAGCTTAGAGAAGGATTTACAGAGGAGCTTGTTGTCGATGATTTTCATTCTTCTAACATAAGGAAACTAAGGTAAGAGGATTACCTCTATAGCTATTAGATCGGTTAGGATGATCCTTCATCCTTGTATTGGTGAATTGAACCTCACAATATGAATGAGATCATAAGATTCTCCAAGCAAACCCAAGGAGATTAGGTTTAATATATGATTATTGGTTAGGGTTAGTCTATGATGGTTAATTGGGAATTAACAGTTAAGAATCAATGGTTTTAGGCCATATAATGATTCTTGGATGAAACCCATTAATAAGCCAAGGTGTTGACCCAAAAGAGAACCTGGCCTGGAAGATATGCTGACCAGGGTTTCTGTGGTCGCATCACTGGTCAACTATATGTGTGACCAAAGGAGTCAACCAAGAACTCTCGGGAAGTTGCCAAGAACTCTTTAGTGGCATGATGCAAGACCAGTCAAGGTCGATCAGTCATTAACAAGAAGCCCTGTTTTGAAGTTTCAAGGCTTGAAAGAGGAACAAACATCGTTTATAAGTGAGGGAACAAGACCTAAACTAAGAGGCTAATAACAAACTACCTCTTCTTTTATTTTTCTGTTAAATTGACATAATGTCATGCTTGTATGAATGATTGTGCATCTCACATGTCATCCAATATCTGTTATATATCTGTCCATGCATATTTATTACTGTCTTTACTTGACATGATGATGATGTTAGGAATAGACATATGCTTGTGTGTGTGATTAAATGGGTTGGATTAGATGGAGTATCAAGGGGAGTGGGGCAGTGTGTGATCCGTTAGGCTCTAGCCCTATCTCTATTTAGTTCTTCGCATTGACATCATTGTATCGTTGTTACCTTAGTGAAACTAGTACATAATAGGGTATCAAGGGAAGTGTACATGGTGTGCAGCTGTAAGCTTTGCCAACGAGCCTTAGCTTTATCTCTATGGGCGTATTGAGGGATGTTGGGGTAAGGCCTTGGATACAAAGCTGTGATGACATTTAGTGTAAGACCCGTATCGAACTAACCAGTCTTACCACCTTGTACCAGGTGTCACACCCCAATTCCGCACCATTTGGAATAGTGTGATGAACCGTCAATAAACTAACGGTTTGACCAGGATCTCAAAATAGGCTATCCCACATATGATAAACCAAAACACATTCCACATTAATCAGAGGTAATAAAATAAATAGCGGAAGTCTTACAGATAATGAACTGAGAAATTCTAACTGTGATACTCATAAATAAAATACCCAATTATGTTGTTTCAACCGAGACATAAATAAAATATCGAATACATGTCTTTACTAAATCCAAATAAATAAAACAAAATCTAATCGAATACGCATGAGTTGCACTCGCAAGAGGAGTCATGCGTATCCACTATGTCTTCAGCTTCCATTGTCGCCACATGCCCGTACACAGGAGCGTTCATGTAATCTTCAATGGTGGTACCTGCATCATCAACTAAAAGTATTCGAATTCAAAAGGGTGAGCACACATCACGGATCAGTGAGCAAACAAAACAATGCAACAATACATATGCATGCAATCAATTCATATCTTTGGTCTGGTTTAAAGTTGCAATGTGCTATAGAAAGGATAGGTGGACGCCGCACCTCTATACACGAGTGTGTGGAAACGCCCAATGAAAACGGCACCGTCGCCCCACATGCACCCACCATGGACAATATACACTCCATGAAAACGGCATGGCTGTACCGGTTGCCCATACCAACACGTAAGCCCCTGTTGGCGAGGGCTTGCAAACTGGGCTCGCAACTAACCAAGCCTAATGTCAAACAATGTATCCAAGGCCTCACCCCAGCATCCCTCAATATATCCATAGAGATAGAGCTAGGGTCTGGTGACCAGGCTAAACCACAATGCCATGTCCCCCCCTGATGCCCTACGACATATTAGTTTCGCTAAGGTAATGGCGATACGACGATGTTAGTGGACAAGACTTGAGTAAAGATAGAGCTAGAGTCTGGTGACTAGGCTGAACCACAATGTCATGTCCTCCCCCTGATGCTCCACTCGCATCAAGCACACTAACACTTGCTTAGTGGACATGACTTGAATAGACCATGGCACAATATACACCCCATGAAGAACGGTCATGGCTGTACCGATTGATACCATCCCTACCCGCACCATGTACACCAGCCAAACACAAACATTCACATGCCTATTCCTATCATCATCATCATCATCATGTTATAAACAGTAAAGTAAATATGCATGAACAAATAATAGAAATATTGGATGACATGTTAAATGCACATATAAGCATACACGCATAGAATCAGTATGGCATTGGACTCAAGAAATAAAACAGTTTATTATTAACCAGTTAGTTTAGGTCTTGTTCCCTCACCTTAGCTTGTTAATAGATCCTCCTCCAAGCTTTAGAATCACCTTTATAATGTTATTATATTGCTAGAAGACCTAACAAAGTCGATTGAATTTAAGTAGAATTAATTTGGAATTTAAAAACATTACTGTTAACTGAGGGTCGGAGGTAGGATCGGAGTCATGATCGACCCTGTGTGCGACCCTCCCCAAATCTGGACTTCCCGAACACTAAGGGTCGATGCTAGGGTCGGATCTTCCATCGACCCTAGGTGCGACCCTCCATGGTTTGAGTCGAAAATATCATATTTTGTTCTCTCTTTCATGGTTGGGTCCTATGGCTTACTTCTACAATCCATTCTATACATGTTCTATGGTTTAGAACTATACTTTATATACCTACATGGTTTTAATGATCTCCTCTATGGTTTTCCATGAAAACCTAACCATGGATGGATGATTTGGGTTTCTTCTAAGTCATATCATCTTCATAAACCATTCTAAAGTCTTAAATAAATCATGGGAAATGTATTCATACCTTAGGTTTGCTGAGATTCAGAGTTTCCTCTGAATTTCCTCTCCTTCCTTAGCCTTTTCTTCAAGTTTTCCTTCTCTTCTTCTCTTCCTTCTCTTCTCTTTCTCTCAATCCAATTAGGGTTGTAAAAGGAGTGAAAGAGGCTTAGGGACGTCCTATTTATAGGGAAAAACCTCCCAAAATAAGTCCCATTGAGTTTAGGAAAGGTTCCAATTGAAATTAAGAAGGTTTCTCAATTTTCGGTTTGTGTTGTTTTTCCCGAATGCCGAGGGTCGATGGTGAGGGTCGATGGGAGGGTCGGACAACTCACAGACCCTGCGACCCATGGTTGAGGGTCGATGGTGAGGGTCGATGGGAGGGTCGGACCCGCCTGTTAAAACCTGCGACCTTACCCTCATTTTGACTATTTTTGGGTAAATTTTCATATTGGGTCTTGGGTTTCTTCACACACTTGGTCCACTTGGCTCGACCATGATATGTAGACGGGTCTTGACACGAAATGTAAGGTTAGGCCGGGTTCGTGGCGTGCGGGTCTTACAACTCCACCACCCTTAAAAGAAATTTCGTCCTCGAAATTTGAAAGTACGGATCTTACAACTCCCCCATCCTTAAATGAATTTTGTCCTCAAAATTTGAACGTATGAATCTTACAACTCCCCCATCCTTAAAATAAATTTTGTCCTCAAAATTTTAAATTTACTTGGTAGTCAATAGGTGGAATTCTATTTTCGCATTGCATCTACTTCCTCATATGCACTCTTCTCCACGTCTTGTCTTTGCCAGGTTACCTTCATATAATAATTATCCTGGCTTTGAAAATATTGTACCTTTCCACTAGTGAACTAGGCTAGTACCACTTCAATAGTTAAAAATTCTATCTAATCCAATGATTCCATGGTCAATACCTTTGATATGGATCTCCAATATACTTTTTTTTTTCAATAGAGACACACGAAATACATCATGCACACTAGACATGGATAGCGGTAACGCTAATTGATATGTAACTTTTCCTTCTTGTCTAATTGTTTCAAACTGCGCATAAGTGATATCTTCAAGAACACTTTGTCACTTATGGCGAACTCAAGGTCTTGGTGTCTCCCCTGACAATTCTGAGCTGTCTTGGCCCCTTTTTCTTTGATCTTGTCTGCCACTCGACAGTTTTCTGTAATTGACTTAGGTCTTAAAACTCTTCATTCACTAACTACATTCCAAAAGAAAGGAATTTGAAATTTCTATCGTATCTACTTCATAAGTAACATTTACATGGTAGATTAATAGCAACTTCAATTCATTGTAACTTCTCAACTCAAGTTCCTTGAAATCAATTTTACGAGCTCGGAGCATATCTTTTAGGATCTGTATAGTCCATTCCAACTATCCATTAGTTTAAGGTAGAATGCGGTACTAAACTTCATCTTTGTACCCATTGTTTTCTATAGATCCTCTCAAAACTTTGAAATAAAGCATGAGCCTCTGACCGACACTAAGCTCTCATGCATACCATTCATTCTGGAAATATTATCTACATATAGCTTATTTAGCCGCTCCAAAGCATACCGAGGTCGTATAGCAATGGAATGAGCTATTTTCATAAGACGATCAACAACCACCCAACCATGTCAACCGATTTGGGAGTTAGTGGCAAATCATTGACATAGTTCACGATACTGCAGTTCCATTCCCAAAACAAAAGTCAGGGTTTGGTCATCCTTTTCTAAGTCTGCTTACACCGTTCCTATATACAAACCTAACAAAATTACTACTTCTACTTCATCCATCAATTCAGAGATGATCTTTAATGCCACAAGCGCAATCGA
This sequence comes from Protea cynaroides, assembly GCA_028583415.1. NCBI lineage: Eukaryota > Viridiplantae > Streptophyta > Magnoliopsida > Proteales > Proteaceae > Protea > Protea cynaroides. The sequence goes on along the minus strand of CM053266.1, from coordinate 60,200,251 downwards.
CGAACCATTGCTCCATAAGTTCATCCATAAATTTTACTTAATTGTATCATCACGAGTTTCTATTATATGTTACTCTCCTTCCAAATCTGAATCTGTTGCTGCAGAACATAAGGCAACATTTATACTGGGTCCTTCTTCGGACTTCATAATTTCCTTTTTGCTTAAGGCCTTAGCTACTACATTAGCCTTGCTCAGGTGACACTGAATATCACAGTCTTAATCCTTCAAGTATTCCTAACCATCTCCTTATCCTCATGTTCAACTCTTTCAAATGAAGAGATAAATAAAACACTTGTAATCTGATCTAATCTAAAATTCTTCTCTGTTTAAATAATGTCTCCAAGTTTTGACTGCATGAAACACAATTGTTTACTCCAATCATGAGTTGGGTAACTCTTCTCATGCTCTTTCAGTTTTCTTAAAGCATATGAAATCGCTTATTTACCTTACATCAACCCGCATCCTAGATCCAATCCGAAAGCTCCGATGGATAAGGTAAAAGGTTTCCCTGGTGCCGAAACGATCAAGATGGGAGCTGATATCAATCTTACTTTAGAATCTAGAAATATTCTTCACACTTGTAGGTTCAAATAAATTCCTCTCCCTTCCTGGTTAGCTTGGTAAGAGGTTTTGCGATCTTAGGGTGGTCCTCCAAGCATCGTCTGTAATAATCAGCTAAAACCCAAGAAACTTCTGATCTTTGCAAAATTCTTTAGGTGTTTCTCACCATATGTTTACTTCTATCTTAATAGGGGCCACTTTATTCCTTTTTATGACGCTACGTGATCTAATAAGATCACTTTGTTTAATCGGGTCTCATATTCCTTGGAATTGGCATAAAGTTTTTCCCTTCTCAACTGTTGTGGAGCTACTCCAAGATCCATTGTATGAGTTGATTCATTCTTGGAATAAATCAAAATATCATCTATGAAAACTATGACCAACGTGTCCAACATGTCATGAAACACCCAGTTCATCAGCTCCATAAAAGATGTAAGGGCATTGGTTAATCCAAACGTCATAATTGAGAACTCATAATTGGCCAATCCCAATTCTAACAGCTATCTTCGAGATATTTCTGTCCAAATTCTTCGACTGATGCTATCTTGATCGAAGATCAATCTTAGAAAATACCTTTGCTCCTTGCAACTATTTAAACAAGTCATCGATCTGAGGTAGTAGATATCGATTCTTGATCTTGAACTTGTTTAGTTCCCAGTAGTCTATGCATAATCTGACACTTCTGTCCTTCTTCTTCACGAATTGCATTGGCGTTTCCCATGATGCAATACTTAGCCGATTAGAATCCTTGTCTAATAACTCTTGTAGTTGAGTCTCAATTTCTTCAACTCCGTAGGAGATACTCTACAGGTGCCTTTGACACAAGTATCGTCCTTGGTAACAAGCCGATAACGAACTCGGTCATATGATCAGATGGTAACTCCAGGTAAGTCTCCTGGAAACACATCAGGAATTTATGCATCACATCAATATCTTCCATCTGTGGTGCTTCTTTGGTAACGTATACCACAGATACCATATATCCAACTTCCTTCTCTTCAAAGCATCTCTTCACTTTTAGCATAGAGATGATCAGCCTTCGCTTCTTTGGCAACATGCTTCCAATAAAACTAAATTATATGTCATCTCTTTTCTTAAATGATAACCTCTTCTATGCACATAATCACTTGTAGAGTGTTGAGACAACCAATCTATTTCTAAGATGACGTCAAAGTCTACCATCTCAAGTCGACTCAGGTTGCATCCAAATTCTATTCATCTATAAGATTTGGACATTGTTCGTAACACTCATCCCATACAACATCTAGTCCAAAGGGCTTGAACTAGCAAAATCTGATATAAGGTCTTAAGAGCTTGTCTAGTTCCTTCATCTCTTATGATTTTCAAAGACTATTGCTAACAATCTCATATCTTGAAAAGTTCATTAGCTTATATTTCCTTTATCACTTCTGTTCTATCCTGATCTCTCTTTCATATACCTCAAAAAATATCCTGTGATTGTTACCTCATATCCCAAGTCTATCTATAAGCATTAGGGTATATGCTTATAAATTCATTAATTTATCTAAACTCTTTTGGTATTTTCTTAATCAATCACTCAACATTGGGCATAACTCAATTATCATTGTATTAAATCGAGTACTACTTATGCCATGACTTTATCCTTGTATCCACTCTTAAATTTACCTTTAGGAATCTTCTACCTTATCAAAATTTGTACCGATATAGCCATCCTTAACTCTACTTGAGTGCTATCTATTTCTTTACTGGCTACTCTTAATAGTTCCCATATTTTCTCATGCACTCTTTTATAGACATGATTCATATCCATCCATTTAGCAATCGCAAAATAGATCCTCCATTACTTCATCTGAGGTTCATTGGCTATGACATTTAATCTGAATTTAATCATCTTTCTTCCAATAATTCTATTATCTCTAAACATTTTTATCATCAAAGGTCAGGGAGTGTATGAATCAAAATGTTCATTATAAAGTGATTCACTTCCTTTCATCGATTTAGCATAATGACAAACACTCGCTTTATCTGGTGAACCTAGGTTTAAAGAATCAGGAGTAAATTTGTAGTAATCCAACTGGCATCAAAAATCGTTAAGTTGCACGGTGGTCCAAATACATGCAATAGAGGTTTTACAATTCTTAACCTCATGGTTACAGGTTCTATCGAATATATAATGCCATTGGTCAAGGCACTACAGGAGTAAATCTGGAGAAAGATTTTATACATCGGTAAATCAAGTATAAATCAGTAGATGTATGCTCAACATGATTAAACATTTAACTGTTCATTTAGTTCATATCTCTGTTCATGTTGTTGATCATGAGAGTGGTTTAGATTGGTATAATCAGGACTAAGACTAAAGAAACAATATCTATAACTCCAATTGACAGGTTAAATCAAGAAGGTATCATGTCAAGGTACGAGAATTAAAATCAAGTATGTGCATCCTCTATAATCATAAGAGTAAATCAATAATGCACCGCATCCTATATAAACCTATCTAGATATATGGCCACGATAGATTTGATCCTTTGTTGAAAATGTCTGAGGTATCATCTTCAGAAGACATTCTTCAATCCTTGTCAGACCATTCTGTCATGATGCAACTATCCCATACATTGGTAACTGATAAGGTTAACCACCTTTATACACTTGCTTGTTGTGCACCAAACCTCGTGACCGGGTGTGCATTGACATGGACTTGTGTGGTAGACACTGTGTTATAGCTAACAGGTGTTGGGGTACAGTGATGCTACCAATTGATACCATACCATATAAATTGTATACTAAGATAACTACCCAACTTATAGATAATACCCTAAATTGTTTGTTTATTAGGATAATTTTTTATCTTCTCTTTCTGTGTGAGTGTATATATATGGTTTCACCTTTTATATGTACATTATCGTCTTGTTTAAGTTCTGTCTCAACCAACACAAAGCTTATGGTTTGTTTGTATTAAAGCTTTTAATTTATCCTAACTCAGTTCATGGACTCCAGTGGAAGTATTCAGGTTTAATGGGTAAGGCCTACGAGATGCTCTAATTCCAAGTTGTCACACCCCAATTCCGTACCATTCGGAATAGTGTGATGAACCGTCAATAAACCAACGGTTCGACCAGGATCTCAAAATAGGCTATCCCACATATGATAAACCAAAACACATTCCACATTAATCAGAGGTAATAAAATAAATAGCGAAAGTCTTACAGATAATGAACTGAGAAATTCTAACTGTGATACTCATAAATAAAATACCCAATTATGTTGTTTCAACCGAGACATAAATAAAATATCGAATACATGTCTTTACTAAATCCAAATAAATAAAACAAAATCTAATCGAATACGCATGAGTTGCACTCGCAAGAGGAGTCATGTGTATCCACTATGTCTTCGTCTTCCATTGTCGCCACATGCCCGCATACACGAGCCGTTCATGTAATCTTCAATGGTGGTACCTGCATCATCAACTAAAAGTATTCGAATTCGAAAGGGTGAGGACACATCACGGCTCAGTGAGCAAACAAAACAATGCAACAATACATATGCATGCAATCAATTCATATCTTTGGTCTGGTTTAAAGTTTGCAATGTGCTATAGAAAGGATAGGTGGCCGCCGCACCTCTATACACGAGTGTGTGGAAACGCCCAATGAAAACGGCACCGTCGCCCCACATGCACCCACCATGGACAATATACACCCCATGAAAATGGCATGGCTGTACCGGTTGCCCATACCAACACGTAAGCCCCTGTTGGCGGGGGCTTGCAAATTGGGATCGCAACTAACCAACCCTAATGTCAAACAATGTATCCAAGGCCTCACCCCAGCATCCCTCAATATATCTATAGAGATAGAGCTAGGGTCTGGTGACCAGGCTGAACCACAATGCCACGTCCCCCCCTGATGCCCTACGACATATTAGTTTCGCTAAGGTAATAGCGATACGACGATATTAGTGGACAAGACTTGAGTAAAGATAGAGCTAGAGTCTGGTGACCAGGCTGAACCACAATATCACGTCCTCCCCCTGATGCTCCACTCGCATCAAGCACACTAACACTTGCTTAGTGGACATGACTTGAATAGACCATGGCACAATATACACCCCATGAAGAACGGTCATGGCTGTACCGGTTGATACCATCCCTACCCGCACCATGTACACCAGCCAAACACAAACATCCACATGCCTATTCCTATCATCATCATCATCATCATGTTATAAACAGTAAAGTAAATATGCATGAACAAATAATAGAAATATTGGATGACATGTTAAATGCACATACAAGCATACACGCATAGAATCAGTATGGCATTGGACTCAAGAAATAAAACAGTTTATTATTAACCAGTTAGTTTAGGTCTTGTTCCCTCACCTTAGCTTGTTAATAGATCCTCCTCCAAGCTTTAGAATCACCTTTATAATGTTATTATATTGCTAGAAGACCTAACAAAGTCGATTGAATTTAATTAGAATTAATTTGGAATTTAAAAACATTACTGTTAACTGAGGGTCGGAGGTAGGGTCGGAGTCATGATCGACCCTGGGTGCGACCCTCCCCAAATCTAGACTTCCCGAACACTGAGGGTCGATGCTAGGGTCGGATCTGCCATCGACCCTAGGTGCGACCCTCCATGGTTTGAGTCGAAAATATCCTATTTAGTTCTCTCTTTCATGGTTGGGTCATATGGCTTACTTCCACAATCCATTCTATACATGTTCTATGGTTTAGAACTATACTTTATTTACCTACATAGTTTTAATGATCTCCTCCATGGTTTTCCATGAAAACCTAACCATGGATGGATGATTTGGGTTTCTTCTAAGTCATATCCTCTTCATAAATCATTCTAAAGTCTTAAATAAATCATGGGAAATATATTCATACCTTAGGGTTTGTCGAGATCTCGTAGTTCCTCCGAATTTCCTCTCCTTCCCTTAGCCTTTTCTTCAAGTTTTCCTTCTTCTTCTTTTCTTCCTTCTCTTTCTCTTTCTCTCAATCCAATTAGGGTTGTAAAAGGAGTGAAAGAGGCTTAGGGACGTCCTATTTATAGGGAAAAACCTCCCAAAATAAGTCCCATTGAGTTTAGGAAAGGTTCCAATTGAAATTAGGAAGGTTTCTCAATTTTTGATTTGTGCTGTTTTTCCCGAATGCCGAGGGTCGATGGTGAGGGTCGATGGGAGGGTCGGACAACTCATGACCCTCGACCCATGGTTGAGGGTCGATGGTGAGGGTCGATGGGAGGGTCGGACCTGCCCGTTAAAACCTGCGACCCTACCCTCATTTTGACTATTTTTAGGTAAATTTTCATATTGGGTCTTGGGTTTCTTCACACACTTGGTCCACTTGGCTCGATCATGATATGTAGACGGGTCCCGACACGAAATGTAAGGTTAGGCCGGGTTCATGGCGTGCGGGTCTTACA
>CM053266.1:59981568-60193770 GCA_028583415.1 Protea cynaroides | reverse complement strand
TGACCAACCCACACTGTTCACGTGAACAGTGTTCACGGTACTGTTCACGTGAACAGTACCAACAGCAGATTTTTCACTCTTTTTTTATTTCTTTCCTAAAATATAGTGTTAGTTATTTGGAATTTTAATTGTTTGGAAACTAAGAACTTTCTTAAATTTAGTTTCCTAAAAGTGTTTAGAAACTTTCCTATTTTCAGATTTAGAAAGTTTTCTTTCCATTGTATTTTAACCTTCCTATGTTATAAGGAGGTTTAGTTTTAGTAGTTTTATCTCTTTCCTATTTTAATTGTAAGGATTCTCATTATAAATAAGAGTAGAAGCTGACTGGTGGTTAGATTTTCCAGAAAAAAAAAAAAAGAGTTAAATTCTTATTTTCTGGTTGAGTCTCCTACGGTTGTGAGACTCAACCAGATTCCGTTCCCTCTTGATTCTTTAAACAGGTACAGCAGGCTTTCGAGACTCATAACTCCTATAGTTCTTTTCAGATCCTCCCCAAACTTCAAAAGGTGTTCACAATCATTACAAAGGTCATCCATACCAAGTTTCATCTAATTCTGACGGTTAGATTTCAAGATAAGTGGGTTTTTTCATTACTTTTCTCTGCAGATTTTTTGTATTGGACTGAATTAAGATCTTGTAGCAAAGAGGGCTTATTAATTTGACTTGCTTTGAACCCTCTTTGCCATCAATTGGTATCAGAGCATGGCTGAGGAGAGTTCTAACTCTCCTAATCAGTCCAATAATCTCAATGACCTTGTTTAATTGGTTCTCCAACGATTGACCAAATTGGATGCCAAATTAGACAAGTATGGATGGAAGAATAAGTAATTTGGAGGAACGGGATAATCCTAGGCCGGCCGACTAGAAGCCCCTAGAAGAGAAATTCCCATAGCCAACCTAATGCCAAGGCGTGTTCCTAGGGCTCCCCAAAGAGTCCCTAGAGAAGAATACCAAGACCCACCCTATGAAGACTATGATGGCAATCAACCTATTCGGTATCAAACCCATAAGGTGCGAATGGATCTTAAGGAGTTCCATGGAAGACAAGACCCCCAAGCTTTTCATGATTGGGTGAATGCCCTAGATGACTACTTTGATTGGTTTAGCCTACCCGAACCTAGAAAGCTGCAATTGATAAGCTTTTCAAGTTGAAGAACTCCTCAAGACCTCTAGAAGGTATACCCCAAATTTTAATGAAGGCAAGAAACCCATGCCAACTCCCAAGAGCACTGTGGCTGCACCTCATCATACTCCCACGGTAACTGAAAAGGGAAAGGGACCAATGACCCCCAATAACAAGTGTTCAATGCTATCATTGTAATGCCTATGGCCATTATGCAAGGGGATTGTCCAAGAAAAGTGAAAGGCAATTCCTTAGTGGCTTCTGTTGAAGCCAATGCTGATTCCCAAGTGTGGGAACCACAAGAAGATGATTCCTATGATAATGCTGCCCTAGCTGATGATCTGGAGTATAACTTTGAAGAAGATGAAGCATCCCTTGGAATACATGTTGTGAGTCGGATATTAGTGGCTGAATCAAAGGGGAAGATTGGCGTCGTCATTGTATTTTTACCACCCGCATGTCTAGTGGACCTAAGCTTGCTCAAATTATTGTGGACAGCGGTAGCAGTGTTAATGTTGTGTCACAAGCTTTTGTAATAGATGCTAAACTAGAGGCTGAAACTCATCCTCAACCGTACAAGGTCTCACTTCTCAACGGTAATACATTGGAAGTAAGTCAAAGGTGCTTGATTCCGTTACAAGCGTGGGTCTACAATGATACGGTATGGTGTGACATTATCCCCATGATATTGACCGATGTACTATTGGGAAGGCCATGGTTATATGATCATGATGTGTTGGTTGGAGGTACCAAGAACCAATGTTACTTCGATGTTGATGGAAAGCCCATGATATTGAAACCCATTAATGTACCAGCCGAGAAAAACAAGTTACGAGCTACACAACTGAAGCGTAAACAAATCCTTCAAGCTCTAAAGAAGGACCAGCCAACCACTACTAGCAAAAACAAGGGAAAATGACCATCCTCAAAGGCTGGACAGCAAATTGATCACCCATTATTGATACTCAATCAACAAGACTTTGAAGAAACAAGTAAAGAAAGAGGTGTAATGATAGCCCTCATGGCTAGGGAAGTTGTACCCCCGAAAAAATTAACCTTCCCACCCTATACAATCTATCTTGTCCGATTTTGCAGATCTTGTTGCGGAAGAATTACCTAATGAGTTGCCACCAATGAGGGACATACAACATGCAATTGATTTAGTCCCCGGGTCGGTGTTACCAAACCTGCCCACCTACCGTCTAAATCCTCACGAGCATGCGGAACTCAAAAGACAGGTGGATGAACTATTACAAAAGGGCTTCATTGTAGAAAGCATGAGTCCATGTGCCGTACCCGCACTCTTGACACCTAAGAAAGATGGAACATGGCAGATGTGCATCGACAGCAGAGCAATCAACAAAATCACTGTCAAATACCGATTCCCTATTCCACGGCTTGATGATATGTTGGACATGTTGACAGGTGTTACTGTCTTTACGAAGCTTGATTTACGGAGTGGTTATCATCAAATCCGATTGTCCCGGCGATGAATGGAAAACAGCCTTCAAAACGAAAGACGGATTATATGAATGGAAGGTTATGCCCTTCGGGTTAACTAATGCCCTTAGTACCTTCATGAGAGTAATGACTCAAACACTCCGACCGTTCATCGGTAAGTTTCTTGTTGTTTACTTTGATGACATACTAATATACAGCAAAGGCCACGAAGACCACCCTAGATCATATACGGCGAGTAATGAGGGTCCTTCGAGATGAGAAGTTGTACTTGAACTTGAAGAAGTGTTCTTTTAAGCTCCCCAAGGTAGTCTTCCTTGGTTTCATTATTACATCCAAAGGGGTAGAAGCTGATCCATCCAAGATTGAAAGCATTACTAATTGGCCATTCCCAAAAACTCTCACCGAGGTTCGTAGTTTCCACGGTCTTGCTTCCTTTTATCGGAGGTTCATACGAGGGTTTAGCTCTATCATGGCACCCATCACAGAGTGCATGAAGACAAAGAAAGGTCCGTTCCAATGGACCCCGGCAGCCACCAAAGCATTCCATCTTATAAAGAAAGCGGTAACTGAAGCTCCTGTCCTACACCTACCTGATTTTGACCGTGTGTTCGAGGTGGCTGCTGATGCCTCACACTCGGGAATTGGAGGGGTACTTATGCAAGAAAAGCATTCGGTGGCGTTCTACAATGAGAAGCTCAATGATGCCAAGAAGAGGTATTCCACCCTATGATTTAGAACTTTATGTTGTAGTACAGGTGGTCAAACATTGGAGACACTACCTCATTGGGAAAGAGTTCGTTCTCTACTCTGACCATGAAGCACTCAAGTTTCTTAACTCCCAATGGACCATTAGTCACAAACATGCTAAGTGGATCTCATATTTACAAGAGTTTACTTTTGCCCTCAACTATAAAGTTGGAAAAGAGAACCAAGTAGCAGATGCATTGAGCCGCAAAGTGAATACGATGAGTACCTTTTCAGCCTAAAGTACAGGAATTGAGCATATCAAAGGGGAGTACATAGCAGATGAAGATTTTGGTACTATATACCAAAATTACAGCAAGGTGAAACCGATCCAAAGTTCTCGATTCAAGACGGCTACTTGTTTATGGGAACATGGTTATGCATCCCAAAGACGTCCCTACGCCAATACCTAATTCGGGAGTTACATGGAGGTGGTTTAGGTGGACACTTTGGTCGTGATAAGACAATAGCACAAGTTACAGATCTTTACTATTGGCCTCACTTACCCCATGATGTGCAAAATGTGGTCCAACGGTGTCGTGCATGTCAACTAGCTAAAAGCACCAAACAAAATTCTGGTTTGTACACACCATTACCGGTGCCTCATTCACCATGGCTGCACATTAGTATGGATTTTGTCCTTGGCTTGCCATCCACAAGGGAACGTTATGACTCTATATTTGTAGTAGTGGACAGATTCTCAAAAATGGCACACTTCCTCCCTTGTCGGAAGACTTTTGATGCAAGGCATGTTGTTGTCCTATTCTTTAAGGAAGTGGTACATCTCCATGGGCTACCCGAGACTATTGTGTCAGATCGGGATGTAAAATTTATGAGCTATTTTTGGAAGACATTATGGTTGAAGACAAATACTAAATTGCTTTACTCAACTGCCTTCCATCCTCAAACAGATGGGCAAACTGAAGTAGTGAATCGGAGCTTGGGTAATCTTCTCCGATGCCTTGTTCGTGATTATGAGAAGACGTGGCCTTCCATTCTTGACATAGCAGAGTTTGCTTATAATAGCTCCGTCAATCGGACCACGGGCCGTACACCATTTGAGATAGTGCTTGGTATCCAACCCAAGAGACCTATCGATCTTGTATCACTCCCACCTCAAGTGCGTGTGAGTATTGAAGCTGATGAATTTATCCGTCATATCACAAAAGTACATGCAGATGTTCGACGGCGAATAGCACTTAGCAATGAAGCATACAAAGCTAATGCAGACCGTCATCGCCGTTATGTGGAGTTTAAGCCCGGTGACATGGTGATGGTGAGAATAACTCCTGAGAGATTCACTCCTGGTGAAGCTACCAAGTTACATCCACGGAAGATGGGTCCCTACAAGGTGTCAAGAAAATAGGAACTAATGCATACGTCCTTGAGCTCCCACTGGCATGGCTATCAGTAACATTTTCAACGTTGCTGATTTGACTCTCTACACGGGTCATCATTCTGACGAAGGAGATACGGAACATACTTTACGTCTTCCACAGTTTGCCGTTCATTCCGCTGAACAAATTGAAGATGTTCTTGACTCTAAGTATACTATGACTCGCAATGGTGGAGGTTACCAGTCGTTCTTAATCAAGTGGAAAGGGCACCCACGTAGTGACAACACGTGGATACATGAAGATGACTTCAAGCGCATCGACCCTGATTTTTATGATCGCTATGTCTTTCCTCCATTCGTCGGAGACGAATGTTTTCAAGCCGGGGGGAGCTGATGCAGCCCAAGTCTACTCCAGAAGGGGTCGAAAGTCCAAAATTGGGCCAGGCCCAATTGGCTGACCAACCCACACTGTTCACGTGAATAGTGTTCACGGTACTGTTCACGTGAACAGTACCAACAGCAGATTTTTCACTCTTTTTTATTTCTTTCCTAAAATATAGTGTCAGTTATTTGGAATTTTAATTGTTTGGAAACTAAGAACTTTCTTAAATTTAGTTTCCTAAAAGTGTTTAGAAACTTTCCTATTTTCAGATTTAGAAAGTTTTCTTTCCATTGTATTAAAACCTTCCTATGTTATAAGGAGGTTTAGTTTTAGTAGTTTTATCTCTTTCCTATTTTAATTGTAAGGATTCTCATTATAAATAAGAGGAGTAGAAACTAGCTGGTGGTTAGATTTTTCAGAAAAAAAAGAAGAGTTAAATTCTTATTTTCTGGTCGAGTCTCCTACGATTGTGAGACTCAACCAGATTCCGTTCCCTCTTGATTCTTTAAACAGGTACAGCAGGCTTTCGAGACTCATAACTCCTATAGTTCTTTTCAGATCCTCCCCAAACTTCAGAAGGTGTTCACAATCATTACAAAGGTCATCCATACCAAGTTTCATCTAATTCTGACGGTTAGATTTCAAGATAAGTGGGTTTTTTCATTACTTTTCTCTGCAGATTTTTTGTATTGGACTGAATTAAGATCCTGTAGCAAAGAGGGTTTATTAATTTGACTTGCTTTGAACCCTCTTTGCCATCACTTGGGTTCAGCTTATGTTGATCATCTCATTTCCCTCTAAGGAAGCATTTGTTAACTCTTAAGCACTACAATAATACAGCTACAAGCCATGCTATATGGTGATTACGGTTGATTCGGAAATAAATATATTCAAGGGATCTTAGGAAAAGCACCAACAGGCGACAAGGTGTGATGAAGACCAACTGAATTATTGTTGTGTAAGCTTTTTATTTATAGCATTTGTAGGCTGTAAATAGATGGGCACGCCAAATAATATTCAACAAAACCAAAGATAGCAAGGCAATCCCACTATTAGGTGCAATCAATAAACACAGAAAAAGAAAAGATTGCAAGAAGGGAAGATTATGGGTAAACAACGTAGATTTCATTAAAAGAAATAAAAAACCATTATATTGAGATATATGTTCATTTACACCAACTCTGCATTTTAGTATTGCTGATCACACAAATTTTCTTTTCCACCTGTTTGGCTGATACACAACAACAACAACAACAAAACCTTATCCCAATTAAATGGGGTCGGCTACATGGATTCTCGTCCCCAATCAACTCTGTTCGATGTAATACTTGAAGCAAGGCTTAAGCTACACATGTCTTTCTTCACCACCTCTCCTAGAGTCATCTTAGGTCTGCCCCTAGCTCTTTTAACCCCTTCAATCTAAATCAAATCACTCCTCCGAACGGGAACATCTAACGGCCTCCGTTGAACATGTCCATACCATCTCAAACGATTTTCTCATAGCTTATCATGTATCAGCGCTACTCCCAAATCAGCTCTAATACGATCATTCCTTACCTTATCCTTCCTAGTTTTGCCATACATCCATCTTAACATCCTCATCTCAGCTACACTAAGTTTTTATCAATATGATGCTTCTTGACTGCCCACATTCAGCACCATACATCATAGCCGGTCGAATAATTGTCCTATAGAATTTTCCTTTAAGTTTTAAAGGAATACGCCGATCACACAGCACTCCAGACGCACTTCTCCACTTCATCCATCCTATTTTAATCCTCTGTGAAACATCATCTATAACACCTTCTTTATTTATGATTGAACCTAAATACCTAAAATGATCACTTTGCTGTATCTCCCTCTCAAGAATGTTCACCACCTCATTATCCGTCCTTGTGTGACTAAAGTACACACCACATACTCCGTCTTCGTTCTATTTATCTTAAAACCTTTTGATTCCAAAGATGATCACCATAAATCCAACTTTGCATTAATCTCTGCTTTTGTCTCATCCAACAAAACAATATCATCAACGAAAAGCATACACCAAGGAACTTCATCTTGAATGTCTCTGGTAAGATCATCCATAAGGGCAAACAAATAAGGACTTAAATTTGATCCTTGATGTAACCCCATTGTAATTGGGAATTCACGACCTTGACCCCCCACGATTTTCACACTAGTCACCATATTATAATACATATCCTTAACTATGTCCACATATTTGCTTGAAACACATCTCTTCTCTAGTACTTGCCAGATTAACTCCCTACGGACTCTATTATAAGCTTTTTCTAGATCGATAAAAACCATATAGAGGCCCTTCTTGCCTTCTCTACATCTTTCCATGAGTCTCCTAAACAAGTAAATAGCCTCTGTTGTGGATCTCCTTGGCATAAAACCAAACTGGTTCTCCGTAATAGTAGTTTCTTTTCTCAAACAGGTTTCAATAACTCTCTCCCACAGTTTCATAGTATGACTCATTAATTTTATGTCTCTGTAGTTATTGCAGCTCTGAATATCACCTTTGTTTTTGTAGATCAGAACCATATTACTACTTCTCCATTCATTTGGCATTTTTCCTGAGCTCATAATTTTATTGAACTTAGTTAGCCAAGATACTCCATACATTCTTAGGCTCTTCCAAACTTTTATTGGGACCTCATTTAGGCCTGGTGCTTTACCTACATTCATCCTCCTTAAAGCTTATTTCACTTTTGTCACCCTAATTTTGCATATATACCTATGACCTGTGGTGTCATGGTGAGTAATGTAGCAATATGGTGCACTATTTCTTAAGATGTCTTCATTTAGTAGGCTATAGAAATAATCGTTCCATCTCTCTTTAATGTCCTCATTCCTTACTAGAACTCTACCATCTGCACTTTTAATACATCTAACATGGTCTAAATCTCTACTCTTCTTTTTCCTCATCCTAACTATTTTATAGATAGTTTTTTCCCCTTCCTTAGTGCTCAGATTGATATAAAAATCGTCATATTTCTTAGCCTTTACTTTTCCCACAATCTTCTTGGCTTCATTTCTAGCAAGTCTATATCTTTTGAGATCCTCTATATCCTTAGTCTTTTGCTATGCCTTAAAACTATTTTTCTTAGCTTTAATGGTTGTTTTAACCTCACCATTCCTCCATCAAGACTCTCTAGGAGAATGACATTTTCTTTTCGATACACCTAGAACCACTTTAGCAATTTTCTTAATACAAACAGTCATCTCGTTCCACATTGTATCAGTGTCTCCCTCAAAGCTCCACATTCCTTGTTTGACCACATTATCCGTAAAAGTTTTCAAGGTATTTCCTTTTAAGCACCACCACCTTATCCTAGGGCACAAAACCTGACCTCTCCTACTCCTCGACGTAGTGAGACATATATCCAAGACCAATAATCTATGCTGAGTGGTTAGACTCTCCCTAGGTATAACTTTACAATCCTTACATAACAATCTATCAGACCTTCTAGTTAGAAAGAATTCTATTTGGCTTTTATGATGTCGACTAAATACTCCTCTCTTTTCAAAGTATGTGTTTACGATGGATAAATCAATATCTGCAGCAAAATCTAAAATTGAGGTCTCCTCCTCATTCCTCACTCCAAAACCATATCCCCCATGCACATCTTCATAACTCTACGATCTCCCCCTACATATCCATTCAAATCACCCCCTATTATAATCTTTTCTCATTGTCGTAAACCTTGCACTAATCCATCCATGTGTTCCCAAAAATGTAGCTTATTATTCACATTTAATCCTACTTGGGGTGTGTAAGCGCTAATTATATTGACTATCTTTTTCCCCATCACTAACTTGATTGCTATAATCCTATCACCAAATCTTTTCATATCCACCACATCATTCTTTAAATCTTTATCCACTATTATACCTACTTCGTTGCTATTATTTTTATCCCCCGTATACCAAAATTTAAATCCATCCAACTCCTTAGCTTTTTTAACCTTCTATCTAGTCTCTTGTATGCAAGCCATGTTAATCCTTCTTCTCCTCATAACATCTATCAATTCTAGACTCTTACCCGTTAAAGATCCTATGTTCCAAGATGCTATTCTAATCCTATGCTTATGGACTAGCTTCTTTGCTCACACTTGTCCACGGTGCGAAAACCCTTGCCAATTTATCACCGCATCCAGGCGCCGATGCGACGGCCCTAGCAAACTTTTCACCGCATTCGAGCAATGCGGCAGCCCTTGCCCATTTTTCGCTACACCATGGACTAGGTGTAACACGTCGTTTACAAAGGACGCCCTAGTATTATACTGATTATCTTTTGTTTGTGAATCCATGATAAGGGTTTGGCTGTGTTTTTGGTGGTACTGGCAACCGACCTGACGTTTGGTATTGATACACATCATATAAAAAATTTCAATTCTCTAATGATAAAAATCAATGTCCAGATTAATGAAAGAATTCTATATTATCATGTACAACACAATGGAGAAATCAGTGAATATTAACTAAAAAATATAAATTTAATAATAAGCCAATGGTCTTCTAGTCAGTCATGCTAATTAAGAAACCAAAGATTGCAGAATGCTTGAAATGAAATGACAAGGCAGAAATGTATTCACAGCAAAACTGTTACCTGATGCTGCCTCACCAACAGCAGCAGGAGTATTTGGCATCACCCTAATAAATCGACCATGACCAGCCCATTCCTATATGAAACACGCAAATTTGCTTTGATAAGATGAGTAAAAAAAGTTTTAAGTTCTAGGAAATATAAACAGGATCCTATTCAAATTCTAAACAAACAGTAATGAACTGGCATAAGGAAAATGAGGGATGTGAGGAGAGAGATCAGATAGGGTAAATCAGAAAAAAAAAATTTAACAAATGGGGAAGTCCATTAAACAGCTTAGATATTTACACATAGAGTACCTAAAATTGAAAATCCATTCAACAGTGAACATTTTTCCTTCAATTTGAATGAAAAAACAATATTGCACCCCTATCGGCAAATGTCGATACATAAATATGAACGCTATGTGGGGTTGTCAAGAGAATATTAAGTGTATGAAAATGTGGGAAGAAGAGTTTTTTTCTGACTTCCTCACATTTTCCATGTCTGCGGTTGTTTAGAGAATTTTGTCTTAACATTTGAATTTTCCAACATTGTCTTAAATTTTCTCAAATAGGCCTGTCACAAAATCAGAAAGAAAATAGTCGGACTTTAAAAAAAGTGCAATAAAAAAGGAGTCATTCATTGCCACCCTTCTTTTTATTCTCTTGCAACTTTACAGAAACACCCCATTTCCTTTCATTTCAAATCATTTCTTTATACTCCCTGCACTTTCTTTTTCTCTATCTGATGTCTTGAAAACCAAACACAGCCTAAGAGAAAATGTCATCAGATCTTGTTGGAAACTTTCAGGTGTCATAATAATTTAAGCATCTATTCACTAAAATAGAGTTTATATTGCACATTGAATGTGCCAAACAAGTTCTTTTTTTTTTTCTTCCTTTTTGGTTTTTTTTTTTTTTTTTTTCCCTTTCTGTGGTTGATGGGAAACATTAATGGAGCTGCAAAGAGCAGACAGTCAATAGGTAATAAGAAATTGTGTCTGTTTCAGCAGCATGCCTGCAATACATATAGACCCACTAAGATATTGCAGAGTGATATCTTTGGGCAACTCATGACACATAAAAAATATATGGTAGCACCAAGATACGTCAACAGAAAAAGTATTGATTAGTCTATATTCTTCTATTTAAAGATTCCTATAATGAACTACATTGAATCACACACACTCCCAAAAAAAGGTTGTATAAATTAATGAGCTATGTTGGGCATGATCAATGGCCTCGAAAGTGAAATGGAAGGTGCATATAACCATATTAAAAATATTCAGTTCGACTAAATTATCTACCCAGACAGTACCTACGTTTGATGGACACTCTTATGGGTAAACTAGTTATAGGTGAACAGATGTGGAAGTTCCGCATATAAGTTAGTATAATATTTTTTTTAATATATGTTAGTACAGCCAAGTTTGTCTGCTTAGTTATCAATTTCTTATCCATTCAACAATTGGTAATTGTTTATATGAAGTTTCTCATTCTTGATGTGTCTGACACTTCAATAATCAACTGGAAATTTGATGAAAAGATTCGTAGCATATGGTTTGATGATGGGATCTGACAAACAAGTTGGGAGATAGAAATGGAATGTATTAAGAGTGGGGTGATAATCATAAGACCCCTTACTTACATTCTGCTACATAAGAATTTCCTTTTTCTTGATATTAGCAAAGTTATTGAACAATGCAAAAAAGATAGGCTAGTTAGCATTCGGATTTATGATTTAGATTCTTAAGAATCTTCTCAGAAGGAAAAATTAGCCGCCAACATAAAAATGATATTTTATATTTGTATGATGGAACCTACTTAAATCAAAAAAAAAAAAAAAAAGGATTTGACGCTACAATTTCAAAAACCAGTAAATATAAATCTATTACCAGTAAACCATGAAAGAACTCAGATATCCTCATATAATAGGATTGGAAAAAGAAAACCTAAGATCTTCAATTCTTTTGGGATGAACAAAGAAGAGAAACACTCTGGCTTTATCTTGTTTGCAGAGGAGGAAGGCGCACTCTCTCATGACACCTCACACCTATAAATAATTTATTACCCTTCCCCTTTTTGCCCTTGTTTTTTCTCCTCCACCATTTTATGAAGTTTACATATTGAAACGTCAATATTTTCCTGGTCAAATTAAAAATAAAAGCATTCTATGTGCACCCAGGTCATTCAGACATGCATATCTATAACTACAACAAGAATGATAATTAGTATAGGGTCCTTCTAATCATCACTAAGGCCAGTGAAACAGTTCACTTCACTATGACTTTTTTATCCTTACATATGCTTTTGTTAGGCTGGAGTGAAGAGGATAATTCTTGTAAATTCACCTTAAAGGAATCATATACCAAAATTTCAATTCCCCCTCCAGCTCAAAATTCCTCACTCCCCTCTCTCCTCCCCTGCGCCATCCTTATTCCCCCCTCCCAACCCCAAAGCACTCCCTCTCCCCTCTGGTGCAGACCCACAGTTGGAAAACCCAAATTGGTCCACTAATGCGCCCACCAACCAAAACTAACTCAAATAGGAAGTGTAATGGCAGTTTCATAATTTCAGAAACAATCGAAGGCTCTTGGGTAAGCAAACAAGGAATAGGGTAGGATAGAGATTATATTCTAAGAGGAGCGGCAATCTTGGAAGAGGATATAAAAATAGGAGAAAGTAGAAATTCTATGAAGACCAAGGGTAATTATGGAAACTAACTTTAAAGGGAAAGAATAAATTAAAATAAAAAGGAAAAGAAATTATAACATGGGGAGGGGTTGTCTTCAACCTCCCAAACTGAACAGGAGGTGGAAGAACAAAGGTCATTTTGCAACACCGAGTCCTATTGTTCCCACTGAAAAACAGGTCCCAACACTAATCAGGCAGTGAAAGAAAAATCGCTGAAACCTGCAGAACAGAAGTTCTGGATTTAGGCTCGAGTTCTAACTTGGACCTCAAGTTTCTGCGAATAAGAACTTGGGTTTGGTGTCGCCTAGAGCAGGACAGTCTATGCCCAGAATATCAGGACAAATAGATTCAAAAGAGGGAGATCAATGGATTTCTTCTCAGAACAGCAGTCACGGCCAGCAATGAAGATGAACCGTAAGCATAAAGGAAACTGAGAAGAGAAGGAAACAAGCAAAGGAAAAGGAGAGGGAAGACGGAGCATAAAAAACAGAATAGGAATTAACAGGGGAAGGGAGAAATACCTGATGAGGAGATTTCATGGTTGCAGAAGAGATGGAAGAGAGAGGTGAGGAAGAAGAGTCGTAGCTCACACACACGTAACAAGCCACGCAGGCACAAAACCAAACTCAATAATCACTCTTCATTCCATATTCACTCTAAAAAATTCAATGGTTACACCAATTTGTATATAAAGACTCAGAACTAAGAAACTAACCTATATGTACCTAAAGCAACTTGGAAAGTCAAAATTTCAAATAGAATTAGAAACCAAATCAAACTCAATTACCTACTACAACATACTTAACCTACTTCGAATAATAAAATAAATAAGAAATGCAATTACAAGAGCATCCCAAATAAAGTAGATCAGTACAAAGACTCCCATTCATATCCATCTCAACTTGTGGGCCTGCCACTGCATCCTCAACTGATTGAAAAAAATTCACCCTCGAATTTTACAAAGTTGATGAAACTATTTCATGCGGTACACGTCCAATTTCAACCCATAATAGAATTCCAGCAGCTCACAGATGGTAAGGATTCGTCAAATTCGTGGGATTCATCTTCAAAGAATGATGGCAGAATCACAAAATCCATCTTCTCATACGCACAAACGATATCAGTTGGGAACAGTTTGCCGGTGGAGTCCTTGTAAACTTTTTTATGTTCTACAATTTAGCCCTTTTGCAACTAAGAATGTGATTGGATTGCCGGTGTCACCTCTTTGAGTTTATAACATGCTTTGGCCATGAAGTCTTATCATCTGTCGCATATGGAGAGGCTGGAGGATGCAGAAATTCCCATGATCAAATACACCATAATGTTCTTCCAAGCATAATCAACCAACATTGATGATGTAATTGGGAAAATCAAATACTTCACAATAAGAACCATCGGTGTACAGAAAAATTGAAAATTCAATGAACACATCATCTTCAGATTTCGATGATGATCTGATTAGTCTCAAACAACATATCCACTGCAGACCCTGAAACAAAGTTGTCACATTGCCCTTCATCCACAAGTAAAATAGCAGTTTTCCCGTTGGGCAAGCGAACTCGAGTTATGAAAATAAAGGAATCCATGCCAGGTTTCACTCTGATACCAAATTGATGCGGACATGGGATAGGAAAACCCGAATTTGTCCACTAATGAGCCTACCCAAATAATAATAAACTCAAATAGTAAGTGTAATGGTAACTTTTTTTTTTCATAAACAGTCAGAGGCTCTTTGGTAAGCAAACAAGGAATAAGATAGGGAAGGGATTATATTTTAAGAGGAAGGCCAATCTTGAAATGGGTTATAAAATAGGACAAAGTATAACTTCTAAAAAGGACAAGGGTATTTGTGGAAACTAACTTTGAGAATGAAAAGAAGTTATAACGTGGGAAGGTGTCGTCATCAAACCTCCCAAACTGACCAGGAGGCGGAAAAACAAGTCAGATCTTGAGGGAGTAGAATACGCGTCAACAAGGAAGATTCGATTCCCCACTTTCAAATGGATGTATCAATCGCTTACAGCGCCTCAATCCCATCCTCCAATCGGCAAAACAAATTTCTCCCAATAGTCCACCACTTTCTCAAACACGGATAGGCGAG
Source organism: Protea cynaroides (assembly GCA_028583415.1). NCBI lineage: Eukaryota > Viridiplantae > Streptophyta > Magnoliopsida > Proteales > Proteaceae > Protea > Protea cynaroides. Next base: position 60,179,333 of record CM053266.1, on the reverse strand, counting down.
ACTGAAAAGCTCGAGATTAACTGATTGAATCCCTTTGTTGAACCAATAGTGTAACCAGGGGCATTGGATTGCATTCTCAGCTTCCATCCCACCTTTACCTATGTTACTACCTTAGTCCTTAGCTACACTACCGGTGGTGGTACCTTTGCCTATGCTTGCCTTTATATGCTTTAGCTACTAAAGGGAAAGACCCGCCCCTGCTGAATGACCAAGGCCAAGACAAGACCATCACTTGCTTCAACGAGGGGAGTGAGTCCCAAGGAAAGGAAAGGACCAGTTCAACCAAAAACGAGTGTTTGAAAGAAGGAACCACCGAGAGCGGGGAGGGGAAGTTCTGGCCGTTAAAGTAGTTGAAAAAGATTAAAAACACAGAATGGCATTGATCAGATATAAGTACACGAGAGAATGACTGTTACCAACCATAAATATGACAATAAGGCACTCCCTTGCCCCTCGACAAAAAACCATAGCCCCAAGCCCGTCCACTAGAATTCACCCAATCTGAGTCCAACCAAACCACAGTTTCAAGGGTGATTTCGCAACCTCCAATCCTATTGTTTCCACACAAAGACAGGTTCCATCGCTAACAAGGCAGTGAAAGAAAAAAAAACTCAGAAACGATTCAGGCTTGAGTTCTAACTTGGATCTCATAACAGGCTAGTTTCAGCGAATAAGAACTTGGGATTGGGGTCCCCTAGGGTAGGACTTTCTGTGCCTATAATATCAGGACAAACAGATTCAGCATGAGAGAGATCAATGGATTTCTTCTAATATCAACCCAACAAGCTTCTAAATTTCAGCCGCAATCTTTGGATTCGGCCAAAATACCTCGGATTTTGAGAAGTCAGAAACGATATCATAGTTCGAAATTAAAACATAAAAAATTTTGATAGAAATTTATTGTTTCGACCGAAACAGTGTTTCGACCGAAACAGTGTTTCGGTCGAAACTTGGTCTAACCATTGTCTATAAAATCTCATATTTTCAACAAGATTCAACTAAGAGCAAGCATTTCAACAGGGTTTCGACTGAAACCCCTTTTTTGCCAAAAGCTTAACTTTTTCACAAAAATCGCTTGATTCTTCAACACATCTTCGCATTCTTACTGAGATTCAACAAGGTTACACACAAGATTGGAAGAATTGAAGCATAAAGTTAAACCATCTTTTCATGGGATACAAACATTCTCGTTCGGCTCTTGGAATCACATCCAGCAGTGGTTGGAACAGCTCGCAAAATCCAACCACTTCACCTACTCACATGATTTGCACTGCGATAGACGCTTTCCGTCGATAGAATAGACTCAGACCGGGCTAGTCTAGAAACCATTAGCATTCCATACTTGAGGCAGGCAAGAGCTTATACAATCGGAAACCCATTACCGGTAGCATCAATGGCACTCAGCTCGAGGATTAGATGCCCCACGAAACTCCTCATGGATTTGAGTAGAGTTCCATAACTTATGTATTTGGTATTAAAGAATGTTCTGGAATGTTGTAATAACAATATAGCATAATTTCATTTCTACCATTTGTACTGCATACATTAGCATACTATAGTCTAGACATAGAAAACCAATGTAAGTGTAAAGACTCAAAACTAAGAAAATCTCTCTCCCCCGTTTTAGCTTAAACCTCGAACACCTATAATCATCCTAATGTTGCCAGCCGCATGAGTCACAACCTACCACAAAAATATTAGATAGTTGGAGGAGGTTTACCCCAGTGAGATCAGGGAAGGTGAGAGATGTGTAATCCAACTCTCTCGTCTTCTTGCCAGTGAAGAGAAAATCTAGTTAGAAGGGAAAAAGAAAGCTAGCTTCTCCTGTGGTAGAGGCAGAGGTGGAACAAACTTCTTGTTGCTTCTCACTTATTTGTTGCTCCCATGTGAGTTATCATGGCTTTTTAGTTTCTACAAATTCTTCCTACAAATATATTCTAAATCTTTTTATTTATCTAATCTTGGCTGTGTTTTCTGAACGAAGCCGCATGTCACACTATTTCAATTTTATGCTTGATTATCTATCTTATTATCGTTTCCAAATTTTTACTCTGCTTCGTTGTTGTAAAATCTACTTTGTATTCTACTAATTTGTTCACAGGTGGTAGTAGTTGTAATTGGCTGACATTCTTTGCAATGGTGACTATAGTGGTGCCGATAGCGACAGCGATTTGTCGGAATGTGAATGAGGAAATGGGGAAGTGTTCAATAAGACTATGAGCACAAGGAAAATGCCAGATGAAAGGAGGAGAAGCATTGTAGTTCCAATTTGTAAAAATAAAGGTGATATTCAGAGTTGCAATAACTACAGAGGCATAAAATTAATGAATCACACTATGAAACCAAGTAGATCTACAACAGAAGCTATATACTGACTTAAGAAACTCATGAAAAGATTTAGAAAATACAAAAGAGACCTCCATATAGTCTTTATTGACCTATAAAAAGCTTATGAGAAAATATTTAGAGAGTTACTCTAGCAAGTACTAGAGAAGAGAAGTGTTTCGAGCAAATATGTGGACATAGTTAAAGATATGTTTAATAATGTGGTGACTAGTGTGAGAACCGCGGGGGGTCAAGGTAGTGAATTGCCATTGACAGTTGGGTTACATCAAGGATCGGCTTTAAGCCCGTATCTATTTGCCCTTATTATAGATGATTTAGCCAGAGACATTCAAGATGAAGTTCCTTTGTGCATGCTTTTTGTTGATAACATTGTTTTGATGGATGAGACAAAAACAGGGATTAATGTTAAACTAGAGTTATGGAGATCAACATTGGAATCACAAGGTTTTAAAACAAATAAAACAAAGACGGAGTATATGGTGTGTATCTTTAGTCACAAAAGAACATGAGGTGGTGAAAATTAATGACGGGGACACACCGCAAAGTGATCATTTTAGGTATATAGGTTCAATCATACATAAAGAAGGTGATATATAGGATGATGCTTCACAGAGAATTAAAATAGGATGAATGAAATGGAGAGGTGCGTCTAAAATGCTATGTGATCGGCATATTCCTCTAAAACTTAATGGAAAATTTTATAGGACAGTCATTCAATCAGCTATGTTGTATAGTGCAGAATGTTGGGCAGTTAAGATCTAAGAAACACCATATAGATAAACTTAGTGTAGCTGAGATGAGGATGTTGAAATGGATGTGTGGCAAAACTAGGAAGGATAAAGTAAGAATGAACATATCATAGCTGATTTAGGAGTAACGCCATTACATGATAAGTTAACAGAAAGTCGTTTGATATGGTATGCCATGTTTAACGGAGACCTTTAGATGTTCTAATACGGATGAGTCATTTGATTCAGATCAAAGGATCTAAAAAGGCTAGATGTAGATCTAAGATGACTCTAGGGAAGATGGTGAAGAAAGACATGCATAGCATAGGTCTTGTTTCAGGTATAACCTGAAACAGAGTTGATTAGAGGGCAAGAATCCATGTATCTGATCCTATTTAGTTGGTATAAGGCTTTTTTGTTGTTGTTGTTTGTTTGTTAGTATTTGGTATATGTATAAACCTAAGAATTCATGTTATTATAATGTGTGTTCATTCCTTGAAATGATAGTTCAATGTCATCAGGGCAAGAGATTCTCACTGTTAAATAGAAGGCAACCCAAGATACTTAACTAATCTAATCCTAATCCCAACTACCTAGGATTGGCTATGTTTCTGTTCCACAATCCCAATCTATCAAGGGAAACCTCAAAAGAAGAAAAGCATAAATCTAATTCCACTTAATGTCATTGCATTTCAAATTTGCTACATAATGATATACTAAAATCCTCCATTTAACAGAATGAAGCTTTCACAATAGATAAATATAGAAAATTCTCTATCTCCACGAACGAGGAAGACACCGTTTAGAACCATGGAGATATATCTTCTCAAGTATTTAACATCCTCTACGCATATTTAAGAAACCCTTTTATTATTTGAACAAGGGGCAGAGAAAGGGTTTCAAAAGTAAAGTAGTATATCAATGAATGCAGTACTTTGGAAATCCCAATAAATGAGAAAATAATCTTGTTATGCACACCTGCAACTCGCTCAGGTTGGTTCCAGCAGCAATTGAAACCAAAAGTTTCTTCTTTGAAAGCACTGGCTTCAATTGCAAAACCACGTCCTTAACTGCAATTACCAGAAATTGATATAATAAATAACAAAAGAAAGGGCAAAATGGTGCTCCATACGACATCTTCACCTAAAAGATTATTATATAATATTTCCTTGGTTATTCTGGCAGGTATCTTTGATTTCATCAAAATAATGGCTATATTAATCCTCCAGGGAAATAAGGAAATAGACATCCAAACAATGAAAAGCCTGTTCCCTATTTAACCATTTCCCAGTCCAAACAATCAATCATAACAAAAGGCTATCCTGTCAAATTCTCCTAAGAAAAAGCTGTTCTGTGAATCAATTTAGGGACTGAGGTTAGATATCCCTTTTTTCAAAAAAAAAAAAAAAATCCTAAGAGCAGGGTCTTGGTCTGCTGGGAGTTCGGGCAATCCAAAGCTAATGAAATCCAGAAGGTAATCCAAATTTTCATAATTTGGCCATTCTAACTGGTCCTTGCTTAAGAAATCGGCATCACTGTGGTCAGATTGGATTTAGAAGGATGCAAAGTCAAAAGAGGAAATCCCCCAGGTAATTTTAGTTCAGGCCCACTGCATGAAATTAAAAATAAAAAAAAAAATTGAAAATAGAAGTAAACAGGTTTCAACAGTGAAAATTAACCAACAGTGAACCTCATTATACAAAGCTAGGAAACTCAACCAATACTAACAGCTTAATCAACTTACAAATAAATCATCAAATGCAAGAAAAATAGAAAATTGGAAGGATGAGGAAGTACCAAGAAATATTCTCAAAGGTGGAAACTGCAAGCGGACAAAAGGATGTTCAAAAGATGACCAAAAACCCCACCACTTTGTCCAATGAACTAGAAAGTGATTATGATGACCTCTAAGGATTCAGAAAATTGTTTAAAATAAAAAAATAAAAAATAAAAGCAATACATAATTTTGTCATTAATATATCTAATTATCTTCATCTATTCCGTGAGACAGGGTACATTCACACTCCCCAAGAAGAACAAATACTCAAATCTTAAGGGAACATTTTGTGTTGAAGATCCACAGAGATCACAGGAACATATCCATGACAGAAGTACAATGTTTTATCCACTCGCTTTAGGATTAAAATCATACATAATTCATGGAATACGATGTTTTGACACCAATTCCAGGGTAGCAAGCAGCTCCTTCTAAATAATCAAGGAAAGTAATGGCGACTTGACAAGCAAAAGTTTTTGTAGAGGGAGTACCAACTTGAGGTTTCACAGAGAAAATAATCACATTACTATCTTCAACTACCTGCATGTTTATGACAAATAGAAATTAGATAATCAGCAGGTAATGGAAACCAGAATAATTTAGTGTCAAAACTCTACAATCTTAACAAATGCTAAATTCAAAATAACAATAGGACAAATGTGAATAAACAAGTTGAAATGCATAGAAAAGCGAGGGTTGAACAAACCCCAAAAAAAAAGGGAAGAATAGAGAATCAAGATAGCAGACATTAGTAGTTCTTAGCCCAACAGTAAAAAGGGATTAGAAAAAGGCAGAAATTATCCGCACATAGTGCTGCACACTAGAGTACAATCTTAGACGTGCTTCAACAAACCAGAAAGACAGAAGAAAATGCTAGGTACGGATAGACTCAGTAAAAATAATTAAAACATAAGAAACGCAACAAGATTTCATCTTCTAACAGAATATGAGAAGCATCCAAGAAGACAAGCTACAGTTAAAAATTGAGAAGGGACTGGGAGGAAAAAGGAAACGAAATAAAATTAGAATAATACCTCCTTATTGGTATCGAAGAGTTTGACACCGAATGAAGAAAAGACCTCTCCGCGACTATCATCATCATAAACAGCAGTTCGAATTCTGGAAGCAGGCAAGACGCCCGACATCACCACACCTTTGGCGATACTCTCCGCCATTTTTCCAGCTCCAATGAATCCCAAATTGAATGTGTCGGTAGGAATCGGAGTCGCCATGGCTACAGTTGCTTCAGACTGCATGCAATGAGCAACTCCTTCACTCTCTCAAAGGGCGACAAATGAATGGGATTTTATAAGCGAGCAAGCCCTTGCAAGGAGCGAAAGGTGAGAAACAAATCAGGCATAAGTATTCAAATCGAATAGAAATCGTCTCCTGCAACGGGTCGGCGGGAGACTCGTTTGCGAACAGCCGATGCCCGACAGGTGGGCGTTGGCTGAATCCGAGCCGTCTAGCCAGAATCCGAGCCCTCTCTCCCTCTCTCACCTCAGATTCTGGTTGGACGGCTCGGATTCAGTCGACGCCCACGTATCGGACATTGGCTGGTTGCAGCCAAGTATCCTGCCGACCCTGGTAGGAGAAGATTCGGATCCGTCCAAAGGCCACATGTACTTGTACAGAAATCGTCTCCAACCGCTGGAGACAATCTAGCAAGATCCTACGGCTGGAGTTCACTTAGCTCAGGTCCCAATGTATTGAGATCTGCGTTGGATGAACTCCAATCGCCAAATCCCACTCGAGACCGGTTGGAGACGATTTGAATCCAATCTTCTAGTTAGTTAGACTCCTAATCCAATTCTAACTCTTAACTTGGGTTTAATTAATTTAATGAAAAATTTTCATCTACACCCCATCAAGGATTGCTAAGATCATCTACACCCACAAGATTGCAAAAACATCACCTAGGTCCACTTAATTGACGGAAATCACCAAAATTGTTAATATACAGTTTTACCCTTCATATTATAAATTAAAAATTTGAAAAATAAAAATTTTCATCTAACCCCCAAAAAGGATGTCAAATTCTATCTACTACCCAATAGTTTATAGAAACTTTAACCGGTCTCATTTAACTGACAGACTTGACTGAACATATGAGTAGACATTCCTACCCTTTCTATTTGAAACTTTAAAACATTAAAATGAAATAAAGTTATTAATTTGCCCCTTTAAAACATTAGATTCAGAATTCTATCAACAATAAAAATCACAAATCAAATATTGGGAAAAATGCAATATTTTCGATCATCTCTCTCCCAAGAAGGAACGGAGCAAAATTTTCGATCGTCTCTCTGGTCCAACTGTAAGTCTGTAACACACATTTCTCTTTCTCCTTTTAATAAAACCAATAAAACACGAAAGAAAATCTCTCTCTCTATCTCCTCTACTCACTCTTGCTTCTATAGCTTTTCCTTCTCTTCTCCCACACTTCGTTGCACCTTAATCAACTTGAAAGACACTCAAGAAGCATCACCTAATGACCGGACCTCATGAAGTTCTTCCATTAATGAGAATGACTTGTTTCTAGGAAAAACTCGAAAATAACGAAGATTCCAACCACAGTTTGAACTATTAAAATCATATCAGCTTGGTTAGTCGATTCATATTGATTTTAGCCATGGCCGATCTTTTTTTTTTTTTTTTGGGTAAGAGTCAATCCTTATTATTATTATTATTTTTTTTTTTTGGTAAGAGCCGATCCTTTTTTTTATTTTTTTTGGGTTAGAGCCGATCCTATTTTTTCTCCCATAATCTTCTCTCACTCCCTATTTCTTTTCCCGCTGCCATTCAGTTTTCAATCCCTATTTCTTCTCCCGCTGCCATTCAGTTTTCAATCCCTATTTCTTCTACCGTAATCTTCTTTCAATCCCTATATAGATCCCCTATTTCTTCTCCCTATTTCTTCTCCCGTAATCATCTTTCAATCCCTATATAGATCCCCTATTTCTTCTCCCGTAATCTTCTTTCAATCCATATATAGATCTCCTATTTCTTCTCCCGTAATCTTCTTTCAATACTTATATAGATCTCCTTTAGTTTCTTGCTTGGATTTGACTCATCCGTAAACCCTTTTAACTAAAAATAAAATAATATAAAATAAAACAGAGCAACAAAAACCCTTTTAACTAAAGTATCTTCAGAGAAATAAAAAAAAATTGCAAACATTGAACTCCGATGTAGGAAACGATCAGAGGAGGATCCCCTTGTTTCTTGCACATCATCTCCAGATTTCTAAGGTTTGGGAAGAAAGAAACCTAAAAAACAGATGGGAAGATGGAATTTTTTTTCATTTTCTTTTTACTTTTACTGTAGAAGATGGAAAATTGGTAATTAAAAGTGTTTTTTTTTAACTTTGGGGGGGTATTATGATCTTTTATTTTTGGAATAAGAGCATTATTGTCCTAATATTTGCAACTAACAGGACTCGACTAACGGGTGGGGTCTCTTTGATTAACGGTGGAAAAATTTTGGGTGGTAGATGAGACATTTGGAATGTTTTGGGTGGTAGATGAGACATTTGAGAACTTTTGGGGTTAGATAGAATTTGACATCCTTTTTGGGGGTTAGATGAAAATTTTTCTTTTAAAAATTAAGGTAAAAGACTACCTCCCCTGTAACTTACCTTATTGATCGTTGACCCTCAAAGGTTTCAAAAAAGACAGTTACCTCCCATAAATAACTATTAAAATCTAAATAGCCCCAATTTTTAACGGTGTTAAAGTTAAATTTTTTAAGGACAATTCTACCCTTAACCTTTTATCTATACTTTAAATCTTATTACTGTTAAAAGACCAATACAACCCTTTTATATCCAACTAAAATAAATCATAATCTCATCTTCTTCTCATTCTCCCTCACGTTTTTTCCGACGGAGATGATATGATGGACTCAGATGCAAGCGGAACGATTACAGGCGACCAGTGAGGCAAAACTCCTTGACTAAGCACTAGTTTTGATTTCCATGAGTTGGTATTCTGATTTGTGTTTAATCATGTTGGATTCTCATTCTTAATATGAAATTCATATTCTGGTTCTCCTTCGCTTTTCCCTGTTGACAGCCCTCCTGATTCCTTCGGATATATATAATGGGTGAGTTTATTAAAGTACTTGTCGAATCAAGAGAGAAGAGTGAGGTGTGAAAGAAAATGGTGGAGGAAAAAAAAAAGGAGTTGGGGATCTCCGAATTTTGGTGAGGAGAAAACCTGTGAAATCAGTTGCAGCAGAAAAAGAAGGGGAAGAATCGGGGTTTGAAGAGAGAGAGAGAGCTAGGAAAGGGAGGAGAAATGGCATGGTTTTTTATTTCAACATTGAGGGAAGAGCAAAATCTACCAGGAGAGGAAGTAGGAGAAGAAACCGAAGAACAATAGGAGATAAAATGGCTGTGGACTAAGAGCGACTGGAATGGGAGAAAGATGAAGGAAGATAGGAGTGAAAATAGAGATTGAAAATCTGGAGAGATTTTAGGAGAGAAGAAACTAAAAAAGAATATGAGACGATTGGAATGGGAGAAAGATGAGGGAAGATAGGAGTGAAAATAGAGATTGAAAATCTGGATAGATTTTAGGAGAGAAGAAACCAAAGAAGAATAGGAGGGAAAATGGCCGTCAACTAAGGACGACTGGAATGGGAGAAAGATGAGGGAAGATAGGAGTGAAAATAGGGATTGAAAATCTGGAGAGATTTTAGGAGAAATGACTTCAATATTCAAGGATTTGCAGCGGCGGAGAGCTCCGAAGAAGAAGGCGATTCAAGGGTTTGAAAACCGAAAAAAAATGTAAGAGGGCAAATGGGGAAGTAGTAACCCTATTAAATAGTAAAGGTAAAATAGGTAGTTCATCTCTCTAAAAGGGTAATTTGATCTTTAAAAAAATATTTGACTCCCACTGTAACCATCTAATGGAATATTCTTAACGTGTGGGGCTATTTGGATTTTAATAGTTATTTAGGGGAGGTAATTGTCTTTTTTAAAACCTTTGAGGGTCAACGGTCAATAAGATAAGTTACAAGGGAGGTAACTGTCTTTTACCCTAAAAATTAAGTATAATTACTAGTTTGACCTTGTAATGAAGGTTACATTTACATTTACCCTTTGGGTACTACCCAAATGAGAAACATCACTTACCAACCTGGCAACATCTCGATCAGGTATTCTGAAATGCTAACATCGTCGACGATTTTGGGCGTCGTCAACAACGGTGGCGGATCAGCAACAGAGTTGGGTTTCTTCTTCCTGGGCACCTAGGAAGGATTGACTTCAATGGAATGGCCGTATTGCAGCTTTCGTCGGACGATAAGGAGACATTGGTAGTGGTGGTTGTAGAGGAAGGAGAGGCAGAGAGCTTAACACCGGGGAGGAGGAATTTATGGTGCTTGGTAGTGTGTTCATTGGCCGTATGAATGGAAAAGTCGCAATCTATCAAACTCAAACCCTAAAGTGTTCTTATAATTCGAAGTCCATGAACAAGCTCTGTGATTCCCCTATGGCAAAGAAAGATCCTCTCCTTGGACTCATTTCGAAGATCAACAAGAGAAAAGAACCGAAATAGGAATCTCGTTTCTATACCACAAAATCAAAATGGCTCTGAAAGATGGGGATCGACTGTACTTATTACCATAAACTAGCTTTCTCTGAATTATGGAATGATTCTTCATTTCACTTTTTTGGGAATAGAGATAAATTAGTCTTTGCAACATTTCTAATTCCTCTTTAGCAATTTGTCTTGTGAACTGTTTTTTTTTTTAAATCACAAATGAAACATATTTCAAGTCTGAATCCTCTGCTCCATACTTGACTTTGTTCACATGGCGCCACGAGGTATCTCTGTACTAATTGAAGCTCTACATTCATTTAGATAAATCGTCAAAGTTTACTAGATTTATGATTCTCATAACCCTTTTTCCTTTGGGCTAACAGTGTCCACTGAACTTGTTGGTAAAGGACCTCATTCCAACTAAGAAGGCCAAAGCAAATCTTTGGATTTGCTCCATTTTCTCTACAGCAACAAGCAAAACCATAACTTACATGTTCAGTGATTCCAACGAAAGGTTTTGAAATCAAACTGATGAATAATCAAAAAATTTGAGGGCGATCAAGTTGAATGGAGCTTCGCCAAAAAGCCGGCTCCATTATAATGTAATAACCCTAGAACACCTCTGTCACACCCCAATTTCGGTTGAACCAGAAGTGTGAGTGAACCGTCACTGAACCAACAGTTCACACCAGGATCTCAATAAGACCATGTCCACTCATACAAACCATTGCACATAATCATAATCAGAATATAATAAAATACAACGGAAGTCTTAAATTAAATGAACTGAGTACTCTATTGATAATTTAAATAAAATATCCAATTATTCTCCACTCCAAAACGTAAATAATTATCCTTACATCAAATGTATCTCCAATTGAAAATAAATAAAAATAAATTAAATCAACATCCTAGAGGCACACGTGAAAAGGACACTCGCATGAAGTGTCATGCTCGTCCTCTCCGCTTGCACTTCTAAAGCAAAGAACACCTCCATACGCCGTGAGCATCCATGTAGTCCTCCATAGTATAACCTGCATCAACATCTAAAAAACATGTATATATATATATATATATATATATATATATATATATAGGGTGAGCTCACAACTTAGCTCAGTAAGACAATCAGACAATGCAACAAACATATGCATGAGTAACATTCACATTATGGTCTGGTTTTAAATTTGCAATGTGCTATAAAAAGGATTGGTGGCCACCGCACCTCTATACACGAGTGTGTGAAGCCGCCCAATAGATCAAACACCACTGTTGTCCCACATGCACCCACCATGGAATAGAGATAGAGCTAATGTAAGACCCGCACGCCACGAACCTAGTTTAACCTTACACTTCATGTCGTGACCAGTCTTCATATCATGGTCGAGCCAAGTGGACTAAATGCATGAAGAAACCCAAGACCCAATATGAAATTTAACTCAAAAACAGTCAAAATGAGGGTAGGGTCGCATGCCTAAACAGGTAGGGTCGACCTCACCTCAACAGAAGTCCAACCCATGACTTTTTGGTCCTGGGGTCGCATGTTTTAAAACGTAGGGTCTCGGATTATGCGACCCTACATGCGACCCCTTGAAGAAGAAGACTAAGGAAGAGAAGGAAATTTCAGAGAAACCTCTGAATAAAGGTATGAACCTAATTCCTTACCTGAATAAGAGATCCTAGAATAGTTATGAAGAACATAGGATTAGGAGAAACCCAAATCATTCATCCATAGACAAGTTCCAAGAGATTCCATGGAGGAAACTGTTATGGACAATGAATAGTATATAACTTGGAGTTTTGAGTAACAATCTTAGAATGGACCATGAAAGTAAGCCAAAGGATCAAAACATGAAAGAATGGACTTTAGAATGAAAGTTCGACTCAGAATATATGTGGTCGCACGTAGGGTCGAATGATATCCGACCCTACGAGACCACAAGATCGACCACATACCCTCGGGAAGTCCCAGGGAGGGTGCGGTCGCACGTAGGGTCGAATGGTATCCGACTCCATGTCCGACCCTACACCCTAGGGTCGCAGAAACTGCTACCCTAGGTGCGACCCTACCCTGCGACCCTACAATTTCTGTTGGTCTAAATATATTGAAATTAATTCTAATTAAAATCTATCGACTTGTTAGGTCTTTCTAGTGATTTTAAAGGTGATTCATAAAGCTTGAATGAGGATCTCCTAACAACCAAAGGTGAGGGAACAAGACCTAAACTAATCGACTAATAATAAACTATTTTTGTTTATTGAGTCCAACACCATGAATGATTCCATGTTTATATGATTGTAATGTGCATATTACATGTCATCCAATATTTCTTCTAATATTGTTCATGCATATTTAATTCCGTTTATTTATAACATGATGATGATGATGATGCTAGGAATATGCATGTGAATATTTGTGTGTGGTTAGTGTATTTGATGCGAGTGGGCATCAGGGAAAGTGTTATGCGGTGTTTGATCCGAACACTTTAGCTCTATCTCTACTAAAGTCTTGTCCACTAGCATCGTCGTATTACCATTACCTTAGCAGAACTATTACGTCGTAGGGCATCAGGGGAGGTGGTCTCGGACCGTGTAGACTCTGACTCTGCCGGGGGGCCTTAGCTCTATCTCTATGGACGTATTGAGGGATGCTGGGGTGAGGCATTGGATACACTGTTTGACATTAGGATTGGTTAGTTGCGAGCCCAGTTTGCAAGCCCTCACCAACAGGGGCTTACGTGTTGGTATGGGTAGGACATCAGGGGAAATTTTATGTGGTGTTTAATCCGGGCACTTTAGCTCTATCCCTATCCCATGGTGGGGTGGATGTGAACGACAATGGTGTTTGATCCATTGGGTGGGCTTACACACCCTGTGTATAGAGGTGCGGCGGCCACCAATCCTTTCTATTGCACATTGCAAACTTATGAACCAGACCAAAGATATGAATTGAATGCATACATATGTTTGTTGCATTGTTTTGTTTACTCACTGAGCTTAAGTTGGAGAGCTGACCCTCGCGCGCACAATTCTTTTTAGTTTCTGATGTTGCAGGTTTTACGATTGAAGATTATGTCGACATGCCAACATATAAACGGGTTTGGCATATAAACGGGTGGCGGCTATGATGAGCAAGCTGTAGAGGACGAATATGACTCATCAAGCTAGCGTTTCAGCTATGGAAACGCTTAGTGTTTAACTTTCGTATTTGGATATTTGTAATATGTATTAAATTATGTTTTGGTTACTTGGAGATAAATGGAATATTAATTATTTATCATGACTAGACCTCAGTTCATTATCTATAAGACTTTCGCTATTTACTTTATTATCTCTGATTAATGTGGAATGTGTTTTGGTTTAACAAAAATGGGGATAGCCTATATGTGATCCTGGTTGAACCGTTGGTTTATTGACGGTTCATCACACCATTCTGGTTGGTGTAGAATTAGGGTGTGACAGCTAAAGCGTCCGGATCAAACACCACCAACACTTCCCCTGATACCCTACCATACCAACACGTAAGCCCCTATTGGCGATGTAAGACCCGCACTCCGTAAACCCGGTCTAAACCTTGGTTTTGATGTCGTGACAGGTCTTCCGATCATCACCGGATCAGACGGGACGAGCGGATGACAAACAGGTATGAAATCGGACCAAAGACGATCGAATCAACATGATTTTATGTTGACCGGTCGATGGTACCGGTCTTGGTACCGGTCGACCGGTCAGGTCTGCGCAGCTAAGTGTGAAAATCCGAAAATTGACTTCTGAGGGCCCCACTTTCCTGATTTCGAATCCTAAGACTTTCCTAATCCTAATAGGTTACTAAACCCTAATTCTAGCCTATAAATACACCCTTAAACCTTCTCAAATCCTTTCCATTGTCTCTCACAAACCCTAGAGAAGAGAAAGAGGTTGGAAAGGAGAAGGGGCTAGAAAGAAGAAGAAGGTGTCACCATTACCGTTCGACGACGCTCACTCTACGCCAGTCAACGGTAAGTGTTTTAACCATTCTTCTTACCCTATGACCCTATGTTAGTTGTGTGGGTGGATCAATACCATGCAAAGTAGGTATTGATCTAAAACCCTATTTTGGCCAATAAACCCTAAGTTGTCGTCAAACCCTGGATTCGAGTTTCGAGATGATATTCATCGAAACGAGATTTGAATGAGTTGGGGATAACTCTAACTCCAAGTTTAGACTTAGAATGGATAGGAGAAACCTTGGAAATCCATGGAGAATGATCGACGATTGTTGAAAAACCAAGTGTATGGTCTTCCGGAGACATACCGGTCGACCATACCGGTTGACAGTCTGTTCACAGTGCTGCGACAGGTATGTTGCGACCGGTCAGGTCTGAAAGGCTGATTTTGGATTTTTGTTGGTTTTCGACCAACATGAAACCTTAAGAAAAATATTCTAATGAAACCCTAATAATGTTGTAGGACTTTGTGACATATCGTTTGGATCTTGTGACGTGGAGCAAGTTATCGAACGAGCGTCAGGTAAGGGAATCTGACCTAAACCTAATAATTAATGGACAGTAAGTTGTTGTTAATTACCTGAATATCTATGATGTGATGTTTGTGCATATTCACATGCCATCCTTTACTTTCAGTTATTATTATTGTTCATGCATGGATAAGAATGTGATTATTAAGCATGTGATTGTTTTCGTTAGTGTGTGGAGTGGGGCATGGGCCTGGGATCGCTCCTCACACTAGCACCTTTTGTAGTATTCTGTCTTAACGTACTTGGTACGGGTGGGGCATCAGGGGAAGGTCGTGGTACGGTGGTCTCGGATGTTGATGCTGGCCTGGCCATTGTTATGTGGCATTGTGGTCTCCGAGGTCGACGCTAGCTTGTCCACGATGCTTTAGCTCTATCTCTATGTCGTAGGGAGTTATGTTGGGATAGGGTCTACCTGCGTATTGTTTCTATTCTAGTGGGTTAGTTGCGGATAGGGCATCAGGGGAGGTGTGGGAATGCCTTAGCTCTATCTCTATGCCGTAGACGGCTGTGCTGGGATAGAGCGTACATTGATGACATATAGGATTGGTTAGTTGCGAGCCCGGTTTGTGAGCCCCGGCCGGTGGGGGCTTAGGTCTTGGTATGGGTAGAGCATCGGGAGGTACGGGGGTATCTTAGCTCTATCTCTATTCCATGATGGGTGCATGTGGGCCAATGGGGGTGTGATCCATGAGGTGCCACACACTCGTGTATAGAGGTGTGGGGGCCACCAAACCTTTCTATAGCACATTGCAAACTTAAAACCAGACCATAGAATAAAATGATTGTTACTCATGCATAATATTGTGAAACTGTCTGATTGTCTTACTGAGCTAAGTTGTGAGCTCACCCTTTGTATATACATTGTTTTTAGATGCTGATGCAGGTTACACGGTGGATGACTACATGAACGCTCCGACGTATGGAGGTGTAGCTGCTCGGATGTGCAAGCGGGAGAGGGACGAGCATGACGCTTCATGCGAGTGCCCTTTCTGCGTGTACCTTTGATCGGATTTTATTTATTTCTTTCAGTTATTTTCGGTTGGATTAAATGGATGTACGGATATTATTTTATGTGTTTGAATTTGGATATTTATTTAAGTTATCAATAGATACTCAGTTCATTCTATTTAAAGTCTTCCGCTGTATATTTATATTCTGATTGTGGTTATGTGTGATGGTTTGTATGAGTGGACACGGCCTATTCGAGATCCTGGTGTGAACCGTTGGTTCAATGACGGTTCACTCACACCATTCTGGTTGGATCAAAATTGGGGTGTGACAGGCAAGGGTTTTCAAACTGGGCTCGCAACTAACCAATCCTATATGTCATCACAGTAGGTCCTATCCCAGCACAGCTCCCTAAGGCATAGAGATAGAGCTAGAGTCTAGTGGCCAGGCCAGAGACCACAGTGTCACTTCCTCCCCCTGATACCCTACCCGCACCAAGCATGCTAAGATAGAAGCGATACGAAAAGGTGTTAGTGTGAGGAATGATCCCAGACCCCAGGCCCTTCCCATTCCACACAACAGTGAAAACAATCACATGCCTAACAGTCACATCCTAGCATAGCGAGTATGCATGAACAATAATAATAACTGAAAGTAAATATGACATGCGAGTATGCACAAACATCAGTCCATAGAATCATAATTATTAACAACGTTTTACTGTTATTAAACTATTAGGGTTTAGGTCTGATTCCCTTACCTGACGCTTGATTGCTAACTTGCTCCGCGTCACAGAATCCAAACTTGCTATCCCAAGGTCCTACACGATGTTAGGGTTGAGTTAGAATAGTTTTTCTTAGGGTTTATGTTGGTCGAAAAACCAACAAGGTCAAAAACACTCCTCACTGAGCAGACCGGTCGCAGATACCAGTCGTAGGTACCAGCCGCGGCACTGTGGGGAACGGTGCGACCGGTATGGTCGATCGATCCCCACAGACCAGTCTCTGGGAGATACCGGTTGCAAGTACCGGTCGCATAGGGTGCGACCGGTATGGTCGATCAGTATGTCTCCGGAAGACCATACACCCGGTTCTCACCTTCCGTCGGTCACCCCCTATTGATTCTAGGGTTTCTCCTACACATTCTAGGTCTGAGCAATGAGTTAGAGTTGTTTCCAACTCCATTCAAGTCCTAGTTTCGATGATCTTCAACCTAGAACTTGAATCTAGGGTTTACCGACTAGATTAGGGTTTGACGGCAAAATATGGTTTAGATCAATACCTCGCTTTGCATGGTATTGATCCAATCATGACTAACCATTCTAGAACGCTTAACATAGAGGAAGGTTTAAGCACTTACCGTTGATTCGCGGTAATGTGTTCTTCATCCAACGGCAATGGCGGCTCTTCCCTCTCCTTCCTAGCTTCTTCTCCTTCTTCAATCTCTTTCTCCTCTCTAGGGTTTGTGAGGATCAATGAAAGGGATTTTAGGAGGTTTAGGAGTCCTTATATAGGCTAGGGTTGAGTTTAGGAAGCCTCCTAACATTAGGAAAGTCCTTCGGTTCAGAATTTGGAAAGTGGGACCCGTAGAGATCCGTTTCTGGATCTAAGTGGTCTGCTGCGCAGGCTATACCGGTCGACCGGTACCGTAGACTGGTACTATCGACCGGTATGAAATATATCATACTTTGAGGTCCGTTTTCGTACCTGATTGTCATCCGCTCGTCCCGTCTGGCCCGGTGATGATTGGAAGACCTGTTACGACATAAATGAAAGGTTTAGATCGGGTTCATGGAGTGCGGGTCTTACAACCTCCCTCGGCCCTTGCCGTTGCTGTAGTCACGAATGGGCGGCCTCCCCACTGTGGTTTCCTGTTCCCCCCCTCCGGTTCAGATTTCCCCCTCTTCCCCTCATCTTGAAGCTTTCCCCCTCCCAAGTTTAGAACCAATAACAAAATTATTAGTATTGCTGTAACTCTATGCCTGTGAATATCTGTGTCCATCAGAGAGAAAGAGAGAGAGAGAGAGAGAGTGAGAGAGAGAGAGAGAGAGAGAGAGAGAGATTGAAAGTTGGGAACTAGAAGGGTGGGATGCTTTTAATTAAGAGAAATGAATAAACAATTGAAAGAGATAGTGACTCAGTCGTGGAGGTGGTATTGGTATTTGGAGCTGGAAGGGTGGGATGCTTTTAATTAAGAGAAATGAATAAATAAACATTCGAGCTTCATTCTAGGGTAGGACGAAGCATCTGATTCGAGTGAGGCTAAGACTTCGATCTTAGTCTGCTGGGGATGAGAATCATCGAAAGCACTGAGACTCTGCGAGCAGTCATCTTCCTTGGAGCCGTCAGTGGCAATGACGTCGTATTCTTCGGGAACTACCGGAGCAATTGCAGTAGCATCAGCAAGCAGACAGTCTGGAGCATGGAGCAGGGTTTCAGGGAAGGAGAATGAAGAAGGGAATCGGTATAGCTCAGCACGTTTCTTATTATGCATCAATTGATCATTAACCATTGGACAGAGAAATATATACGTGGCGTTCATCCAGTGTGCTACCATTTGGGGTAGGGTAAAAATTCAAATAAAGGGTAAAATTATCTTTTAACACGGCTCAAAAGGTATTATCATTTCTGAAATATTCCAATCCACCTGACGTCAGCATCTAACAGGAATCAACTGACAGAGTGGACTTCTTTGATTACCACAGCCAAAGTTTTGGGGTGTAGATGATGTTTTTGCATTCTTGTGGGTGTAGATGATGTTGACGATCTTTGATGGGGTCTAGATGAAATTTTTTCTATTTTCTAATTTATTTGACTCTTTATTTTTTTTTCAGGTTTAAAAGGGCTTTAAAAGGAAAAAAAATCCCACTTTATTAGGATTCGGTATTGATGGATGATGGAACTAGGAGAATGGACCTGCCATATCTTTTGATCATTGGGCAGACACGGATCAAAGTGAGTGTTAGTCAACTTATTCGTACTCTTAGGCCATGTTTGATAAAACTTCTGTTCTGAATTCCTTACTTCCAATTCGAATTTGTACTTCTACTCCAGGCTCTAGAAGTATTAGGAGTAGAAATATGTTTGATAATGCAGTTCTAGAATGGATTCCAAATCATCTTTAGAACAAAAACATGTTTGATAACACATTAATTTGGAACCATTTCAGAGTTGGAAGAGAGTAGAATTGTGTTTGATAAAAGATAATCTAGAATCAAAATTCAAACGAAATGAAACTACAAAAACTGCCCCTCCTTGATTTTTTAATCACATTAACCCTATATGGTTATATTTTTTGAAATATAAACGTATTATAGCTAACAATCCCCCTCATTACTTCATGGTTGCTATATAAACAATATAGCATATCAAACACAACAACCATATGACTATGAATATAGTAACCCCATATATTGGATATAACACGGAATGGGGTAAATGTACTTCATGTTGTATATGTTGGATTTCCCCAGTCACAAAACATGGCTAGTTGGACTGAGATAGTAGCTCTTCAACCTCACGGTACTCATTGACCCAAAAAAAATGCGTGTGCATGATCTTGCTTCATTGGACAAGTGTAAAAGAGCCGGCCCCGGATTTTTTTTGGTTTGAGAAGTGCACAATTACATTCACCCATTGCCACATACACACATTGGAGGAACAAAATTAGCCATATAAATCTGTGAAGGAAAAAAATGGTTTCAAATTTGATTATGCATGCATCTAGCTATCCCTTAATATACTATAAAATTTACGAATAGTATGATTTTCACAAACTAAAATATCAGTTCAATTGTAATTTGTTCTAACCCATTACTTAACAACAACAAAAATGTTCATAGTCACATTTAACATAGTTACAAGATCTTATTAGTGGTAAACCATTCGTAGCCAATTGGTTGGCAATCCCTACCCTAATTGCATTCATCTCTCGGGCTGTGTCATTTAAATTACCAATCACGATATCATTTTCTAATTGAACATTTTCAGCCTCTTGATGATTATCCAAAGCATTGTATTCATTAAGCCTAGCGAATTCTAGGTCAGCAAGTTGCTCATCTTTAATATAATTGTGGAGAGCACAATACGCTATGACAATGAAACTCTGAAATCTGAGTGGATACGACATTGATTTCAAAATTTCGAAACGAGCCTTCAAACAATTCTTTGGTAGTTCTAGGTTTCCATCCATGTAAGACCCGCACTCCACTAATTAGGTTTAACCATGTCGTGCCAAGTCTTCCCATCATAATCGACTCGAACAAACCAACCATATAAAGGAACCACGAGACTAGGTAAGCTAAAAATACTCATTTGTACTTGAGTGGTCGACTGTCGGAACTTGTGTGGTCGACCAGTCATAAGACTAGTTAGCCAGTTGAAGTTGGACTCAGTTGAACTCACTGGTCGATAGTTTTGGATTCACCGGTCGACGGTTTATGCAACCAGTGAATCGACCAGTGAAGCCCAAATCTGTTTCCGAGATTTGAAAACTTTCCTTATTTGAGATATCTCTTTCCTAATTGAGAGAGGACTCCATATGTGAACTTTCTCCCTATATAGAGGACGTTCCTCTACTCTATCACACTCTTTTTGCTCATTCGCAAACCCTAAAACTAAGAGAAAAAAGAGAAGAGGAGATGAAGAAGGAGAAGGAGAAGGAGAAAGCTGAGAGAATGATTTACAGAGGAGCTTGTTGTCGATGATTTTCATTCTTCTAGCATAAGGAAACTAAGGTAAGAGGATTAACTCTATAGCTATTAGATCGGTTAGGATGATCCTTCATCCTTGTATTGGTGAATTGAACCTCACAATATGAATGAGATCGTAAGATTCTCCAAGCAAACCCAAGGAGATTAGGTTTAATATATGATTATTGGTTAGGGTTAGTCTATGATGGTTAATTGGGAATTAACAGTTAAGAATCAATGGTTTTAGGCCATAGAATGATTCTTGGATGAAACCCATTAATAAGCCAAGGTGTTGACCCAAAAGAGAACCTGGCCTGGAAGATATGCTGACCAGGGTTTCTGTGGTCGCATCACTGGTCAACTATATGTGTGACCAGTGAGTCAACCAGTAACTCTCGGGAAGTTGCCAAGAACTCTTTAGTGGCATGATGCAAGACCAGTCAAGGTCGATCAGTCATTAACAAGAAGCCCTGTTTTGAAGTTTCAAGGCTTGAAAGAGGAACAAACATCGTTTATAAGTGAGGGAACAAGACCTAAACTAAGAGGCTAATAACAAACTACCTCTTCTTTTATTTTTCTGTTAAATTGATATGATGTCATGCTTGTATGAATGATTGTGCATCTCACATGTCATCCAATATCTGTTATATATTTGTCCATGCATATTTATTACTGTCTTTACTTGACATGATGATGATGTTAGGAATAGACATATGCTTGTGTGTGTGATTAAATGGGTTGGATTAGATGGAGTATCAAGGGGAGTGGGGCAGTGTGTGGTCCGTTAGGCTCTAGCCCTATCTCTATTCAGTTCTTCGCATTGACATCATTGTATCGCTGTTACCTTAGTGAAACTAGTACATAATAGGGTATCAAGGGAAGTGTACATGGTGTGCAGCTGTAAGCTTTGCCAACGAGCCTTAGCTTTATCTCTATGGGCGTATTGAGGGATGTTGGGGTAAGGCCTTGGATACAAAGCTGTGATGACATTTAGTGTAAGACCCGTATCGAACTAACCAGTCTTACCACCTTGTACCAGGTCTACCTATTATGGTCGAGCCCAATGGACCAAGTGGGTGAAGGAAATAGCAAGACCAGGTATTAAACTGACCCAAAAATAGTAAAATAGGGGGTAGGGTCGCATACCCAAACAGGCAAGGTCGACCCCACCTCAAAAGAAGTCAGACCCCTGAATTTTTAGTCATAGGGTCGGAGAATTCGACCAAAACATCCGACCCTCCCTCCGACCCCCTCATCGACCCTAGCCTCTCGGTGATCTGACAGAGAACTAGGGGTCGATCCCAGGGTCGGACATCCATCGACCCTCGACTCTCGGTAAGTATCAGTGATTCTCAGGGTCACATACCCTAGGGTCAGACATCCATCGACCCCCACCATCGACCCTACGATGGAAAATATAGTATTTTTGACAGAATGATCTGAAAATTTTGAAAATATCATTGATTAGTGGATTTAAATATGAGAATGAATTATATAATGATTGCCTCACATGTTCTATGATTTTCAGGCATCATCACTACCAGAACAGATAAGGGATGGACGCAGAGTTACCAGACAAAGCCGTAACTCTATTCCACCACCACCACCTGTGGGGGAAGACAACCATATACATCCTGAAACACAGGAGAATCTGAACATGGCACTGTCCATAGTTAATGGGCAGACAAATCCTACAAATCTGCCAGCGCCACCTATAGACCTGGGTACAGCCGTAATGAATTTGGCACAACAGCTGCAGCAAATACAACAGGTACAAGCTATTATGCAAGCTGCCATAGGCATGGCTGTTCCAGCTGCACAGACGGCACCGATATCAGCAGGACAGGCAAGCACAGTACCAGGGGGAAGTAACACAGTACCCCACGCACCTCAGACTCCCATCATGCAGGCTCAAGTACAAAACCCTGAAGTAGCTCTAGGTGGATATCAATACCAACCACCTATGTATGGGGCTTATGTTCCTCATCAACTAGACCACTCTAGACTAGTTGAGCGTTTTCTGAAGATGAAGCCCAAGGAGTATAGTGGTAAGCCAGCTGATCCGTTGTGGCCAACACACTGGATCGATGAGATGGAGAGAAACTTCACGATGATGACAGTGAATGAAGACGAGAAAGTATTATGTGCAACATTCATGCCGAAAGACGATGCACACCACTGGTGGAAGTCCACACGGACGTATCTGTTGACAAAGCACACCCAATTGACTTGGGATATATATAAGGAGGCATTCTTTGAGAAGTATTTTCCTAGGAGTTTCAGAGATTCCATGGAGAAAGAGTTCCTGAGTTTATATCAGGGACAGATGACTGTTGATGCATATCAACAACTTTATGAGGAGCTGTTCTTCTTTGCACCAGTCAGTATGCAAGTGAAAGATACAAAGACCCAAAGGTTCGTCATGGGACTTAGGGGAAGCGTACGTGAACATGTTCTGGGACTTGAGAAGAAAATCTACAACGAAGCTGTACAAATTGCTCGAGTGATAGAGTCAAGCAAAAAAGAGAGCTACCTCCCAAAATAGAGGAATCAAAAGCCCAAATGGAAATTCTTACAACGGAGGAAACACCAAGGTATTCAAACCCTTCCGTACTCAAGGTTTCAATGCTGCAGCCAAGACTACTTCAGCAGCTCAACAGCAACAAAAGCCAAATAATGAAGGGTTAAAATGCTATAACTATAATCAATTGAGACATATGGCTAGGGGTGTCCTAAGCCCAAGAAGCAACTACAACAAGGCAGAGTTTACGCGGTTACATCTGAGGATGTTGCTACATCGCCTGATGTGGTCACAGGTATGACCTAAATCTTATCATTTTGTGTTACATTATGTGAGCATGTAGACTAAATCAAAACAAATCACAGGTATCGTACCTATTAATGGCATCCCCGCCAGAGTACTCTTTGATTCAGGAGCTACTCATTCTTTTATATCTGTGTCATTTGGAAAGAAGCTAAATCTACCCCTCAAATCCTTAGACTATAAACTGCTTGTACGATCGTCGATGGGATTAGAAGTGGAATTAGAAAAAGGTTATGGACCATGTCCAGTTCTTATTGACGAAAAGACTTTGGATGCAACCTTGATTCAACTTGAGATGGAAGACTTTGACATCATCTTGGGAATGGACTGGTTAGCTCGGCATTCTGCAAACCTATTATGTACCGAAAAGAAGCTAACATTTAAAGACAAGGAAGGAGCAGAGTTCAGTTTTGTGGGAACCAAACTTCCCCGTAAACGAAAGCTTATACTCTTTGCATTGAAGGCTAGGAAGTGCCTTGAGAAAGGAGCAGTTGGGTATCTAGTATCTGTGGTCGATCTTACCAAAGAAGCACCACGAATGGAGGATATTGATGTCGTGCGTGACTTTTCAGATGTATTTCCTGAAAAACTACCAGGACTACCACCCGACCGAGCTACAGAGTTTGTTATAGATCTGATACCCGGAGCCGCACCAGTATCTAAAGCACCTTATCAAACGGCTCCTACTGAACTGAAGGAATTAAAAGTACAACTACAAGAACTACTGGACAAGGCCCACATACGACTTAGCATATCACCATGGGGAGCGCCAGTATTATTCGTAAAGAAGAAGGGCGGTAGTGTTCGATTGTGTATAGACTACCGCGAACTGAATAAACTGACAATCAAGAATCGGTACCCATTGCCTCGGATCGATGACTTGTTCGATCAATTGCAAGGTGCCAAAGTGTTCTCCAAGATCGATCTTTGGTTAGGCTACCATAGTTGAAGATTAAGGACGGTGATATTCCCAAGACAGCATTCAGGACCAGATATGGACATTATGAATTTTTGGTCATGTCTTTTGGATTGACGAACGCACCAACAACCTTTATGGAACTTATGAATCGGGTATTCCACGATATGTTGGATACGTCGATTATTGTATTCATCGATGATATATTGGTCTACTCCAAGGACAAGGAAACTCATATTAAGAATCTAAATGCCGCTCTGTAGCGATTACAGAAGGAGAAACTTTACGCCAAATTTACAAAGTGTGAGTTTTGGCTAAAGGAAGTCTCTTTTCTAGGCCATGTTGTATCCGCTGAAGGAATTAAAGTGGATCCTAGCAAGATCAAAGCTATTGTGAAGTGGGAAGCACCGAAGAGCGTTGCAAAAATTAGAAGTTTCTTAGGTCTAGCTGGGTATTATCGACGATTTATGGAAGACTATTCCCGAATTGTCGTACCTCTCACCAGTTTGACTAAGAAGGGCGAAAAGTTTGTTTGGACTGAGAAATGTGAGAAGAGTTTCCAAACATTGAAGGCTAGATTGATATCTGCTCCAATCTTGACCATTCTGATTCCAAGACAGCCATTTATTTTGTACACTGATGCGTCAGGATTGGGATTAGGATGTGTACTTATGCAAGGAGAACAAGTGATTGTTTATGCCTCAAGACAATTAAAGACACATGAGAAGAATTATCCCACACATGATTTGGAATTAGCGGCAGTAGTACATGCTGTCAAGATATGGAGACATTACTTGTACGGAGATAAATTTCATATTAAATCAGATCATAAGAGTCTTACTTATCTCTTTAATCAGAAGGAGTTGAATATGAGACAAAGAAGATGGCTAAAACTATTGAAAGACTATGATTGTGATATCCAATATCATCCAGGAAAAGATAATGTGGTTGCTGACGCGCTGAGGAGAAAGACAATGATAAAATTTCAAGGGGAGGTTAGCACCAGTACTGCACTGTGTACTATCGAAAAAGTATTCAATTACGGTAATGAGCAGTTTGTGATAGATGCACCGGGTGAATCAACCAACCAATGGTTTATCCATCGGTTTGCAAATATGTTCACCACATTGAAGATTGTACCTGATATACTTGATGAGGTGAAAACAGCTATTAAATCATACCCTTATCTAAGAACGGTACAAGAAGACATCAAAAAAGGTAGGACTATTCCTGAGTTCACATTAGATGATGAAAAGGTACTGAAGTACAAAGGAAGAATATGTGTACCTGAAATAGAAAGTTTGGACATTAGACACCGACTAATGAAGGAAGCCCATACCACCGCCTATTCGATACACCATGGAAGTACAAAAATGTATCATGACCTAAAGAAATTATATTGGTGGAGAGGAATGAAAGCAGATATATCCAAGTTCGTGTCTCAATGCCTAAATTGTCAGAAGGTGAAAGTTGAACGACAAAGACTAGCAGGACTGTTACAACCGTTATCGAAACCAGCATGGAAATGGGACTGTATCACTATGGACTTCGTCACAGGGATACCATTGACTCCCTGAGTAGTTGACGCAGTTTGGGTGATTGTAGATAGACTGACTAAAACGGATCGATTTATAGCTATATGACCTCAGTATACAATGGAGAGATTAGCTAAGTTGTATGTGGATAATATTGTCAGATTACACGGTGTACCTGAAAGCATTATGTCTGACAGAGATCTACGATTTACTTCAAAGTTTTGGAAAGGATTGCAGAAGGCTATGGGTACAACATTGAAGTTCAATACTGCATTCCATCCCCAGACAGACGGACAATCGGAGCGTACCATTCAGATTCTAGAAGACATGCTTCGAGCCTGTGTAATTGATTTTAAAGGATCATGGGATAAGAAGTTACCACTGATTGAGTTCGTTTATAACAATAGCTATCAGGCTACTATACAGATGTCACCCTATAAAGCACTCTATGGCAGGAAATGTTGAACTCCTTTGTTTTAGAATGAAGTTGGAGAACAAAGTATTGTTGGACCAGAATTTGTTGAAGAGATATGTCGAGTAGTCGACATTATCAAGGAAAGAGTAAGAACGGCTCAGAATCGTCAAAAGCAATATGCAGATACTAGATGCCGAGACCTTGAATTCGTCGTAGGTGATAAGGTATTCCTCAAAGTGTCACCTATGCACGGTTTGAAACGGTTCGGACAGAAAGGGAAACTAAGTCCGAGGTATGTCGGACCATATGAGATTCTAGCTAAACGTGGAAAAATGGCTTACCAGTTAGCACTACCACCATCTATGTCAAGTGTGCATGGTGTATTTCATATCTCCTTATTAAAGAAGTATATCAGAGATCTAACGCACGTTTTGACAGTAGATCTACCTGATTTGACTGATGATTTGACATTTGAAGTAGCACCAACTGAAATCACCAGTCAAAAGGTTCAAGGACTACGCAACCGTGACATTTATTATGTTAAGGTCACCTGGAGAAGCAGAGATATAGAAGAAATCACATGGGAAGAAGAGAATGCTATGCGAAAGCAATACCCTCATCTATTCGACTCGGAAGGTATGTACAAATTTCGAGGACAAAATTTTTATAAGCAGGGGGGAGTGTGAGGACAAATGTCCACCCACGCTGAATGGACCATAAAATGATTTGGAGTTGCCACCTAGTTTAAGGTCTAAGACCTAAAATGTAGCCTCATCCTGAGATAAGACTTCTATTGACTCATGACCCAACATATTGGCTTTGGTCTATCAGAGAACGGGTAAGCGTTCAAGGTACAGTTTGGGAAGGTGTTAGGCACCCAAAACTGCCTGATCCGAAAGTTGGCCTCCTATGTGATTATACTTTCCTTAGACTCTATGGTTCTGACTATTCATGGTCAATGAATGATGACTATGGCTCATGGGGGATCCTATGCCAAGTTGTTAAGTTCTTCTAGCTTAAGTTCAGCCAAACATGTTCTCAAAGTAAGAAAACAAACAAAATAATATACAATGAACCGAACCAAAGATGGTTCGGTGATGGACTGAATCTGAGATGTCCAAAACGTCTCAAATTGCCTACGTATTCCAATCCTGGAAATCAAGTCCAAAAACGTAGTTCAAAACGGAAAGTGATTAAAGTTTATGGATGTGGATTATGATTAAGCTTTCTTAGATTCAATTTATTCAAGTTGAAGTTTATGCTTGATGGAGATTGAATCTAGAGATAGCTTACATGGATCGAAGTGAACGAGGATATGGATACGGATATGGATATGGGTAACCTAAGGATACTAAGATGGGGTACCGTACTTGGAGAGTCCTCCAAGTTGCCTACGTATTCCAGAGGTCCTGAAAATCAGGTAAAATGTAGTTCATTTTTGGGTGGATTAGGTAACCTCAGGGGCCAGGGTATGTCTCTCAGGGAGTAGAGTGTGGCTCTCAGGGAGTAGAGTATGGCTCTCAGGGAGTAGAGTGTGACTCTCAGGGAGTAGGGTGTGGCTCTCAGGGAGTAGAGTGTGGCTCTCAGGGAGTAGAGTGTGACTCTCAGGGAGTAGGGTGTGGCTCTCAGGGAGTAGAGTGTAAGATAGTCTCTCAAGACTAAGGTGCATACTTGCAAGTATGACTTTAAGATAGAGCCTCGCAAGGCGAGGAGGTGTGTGCTCTCAAGCACGACTTTGGAACAGATGAACCTCGCCAAGCAAAGAGGTAGTCCCGCCAAGCAAGGGGACATGTACTCGTAAGTAGAACCTCGCTAAGCAAAGAGATGCGTACTCACAAGCAAAGGAATTGAGTCTCGCCAAGCAAGGAAACTAGGATATGGAATGATTTTTACAAGATTGGAGTATGGGTCCGTATTTGGGTCTCTTTCCCAAACTACCTACGTATCTCAGGGTATTGACCTGAGAATCAGGATCCGCGTAGTTCGAAAGAGATGAATTTTGGATAGATGTGTAGATGATGATAAATATGGATAACCTAAAGGAGCTAAGAATGTGTACCCGTAAGCGGAACCTCGCCAAGCAAAGAGATTCGTACTCACAAGCACAACTTTGGAACAGATGAACCTCGCCAATCAAAGAGGTAGTCCCGCCAAGCAAGGGGACGCGTACTCGTAAGTAGAACCTCGCTAAGCAAAGAAATGCGTACTCACAAGCACAGGAATAGAGTCTCGCCAAGCAAGGA
The DNA here is from genome assembly GCA_028583415.1 of Protea cynaroides. Classification (NCBI taxonomy): domain Eukaryota; kingdom Viridiplantae; phylum Streptophyta; class Magnoliopsida; order Proteales; family Proteaceae; genus Protea; species Protea cynaroides. Next base: position 60,150,849 of record CM053266.1, on the reverse strand, counting down.
GACTAGGATATGGAATGATTTTACAAGATTGGAGTATGGGGGTCCGTATTTGAGTCTCTTTCCCAAACTACCTACGTATCTCAGGGTATTGACCTGAGAATCAGGATCCGCATAGTTCGAAAGAGGTGGATTTTGGATAGATGTGTAGATGATGATAAATATGGATAACCTGAAGGAGCTAAGAATGTGTACCCGTAAGCAGAACCTCGCCAAGCAAAAAGATTCGTACTCACAAGCACAACTTTAGAACAGATGAACCTCGTCAAGCAAAGAGGTGGTCCCACCAAGCAAGGGGACACGTACTCGTAAGTAGAACCTCGCTAAGCAAAGAGATGCGTACTCACAAGCACAGGAATAGAGTCTCGCCAAGCAAGGAGACTAGGATATGGAATGATTTTACAAGATTGGAATATGGGTCCGTATTTGGGTCTCTTTCCCAAACTACCTACGTATCTCAGGGTATTGACCTGAGAATCAGGATCCGCGTAGTTTGAAAGAGATGGATTTTGGGCGACCCGCTTGGATCAAAATATGGGTGGTCCAGTCGGACCGAATGATGATCCTAGATGATCAAGGTTGGATTCATATTACACCTATCTAGATTCTGCATCCTAGGGGAAATGAACTGAGGGGTAGGGGTCGTCCTAAACTACCCTTGTAACTTACACCTCTGATTTTGGAATTGTGTTGGGCTTGGCTTCATGATCCTTGATTAAGACTTTTATCATTTTTCCATTATTACCCTTCCCATGAATGTGGGTGCCTACATGCACGTCCCACACCTAGGAATGTCTTCTATCAGTGTACATGCACGGCAGTTCGACTAGGGTGTAGCGAAAAGTAAGTTCTTGCCGACATAAACATCATTCAAGCATAGCATACAACAATAGATCAAACATGGTAGTATGCACAAAGCTAGCAGTGTAAGCATCCTAAGCGTGGTAATGCACACTATGACAGTGTAATCAAATGAACATGATAGATGCATGGATATAACAACGTAGACAATATCAGATCCTCAATCTAATGATTATATCTCTTCAAAATATGATGATCATGATCAACACTTAGATTTCATCAAAATAGCCAAGATCAACGGCTCAGATCTCACATCAAGTTATAATCATGATTAATGACTCATATCTCATCAAAATAGCTAAGATCTACGGCTTAGATCTCACAAAAGATAATCTAGCGGTTCAGATCACTCATCATGATAATCCAACCGTTCAGGTTCATCAAAAAACACTCATGATCAAGATCCAATGGTTCAAATCCTTCAATATCACTCACAATGAAAATCCAACGGTTCAAATCATCATTCAAGATCATAATCCAACCATTCATATTCCTTTAAAAACACCCACAATGAGGATCCAAAGTTGAAATAATTCAAAATCACTCACAATAAAGATCCAACGGTTGAAATCATTCAAAATCACTCACAGTGAAGATCTAACGGTTGAAATGATAATCTAATGGTTTAGATCATTTAAATCACTCACAGTGAAGATCTAACGGTCCAAATTAGCATCCAATGACCCATATTTCATCACATCAAAATTACTCATAATGAAGATCCAACAATTGAAATCATTCAAGATCATAATCCCACAATGAAGATCCAACGTTGAAATAAATTCAAGATCACTCACAATAAAGATTCAATGGTTGAAATCATTCAAAATAACTCACGGTGAAGATCTAACGGTTGAAATCATTTGAAATGATAATCTAATGCTTTAGATCATTTAAATCACTCATGATGTCGATCCAACAGTCCAAATTAACATCCAATGGCCCATATTTCATCACATCAAAATTTATAATCAATGTGCTAGATTTAACTTATCCAAGATTGATGGCCAATATTAAATCACATCATCATGGTATTGACACACATGCCATATAGCATTTGAAGATCATGATTATCGAAATAGGCATATTTAGACAATTTTTTATTATTTGAGCTTCATGAAAGCTATTAAAATAAAGTTTGAGGTACCAACCTTGTCCCCAACAATGGGGTGGAACCTTTGATGATGGTTGGAGACGATCTATGGCACGTGCGGCATGCTTTCCTTCTTCTTTCCTCCTTTCCTCCTTTCCTTTTTTTTTTTTCTCTTTTCCTCAATCTCCCCTCTTGATCCCAATATCTCTTCTCTCTCTCTTTCTTTTTTCTCTAACTCACTTCTATCCTCCTTTTTTTTCTAGCCTTTCTCCCTCTTTCTTTTCTCCCTCCCCTCTTTTTTTTCTCAAGTGGTTAGATGGGTGCTCCTTTTATAGATGGCCCTTGGTTGCTTGAGCATGGCTCAAGAAGATGATGATTGATGGAGTTGGGCTCAAGGAAGTGAGGTGATGGGTTTATGACTCAAGATGTGGAAGGGAGGGAGTGAGTGGCTCAAGGAATTGAGATGATGGATTTATGGCTCAAGAGATGGAGGGATTTATGGCTCAAGAAGTGGAGGGATTTAGGGGCATGGAGGATCAAGAAGTGGAGGGGAGTAAGGGCTCAAGAAGGAGGTGGTTTAGGGTAGCTAAGGAACTAGTTATAGGTTTTGGGGAATGGCCAAGGTGGAGGGCTCAAGAAGATGAGGTGATGGATTTATGGTTCAAGATGTGGAAGGGAGTAAGGGCTCAAGAAGATGGTGTCATGGTGGGGCTCAAAAAGGAGGTTCAAGAAGTGAAAGAGAATAGGGGCATGGAGGTTCAAGAAGTGGAGGGCTCAAGAAGATGAGGAGATGGATTTATGACTCAAGATGTGGAAGGTTTTATGGCTCAAGAGGAGGAGGGATTTAGGGGCATGGAGGTTCAAGAAGTGGAGGGCTCGATTCCCAATCGACCCTACATGCGACCGCACATGGTTTGAGTCGACCTTTTCATTCTACAGTCTAATCTTTCAAGTTTGGGTCCTATGGCTTACTTCCACAGTCCATTCTATGCTTGTTCTATGGCTTAAAACTCCAGGTTACTTCCTTACTTGTCTACCATGATTCCCTCCATGGATTTCATTGAAGTCTTCCCATGGATGGATGATTTCGGTTTCTCCTAGATCTTACCCTCTTCATGAACTATTCTAAGGTCTTACATAATTTATGGAATATGTAATCATACCTTAAGCTTGCTGAGATTTAGAGGTTTCTCTGAATTTCTTCTCTTAGTCTTCTTCTCCAACTCTCCTTCTCTTCTCCTTCTCTTTTCTTTCTCTCACTTTCAATTAGGGTTTCAAAAGGAGTAAAAGAGGTTAAGGGACGTCCTATTTATAGAGAAAAACCTCCCAAAATAAGTCTCATTGAGATTAGGAAAGAATCCACTTGAAATTTGAAAAGTTTCCTATTTACGATTTCTGTCGGTGATCCTGGGGTCGATGAGGGGATCGGAGATCCCATCGACCCTAGGGTCTAAATTGTCAGACCCTAGGTCTAAAATTCAGGGGTCTGACTTCTTTTGAGGTGGGGTCGACCCTGCCTATTTGGGTATGCGACCTGTGAAACCTACATGCAAATTTCAGGATGAAATTTCTTTTAAGGGTGGGGGAGTTGTATGACCCGCACTCCGTAAACCCGGTCTAAACCTTGGTTTTGTGTCGTAGCAGGTCTTCTGATCATCACCGGGCCAGACGGGACGAGCGGATGACAAGCAGGTATGAAATCGGATCAAAGACGGTCAAATAATCATCATTTTATGTTAACCGGTCGATGGTACCGGTCTTGGTACCGGTCGACCGGTATGCTCTGCGCAGCTGAGTGCGGAGATCTGGAAATTGACTTCTGAGGGTCCCACTTTTTTGATTTCGAATCCTAAGACTTTCCTAATCCTAATAGGGTTACTAAACCCTATTTCTAACCTATAAATACACCCTTAAACCTCCTCAAATCCTTTCCATTATCTCTCACAAACCCTAGAGAAGAGAAGGAGGTTGGAAAGGAGAAGGAGCTAGGAAGAAGAAAGAGGTGCCGCCATTACCGTTCAACGACGCTCACGTTACGCCAGTCAACGGTAAGTGTTTTAATCATTCTTCTTACTCTGTGATTTTAGGTTAGCTGTGTGGGTGGATCAATACCATGCAAAGTAGGTATTGATCTAAAACCCTAATTTGGGTATTAAACCCTAAGTTGCCGTCAAACCCTAGATTCGAGTTTCGAGATGATATTCATCGAAACTAGACTTGAATGAATTGGAGATAACTCTAACTCAAGGCTCAGACTTAGAATGGATAGGTGAAACCCTGGAAATCCATGGAGGATGATCAACGGCAGTCGAAAAACCCAAGTATGGTATTTCAGAGACATACCTGTCGACTATACCGGTTGCACACAGTGCGGCCGGTATGTTGCCACCGGTATCTTTCGGGAGGCTGGTTTGTGGGGACCGGCTGACCATACCGGTCACCAGTCTTCCCCACAGAGCTGCGACCGGTATATGCCACCGGTCAGCTCTGTGAGGGTATTTTGTAACTTTGTTGGTTTTCGACCAACATGAAACCCTAAGAAAAATATTCTAATGAAACCCTAATAATATTGTAGGACTTTGTGACTTTCCCTTTGGATCTTGCGACGTGGAGCAAGCTAACAAACGAGCATCAGGTAATGGAATCTGACCTAAACCTAATAATTAATGGACAGTAAATCGTTGTTAACCACCTGATTATATATGATGTGATGTTTGTGCATATTCACATGCCATCTTTTAATTTCAGTTATTATTACTATTCATGCATTGTTAGGATGTGATTGTTAAGCATGTGATTATTTTTGTTAGTGTGTGGAGTGGGGCATGGGCCTGGGATCGCTCCTCACACTAGCACCTATTGTAGTATTCTGTCTTAACATGCTTGATACGGGTGGGGCATCAGGGGAAGGTCGTGGTACGGTGCTCTCCGATGTTGATGCTGGCCTGGCCATGGTTATGTGGCATTGTGGTCTCCGAGGTCGACGCTGGCTTGTCCACGATGCTTTAGCTCTATCTCTATGCCGTAGGAAGTTATGTTGGGATAGGGTCTACCTGCGTATTGTTTCTATCCTAGTGGGTTAGTTACGGATAGGGCATCAGGAGAGGTGTGGGAATGCCTTAGCTCTATCTCTATGCCGTAGACGGCTGTGCTGGGATAGAGCATACATTGTTGACATATAGGATTGGTTAGTTGCAAGCCCAGTTTGCGAGCCCTGGCCAGTAGGGGCTTAGGTACTGGTATGGGTAAAGCATCAGGGGAGGTACGGGGATATCTTAGCTCTATCTCTATTCCATGATGGGTGCATGTGGGCCAATGGGGGTGTGATCCATGAGGTGCCACACACTCGTGTATAGAGGTGCGGGGCCACCAAACCTTTCTATAGCACATTGCAGACTTAAAACCCGACCACAGCATAAAATGATTGTTACTCATGCATAATATTGTGAAACTGTCTGATTGTCTTACTGAGCTAAGTTGTGAGCTCACCCTTTGTACGTACATTATTTTTAGATGTTGATGCAGGTTACACTGTGGACGACTATATGAATGCTCCGGTGTTTGATGGTGTTGTGGCGTTGGACGTACACGCAGGAGAGGACGAGCTTGACGCTTCATGCGAGTGCCCTTTCTGCGTGTACCTTTGATTGGTTTTATTTATTTATTTCAGTTATTTTTGGTTGGATTAAAGTGATGTAACAGTATTATATTTATGGTTTGAATTTGAATAATTGGATACTTATTTAATTTATCAATAGATACTCAGTTCATTATATTTTAAAGACTTCCGCTGTATTATTTATATTCTGATTGTGGTTATGTGTAATGGTTTGTATGGGTGGACACGGCCTATTCGAGATCCTGGTGTGAACCGTTGGTTCAATGACGGTTCACTCACACCGTTTTGGTTGGATCGGAATTGGGGTGTGACACGACCCTACCCCCTATTTTATTGTTTTTGGATCAGTTTAAGAAGATGAGGTGATGAATTTATGACTCAAGATGTGGAAAGTTTTATGGCTCAAGAGGTGGAGGGATTTAGGGGCATGGAGGTTCAAGAAGTGGAAGAGAATAGGATTCTTCTTCTCTCTTCCCATTCTCTCTCTCTCTCTTCCCCCCTCTCTCTCTCTCTCTTTTCTTCTTGACCAAACACACACACACACACACACACACACACACACACACATACACACACACACACATATATATATATATATATATATATATATATATATATATATATATATATATATATATATATATATATATATATATATATTCGACTTCTTCTTCTCTCTTCCCATTCTCTCTCTCTTCCTCTCTCTCTCGAACATATATATATATATTCGTCTTCTCTCTCTTCCCATTCTCTCTCTTCCTCTCTCTCTCTTCTTGACCGAACATATATATATATATATATATATATATATATATATATATTCGGCTTCTTCTCTCTCTTCCCATTCTCTCTCTCTCTCTTCCTCTCTCTCTCTTCTTGACCGAACATATATATATATATATATATATATATATATATATATATATATATATATATATATATATATATAATATAACATATATTATATAATATATAAATGTATATAGTATATAAAATATATATAACAAATACATAAAGTGCATACACATGGGCCGACTCGACTCGATCTGGGCCGGTCTGGGTTGGGTCAGGTTGGACTGGTTGAACTTGACGGGGTTGGACTAAATTAGGCTTGAGCTGGGCTGGGCTGAGTAAGTATGGACTAGATTTTCTCTCTCTCTTATGGATCCTCTCAGCTTGCAATTCCGCATGAAAAATTTCGACGACCTCTGTCTCAGATTTTCCACGTCTACTTTGAAGAGGACGGACAAAGGAGCACACTAGTGCTCGAATCACCTGATTCGGACTTCAGATGACCAAAATATGAAGAATTGAAGCTTTGACGATAATCTTACTGGCAACTTTGCATGGGACCCGCTGACGGCTTCTGCCCAAAATTCTTTACGTCAATTTCGAAGAGGACAGGCAATGGACCACACTGGCACATGAATCGCCTGATTCGGACTTTGGATGATCAAGATATGAAGAATTGGATTTTTGACAATAATCCTACTGGCAACTTTGCATGGGACCCGCTGATGGCTTCCGTCCAAAATTCTTTACGTCCATTTCGAAGAGGACAGGCAATGGAGCACACTGGCACTTGAATCGCCAGATTCGGACTTCGGATTATCAAGATATGAAGAATTAGAGTTTTGACGATAATCCTACTGACAACTTTGCATGGGACCCGCTGGCGGCTTCCGTCCAAAATTCGTTACGTCCATTTTGAAAAGGACAGGCAATGGAGCACAGTGGCGCTTGAATCGTTGGATTTGGATGTTGGACGATCAAGATATGGTCGAATGAAGTCCGATAGATTTAAATCACGATAATTTGCCCAATAAATCCTTAATTTATGATAATTTACAGAAAATCCCTTGGATTTAATAAGCCAATTTCAATCTGACTAAAATCGTGACATCTTCTTCGTTTGATATCAGAATTGAGTGATTCTGGTACCATTTCGAAGGTATTTTCATGACCTTGTTGTAGGGCCCGCCAAAATCAGCTTTGAAATCACCGCTTAGCGTCCAAACCTTGAATTGACCCGCAACTCTTTTGAATATGCCCACCAAGACTCTTGTACATTGGGGACACTCTGGCACAGCCCAGAACACCATAGAAAGCACAGAGGAATTGATCGACTATTAGTTTGAGAGAGTTTCACTCGCCACCCCTGTACTTTCCAAATTTTCATCCCCCTCCACTCTCTTACTGCCTATACACTAATAAAGTTCTGTTTGGCTGGGGATGGCGAAAATGGGGTGCTTACAGGGAGTTGTAAGACCCGTATCGAACTAACCGGTCTTACCACCTTGTATCAGGTCTACCTATCATGGTCGAGCCAAATGGACCAAGTGCGTGAAGAAAATAGCAAGACCATGTATTAAACTGACCCAAAAACAGTAAAATAGGAGGCAGGGTCGCATACCCAAACAGACAGGGTCGACCCCACCTCAAAAGAAGTCAGACCCCTGAATTTTAGACATAGGGTCGGACAATTTAGACCCTAGGGTCGATGGGATCTCCGATCCCCTCATCGACCCCAGGATCACTGACAGAAACCGTAAATAGGAAACTTTTCAAATTTCAAGGGGATTCTTTCCTAATCTCAATGGGACTTACTTTGGGAGGTTTTTCTCTATAAATAGGACGTCCCTTAACCTCTTTCACTCCTTTTGAAACCCTAATTGAAAGTGAGAGAAAGAGAAGAGAAGGAGAGTTGGAGAAGAAGACTAAGAGAAGAAATTCAAAGAAACCTCTGAATCTCAGCAAGCTTAAGGTATGATTACATACTCCAAAAATTATGTAAGACCTTAGAATAGTTCATGAAGAGGGTAAGATCTAGGAGAAACCCAAATCATCCATCTATGGGAAGACATCAATGAAATCCATGGAGGAAATCATGGTAGACAAGTAAGGAAGTAACCTGGAGTTTTAAGCCATAGAACAAGCATAAATATGGACTGTGGAAGTAAGCCATAGGACCCAAACTTGAAAGATTAGACTGTAGAATGAAAAGGTCGACTCAAACCATGTGCGGTCGCACGTAGGGTCGATTGGGAATCGACCCTACCAGACCACAGGATCGACCCCCAGCTTTCGGGAAGTCCAGGGAAGCTGTGGTTGCACCTAGTGTAAGACCCGCACTCCGAGAACCCGATCTAAACCTTGATTTCATGTCGTAACAGGTCTTTCGATCATCACCGGGCCAGACGGGACGAGCGGATGACAATCAAGTACAAAATCGGACCAACCAGACCAACTTAAGTATAAATTTCATTTATACCGGTCGATGGTACCGATCGACCGGTATGGTATGCGCAGCAGACTACCAAGATCTGGAATTGGATCTCTACGGGTCCCACTTTTTTAGTTCCGAGTCCTAAGACTTTCCTAATCCTAAGATGGTTCCTAAACCTAATTCCTAGCCTATTTAAACCCCTCTAAGCCTCCTAGAATCCCTTCCATTGATCCTCACAAACCCTAGAGAGGAGAAGGAGATTGGGGAAGGAGAAGGAGCTAGGAAGAAGAAGGAAGTGCCGCCATTGCCGTTCGACGACGCTCACCTTACGCCAGTCGACGGTAAGTGTTTTGAATCATTCCTCTTACATTGTGACTCTAGGATAGTTAGTATGGTTGGATCAATACCATGCAAAGCAGGTATTGATCTAAACCTTAATTGGCCATTAAACCCTAATTTGCCGTCAAACCCTAGATTTGAGTTCTAGGATGATTATCATCAAAACTAGACTTGAATGAGTTGGAGATAACTCTAACTCAAAGCTCAGACTTAGAATGGATAGGAGAAACCCTGGAAATCCATGGAGATTGATCGACGGCAGTTGAAAAACCTAATGTATGGTCTTCCGGAGACATACCGATCGACCATACCGGTCGCTAGTTTTCCCACAGAGCTGCGACCGGTATGTTGCGACTGGTCAGCTCTGAAAGGCTGGTTTTGAACTCAGTTGGTTTTCCGACCAACGTGAAACCCTAAGAAACTATTCTAATTGAACCCTAATATAATGTATGACTCTGTGATAGCACGTTTGGATCTTGCGACGTGGAGCAAGCTATCAAACGAGCGTCAGGTAAGGGAATCTGACCTAAACCCTAATAAATAAAGCACAGTAAAACGTTGTTAATAATAACCCTAAATATATGATGTGATGGTTGTACATAGTCACATGTCATCTTTTATTTCCAGTTATTATTATTGTTCATGCATATTCCATATGATAGGATGTGATTGTTAGGCATGTGGTTGTTTTCGTTGGTGTATGGAATGGAAATGGCTTGGGGCCTGGGTCATTCCTCATACTGGCACCTTTTTGTAGTATTCTATCTTAGCATGCTTGGTGCGGGTAGGGCATCAGGGGAAGCTCGTGTTACTGTAGTCTCTGGCATGTGGTCGCTGGCCTGGCCACGATGTTGTGGCACTGTGGTCTCTGACATGTGGTCTCTGGCCTGGCCACGATGCTTTAGCTCTATCTCTATGCCGTAGGGAGTTGTGTTGGGATGAGGTCTACTTGCGTATTGTTCTGTCTTAGTATGCTTGATGCGGGTAGGGCATCAGGGGGAGGTGTGGCATTGTGGTCTCCATCCAGTCCACCTCGCTCTAGCTCTAGCTCTATCTCTATGCCGTAGTGAGCTGTACTAGGATGGAGCCTACAGTGATGACATATAGGATTGGTTAATTACGAGCCCAGTTTGCAAGCCCTAGCCAGTAGGGGCTTATGTATTGGTATGGGTGGAGTATCAGGGGAGGTAGTGGATGCCTTAGTTTTATCTCTATTCCATGATGGGTGCATGTGGGTCGGTGGTAGTGTGATCTACTGTGCGATGCTACACACTCGTGTATAGAGGTGAGGCGGCCTCCGAACCTTTCTATAGCACATTGCAAACTTAAACCAGACCACAGCATAAAATGATTGTTACTCATGCATATAATATTGATACACTATTTGATTGTCTTACTGAGCTAAGTTGTGAGCTCACCCTTGTATATATACATGTTTTTAGATGTTGATGCAGGTTACACGGTGGATGATTATATGAACGCTCCGACGTATGGAAGTGTTGCTGCTATGGATGTGCAGGCAGGAGAGTACAAGCATGACGCTTCATGTGAGTGCCCTTTCTGCGTGTACCTTTGACTTTATTTTATTTGTTTCAGTTATTTTATTAAAGTGATGTAAGGATATTTAACTACGTTTGGAATTTGGATAATGGGATACTTATTTAAATTTATCAATAGAATACTCAGTTCATTTATTTAAAGACTTCCGCTATATTTATTATATTCTGATTGTGGTTATGTGCAATGGTTTGTATGAGTGGACACGGTTTATTTGAGATCCTGGTGTGAACCATTGGTTCAATGACGGTTCACTCACACCATTCTGGTTGGTTCAGAATTAGGGTGTGACAATTTGGTATCAGAGCTCTCGGGCTCTGTCCAACAAACCATATTGCACTTAACTAAGTCGATGAACTGAGATAGGAAAATTAAAAATCTTAATACAAACACACTGTAAGCACTGTTTGATACATGAGACTGATTAAGAAAGAACATAATATACTATAGTAAATATGGAATTTAATAATGCACATGCTCTAGTTAGGAAGAACCATAAAAACTTCTATTAAAGAGTAAAGAGTGATAAAGTTAAAAGTGCTACAGGGTACGGTCCATAAACCGGACAGTTACCCTATTATATAAACTGTCAAGAAAGTGAAAAATAAGAAGAAAATCATGGGGTATGGGGTAGGGGGCCTAGGAGGAATAGGGTCTACTATGTCATAATCCCGCTCGTAAGCGACCCTAAGCCAGTGCACCTGATCCTGAGTGACTCTGAGGCTGCGAGTCAAGTGCCCCAAGTCAAGGCTCATCTCACGCTGAGCATCCCTGAGCTCCGTGAACATACCCATCACAGTGTCGGGAGGGGGCTGGGATGGTCCCACTACATAGGTGGGCTGTGGTGCTGGTATTGGAACATCCTACAAATGATCATCGCCACCCTCGTCATCACCCGCTGCCTCTGCTGCATGAGCAGCATTGGCTGCTGCTGCTACTGCTGCCGCGGCTACTACCCTTCTGAGTGGGCGAGGAAGAGCCTCAAAATCCTCATCACTGAGCGATAGATTATCCATCTGCATCCGCAGGATGGCATCCCAGTCGATGTCAGAAGTCATAGTGTCCTCCACAGCAATCTCACCCCTCATGTTCACTCATAGCCGCTGTAGAAGAGTGGTGATGAGCCGGCCATAGGGAAGGTTCTTTGGACCGACCGGGTAGTGTAGCCTCGATGCATGGTCCCGATGATGATATAGGGAAGGCAAACCTGCTCCCCAAGTGCAAACGCAGTAAGTCAGTGCTCGAGTGAGCTGAGATAACTCACTATAGTGGCCGCTCTGGGGCACAATGTTGTGCTGGATGATGTAGCTATAAACTCGAGCCTGGGGCTTCAGACTAGCAGCCTTCATGGGCGCCCCAGGGTTGAGAAGTTGCTCTGAGATCTCCTGGCGCAGATCGTCAGTGAGAAAGCCCTTCATCTTAGGGGCACAGTAGAATAAATCCCCATCATTGGGAATCCTTAAAAGATCAGCAAGCTGATGGGTGTCGAAGGATATGGGAACACCTTTGACGTAACTGGTAATGCGGAGCGCTCGACATTGATCGAAGTCGTCGACGTCCCCATCTATCACCAAGTTGGCATAAAAGTGTTTGACGAGGTTGGGACAGGTAGTTGTAGTGTATGTGATGACCGGCAACCAACCCAGTCTGCCAAAAGCGGCTTCCACATCGAACCGCTGCAACTACTCCAAATTAACACACCGGCCAGACTCAATGTTCTTCCTATCAAACCAAGGGAAGCGGGCTTGTGCCGCCTCAAAAACGGAACCACCACTCATCAAGCTGTGGAACTGGTGGGTGAGGAAGGTGTATGACGAGTCTGTAGGAGCGCTTGCCAAGACCTCTTCGTAGGGCCATTTGAACTGCAAAACAAAGGAAAACAAGATGAAAATGTTAGAAATTTGTCAAAATTTCGGCAGCATAACGACAGCAAATTGAGAAAAAGCCTCAAACTCACCCAAAACTTGGGGAGGAGGACTTATGTAACCCCCACACACTTCAAGCAGACCAAACAAGTGCAATTCATGCAAGAAAATTAAGAAATTAAAGGAATTCAAGAAAATTTCAAATTTTTTGGCAAAACCTAGGTTAAAAACTAGAAAAATCCAATTTTTACAAAAATCGTTCGGTGGAAGTTCAAATTAGTTGAGGGCTTTTGCTCTTAGGGGTCTCTAAACCCTTTCTAAGCCGAAGGAAAGGAGTTCCTACGATTAGAATCTTCCAATTGAAGAAAAACCTAGAATTTTAACTAAAAACGATATGGGAACTATGTGAAATTTGGATATGAAAAGAGGAATCTTACCTGGAGGCGATGTACTAAGTCTGGATCAGAAGAAAACAACTTCTAGGATGACCGGTCGGACTGTAGCAACTAAGGAGCCAGAGGGAAATCGCCACCGGTGAGAAGGAAGGAGAGAAAAGTGAGAAAAATCTCACTTTTTACGATTTTTAAAGCTTTTTGGGCATACCGGTCGACGGTTTTGCCCATACCGGTTGACCGGTACCCCCCTGGTATAGTCGACCGCTATGTTTCGGTCAGAATGAAAATTCTGACCGGTCGACTATACCGGTCTCTCCATACCGCCACAGTGTCGCTACCGGTTTAAAAAAAAAAAAAAAAAAAAAAAAAAAGGGGGGGTTCAAGAAAATTTTGTTCTTTGGAAATTTTTTTTTATTATTAAGTTTCCATTTCAATTATCTACCTTGCAATTGCTGATTATTCGACTGTATCTCATGTGTTATGTCTTTTTCTCAGATCCAGACAAGACTAATCTGAGATGGTAGGTGGAAACGGTCGTAGGGGTGCTAGAAAGCGTCACCACTCCAGGGTGTGTCAGGCAGAGGAAAATGTGGAAACTGGCTATGTTAAAGAGCCAAACCCGGCAGTTGAAGAAGGGCAGGTTCCTAGGGCACCGACAAATTTGCCCGGCCCTCCTCACATGAACTCTGAGACGATAGTGACTAATCTGGTATATCAAATGGAAGCTCAGCAGAAAGCATTTCTGAGCGAGATGTTGAAGATGTTCAGGCCACCGGGTTATGTTCCCACTGAAGGTACGCCTGAGTCTGGAAGAAATAATACTACTTTGTCGATGGATGGTAGCCCAGGGCCGATGGGCCAAGGACATAATTTACAACCACCGCATCAGTTTTCATCGTCATCTGTTTATCAGGGAGCCTACCCGTATCCACCACCATGGTACGGAATGAATATACAGGGGCAGCACGATCTGAGTCGGGCGGTGGATAGATTCTTAAAGTTGAAGCCTCCTACATTTACAGGTAAGACAGGGAAACCATTGTGGCCAGCATAGTGGGTGGCAGAAATGGAGAAAAACTTTCGTCTGATGACGTGTTCTGAGGATGAAAAGGTACTGTTCGCCACGCATATGTTAAAGGAGGAGGCGAATGCTTGGTGGAATTCTACACGGGCATATCAGGAGACCAAGCATACGCATATTGACTGGGCAGTGTTTAAGGGAGCCTTCTTCGATAAATATTTCCCGAAGAGTTTTAGGGATCAGATGGAGAAAGAATTCCTCAACCTACAACAGTCTCAGTCAATTGTGGATGCTTACCAGCAAAGGTACGAAGAGCTATTTTTCTTTGCACCGGCAAGTATGCAAGAAGAAGAAACCAAGACACGTAGGTTCACCATGGGACTGCGTGGAAGCATTACAGAGCACATCTTGGGTCTGGAAAAGAAGGTTTATAATGAGGCTGTATAGGTTGCGAGAGTGATAGAATCAAGTCAGAAGGACAGCTTCTTTGCTCAGAATAGGGGAATGAAGAGACCGGCTATTGAGACTTCAAGTGGCGGTAATAATAGACCATTCCGCCCATACAGGGGCTCAGTCCACTACGGTGCCTCGCAAGGAACAATCCTGCACCACCTATGCCGTAGTTCGTTGGACAAAATCCGAATATCAAATGCTATAACCGCCAAAGAATGGGTCATGTTGCAAGAAACTGCACTCTACCTAGGAAAACACTTCCACAACAAGGAAAGGTATTTGCAGTAACTACTGAAGAGGCATCCGAATCACTTGATGTGGTCACTGGTATGATTTTACCCCTTACTATTTAACTTACAACTTTATTGTGTGTGAGCATGTAGAACTAAGGGATAATTAAATTTCAAGAACTGTAAATGTAGAGCGGTATGACCCGGGGAGTACTCTTTGACTTGGAGCCAACGACCTATAGCTTGATTTAAACTCGCTTGATTCTCCGCTAGGAGTCGAAGTGGCGTTGAACAAATATTTTGGATCATGTACAGTTAGCATTGACGGCCGAGATCTAGAAGCTAATCTGGTTCAACTCGAGATGACAAACTTTGACGTCATCTTGGGAATGGATTGGTTAGGCCAGCATTCAGCCAATTTATTATGTGGTGAAAATAAGCTTGTGCTTAAAGACAAGAAAGGAAAAGATTTTAGCTTCATCGGGACCAAGTTACCTAGGAAGCGGAAGCTGATCCTTTCCACCCTAAAAGCTAAGAGATGCTTAGAGAAGGGAGGAGTGGGGTATTTAGTGTCTGTAGTCGACATCACTGCTGAGGTGCCAAAGATGGAAGATCTAGATGTGGTGCGAGAGTTTCCAGATGAATTTCCAGAAGATCTCCCAGGTCTACCTCCAGACAGGGCTACAGAGTTCGTGATAGACCTGATGCTAGGATCAGCGCCAGTGTCTAAAGCACCGTATAGGATGGCCCCTACATAATTAAAGGAGTTGAAGACCCAATTACAAGAATTGCTAGATAAGGGTTTCATTCGACCAAGCATATCGCCATGGGGAGCACCTGTATTGTTCGTCAAGAAGAAGGATGGTAGTGTACGACTATGTATAGACTACCGAGAGCTGAACAAGTTAACCATCAAAAATTGATATCCTTTGCCTAGGATCGATGATCTGTTCGATCAGTTACAGGGTGCAAAGGTTTTCTCAAAGATTGATCTCAGATCAGGGTATCACCAACTGAAGATCAAGGCCGGAGATATTCCAAAGATTGCCTTCAGGACAAGGTATGGGCATTATGAGTTTCTAGTTATGTCGTTCGGGTTGACCAATGCCCCAGCGTCGTTCATGGAACTGATGAACCGAGTGTTTCATGACATGTTGGACACTTCGGTCATCGTATTCATCGATGACATAATTGGTCTACTCAAAGGACAGGGAGGCTCATACAACACATTTGAGGGCAGCCCTACAACGACTGAGAAGGGAGAAGCTTTATGTCAAGTTCAAGAAGTGTGAATTTTGGCTGAAGGAGGTGGCTTTCTTGGGCCACGTAGTATCTGAAGACGGTAACAAGGTAGATCCAAGTAAGATTGCTGCTATAGTAGGATGGGAAGCACCAAAATCAGTTGCGGAGATTTGTAGTTTCCTTGGATTGGCTGGTTACTATAGAAGATTCGTGGAAGACTACTCAAGGATCGCCGTTCCACTTACCCGACTAACCAAGAAGGGAGAGAAGTTTATATGGTCAAAGGAGTGCGAGAAATGCTTTCAGACTTTGAATTCAAGACTAGTCTCTGCACCTATCTTGACCATCCCAGCACCAAGCTTACCGTTTACCTTATATACGGACGCTTCAGGGTTGGGTCTTGGATGTGTATTGATGCAAGGAGAACCGGTGATTGCCTACGCATCAAGACAGTTAAAAGAGCATGAGAAGAACTATCTTACACATGACTTGGAGTTAGCAGCGGTAATACATGCAATCAAGACTTGGAGACACTACCTTTATGGTGAAAAGTTTCAGACTAAGTCAGATCATAAGAGCTTAACCTATCTTTTCACTCAGAAGGACCTGAATATGAGACAGAGGAGATGGTTGGAGTTATTAAAAGATTATGATTGTGACATCCAGTACCATCCGAGTAGCAGAAAGTGGGCATTGAAGTCGGAGGCAGGACCGAGTACAAATGCTGCATTATGTGCTGCAGCCTCGAGCTCAACAGAGAATGATGAAGAGTATATAATAGAGACTGCAAGAGATCCAGTGGAACAGGGCTTAATTCATAAGTTCACATTGATGTTCGCAGCCTTGAAGATCTCATTAGATCTCATAGATGAGGTCAAAGTAGCAATCCTACAGGATCCACATCTCAAGACGGTACAAGAAGACCTAGAGAAAGGTAACAGCAATCCTAACTTTACCTTGGATTCAGACAAGGTACTCAGGTATCGTGGACGATTATGTATACCTAAGAGTGAGAACTTAAATATTAGAGATCGAGTTATGACAGAAGTTCATTACACTCCATACTCGGTACATCCAGGAAGCACCAAAATGTACCATGATTTAAGAAGATTATATTGGTGGAGGGGTATGAAAGCAGATATAGTTCGTTTTGTATTCCAATGTCTGAATTGCCAACAAGTTAAAGCGAAAAGGCAGAGACCCGTAGGTTTACTGCAGCCATTACTAGAACCTGCTTGGAAGTGGGATTGTATCACAATGGATTTCGTCACTGGCCTACCCTTGACACCAAGGTCGATGGATGCAGTTTGGGTTATAGTCGATCGACTCACCAAGACAGCTCGATTTATTGTGGTCAGACCTTAGTATACCATGGAGAAGCTGACCAAGCTATATGTAGATAATATAATCAGACTTCATGGCGTCCCAGAGAGTATAATATCTGATAGAGATCCTCGTTTTACATCAAAGTTCTGGGAAGGATTACAGAAAGCTATGGGAAAACAAAGTTGAAGTTCAGTACAGTTTTTCACCCTCAGACGGACGGGCAGTCAGAACGAACTATTCAAATTTTAGAAGATATGCTCCGAGCTTGTGCCTTAGATTTCAAGGGAGCTTGGGACGAGAAGCTATCGCTTATCGAGTTTTCTTATAACAACAGCTACCAGGCTACAATCCAAATGGCTCCATATGAGCACTCTATGGGAAGAAGTGTCGTACACCTCTGTTATGGGATAAGATGGGAGAAAGAAGAATTGTAGGACCGGAGTTCGTTGAAGAAACTTGTCGAGTGATTGATCAGATCAAGGAAAGAGTGAAGACAGCTCAAGTTCGACAGAAGCACTATGCGGATAACCGACGTCGAGATCTGGAGTTTAGAGTGGGTAACAAGGTATTCCTGAAGATATCACCGGTGCGAGGTCTAAAAAGGTTTGGTAAGAAGGGGAAGCTATGCCCCAGGTATGTGGGACCATACGAGATATTGACCAGACGTGGTAATGTGGCATATCAATTGGCCCTACCACCATCTATGTCAAGTGTCCACGATGTGTTCCATGTATCATTATTGAAGAAATATGTCAGGAATCCATCACACATCTTGACAGTAGACCCCCCAGACTTGACAGAGGACTTAACATTTGAAGTGGTACCTGTGATGCTCTCAAGCCGAAAGGTACAACAACTTCGAAGGAAGGATATCCATTATGTGAAGGTGCATTGGAAAAGCCAAGATGTTGAAGAAATTACTTGGGAAGAGAAAAGCGCGATGAGAAAGGAGTACCCTAACCTTTTCGACGATCAAGGTACATTCAAATTTCGAGGCCAAAATTTCTTTTAAGGGTGGGGGAGTTGTGAGACCTACATGCAAATTTTGGGGATGGAATTTCTTTTAAGGGTGCAGGAGTTGTAAGACCCGTACTCCGTGAATCCGATCTAAACCTTGATTTCATGTCGTAACTGGTTTTTCCATCATCACCGGGCCAGACGGGACGAGCGGATGACAATCAGGTACGAAATCGGACCAACCATACCAACTTAAGTATGAATTTCATTCATACCGGTCGATGGTACCGGTCTATGGTACCGGTCGACCGGTATGGTCTGCGCAGCAGACTACCAAGATCCGAAATTGGATCTCTGCGGGTCTCACTTTCCCAATTCCAAATCTTAAGACTTTCCTAATCCTAAGAGGCTTCCTAAACCTAATTCCTAGCATATTTAAACCCCTCTAAGCCTCCTAGAATCCCTTCCAATGATCCTCACAAACCCTAGAGAGGAGAAGGAGATTGGAGAAGGAGAAGGAGCTAGGAAGAAGAAGGAAGTGCCGCCATTGCCGTTCGACGACGCTCACCTTACGCCAGTCGACGGTAAGTGTTTTGAATCATTCCTCTTACATTGTGACTCTAGGATAGTTAGTATGGTTGGATCAATACCATGCAAAGCAGGTATTGATCTAAACCCTAATTGGCCATTAAACCCTAATTTGCCGTCAAACCCTAAATTCGAGTTCTAGGATGATTATCATCAAAACTAGATTTGAATGAGTTGGAGATAACTCTAACTCAAAGCTCAGATTTAGAATGGATAGGAGAAACCCTGAAAATCCATGGAGATTGATCGACGACAGTTGAAAAACCTAATGTATGGTCTTCCGGAGACATACCGGTCGACCATACCGGTCACTAGTTTTCCCACAGAGCTGCGAACGGTATGTTGCGACCGATCAGCTCTGAAAGGCTGGTTTTGAACTCTGTTGGTTTTTCGACCAACGTGAAACCCTAAGAAACTATTCTAATTGAACCCTAATATAATGTAGGACTCTGTGATAGCACGTTTGGATCTTGCGACGTAGAACAAGCTATCAAACGAGCGTCAGGTAAGAGAATCTGACCTAAATCCTAATAAATAAAGGACAGTAAAATGTTGTTAATAATAACCCTGAATATATGATGTGATGGTTGTGCATATTCACATGTCATCTTTTATTTCCAGTTATTATTATTGTTCATGCATATTCCATATGATAGGATGTGATTGTTAGGCATGTGGTTGTTTTCGTTGATGTGTGGAATGGGAAGGGCCTGGGGCCTGGGATCATTCCTCACACTGGCACCTTTTTGTTGTATTTTATCTTAGCATGCTTGGTGCGGGTAGGGCATCAGGGGAAGGTCGTGGTACTGTGGTCTCTGGCATGTGGTCGCTGGCCTGGCCACAATGTTGTGGCACTGTGGTCTCTGACATGTGGTCTCTGGCCTGGCCACAATGCTTTAGCTCTATCTCTATGCCATAGGGAGTTGTGCTGGGATGAGGTCTACTTGCGTATTGTTCTGTCTTAGTATGCTTGATGCGGGTAGGGCATCAGGGGGAGTTGTGGCATTGTGGTCTCCAACCAGTCCACCACGCTCTAGCTCTATCTCTATGCCATAGTGAGCTGTACTAGGATGGAGCCTACAGTGATGACATATAGGATTGGTTAGTTGCGAGCCCAGTTTGCAAGCCCTAGCCAGTAGGGGCTAATGTATTGGTATGGGTGGAGTATCAGGGGAGGTAGTGGATGCCTTAGCTCTATCTATTCCATGATGGGTGCATGTGGGTCGGTGGTAGTGTGATCTACTGTACGATGCTACACACTCGTGTATAGAGGTGAGGCGGCCTCCGAACCTTTCTATAGCACATTGCAAACTTAAACCAGACTACAACATAAAATGATTGTTACTCATGCATATAATATTGATACACTGTCTGATTGTCTTACTGAGGTAAGTTGTGAGCTCACCCTTGTATATATACATGTTTTTAGATGTTGGTGCAGGTTACACGGTGGATGATTATATGAATGCTCCGGCGTATGGAAGTGTTGCTGCTATGGATGTGCAAGCAGGAGAGGACGAGCATGACGCTTCATGCGAGTGCCTTTTCGGCGTGTACCTTTGACTTTATTTTATTTGTTTAAGTTATTTTATTAAAGTGATGTAAGGATATTTAACTACGTTTGGAATTTGGATAATGGGATACTTATTTAAATTTATCAATAGAATACTCAGTTCATTTATTTAAAGACTTCCGTTGTATTTATTATATTCTAATTGTGGTTATGTGCAATGGTTTGTATGAGTGGACACAGTCTATTTGAGATCCTGGTGTGAACCGTTGGTTCAATGACGGTTCACTCACACCATTCTGGTTGGTTCAGAATTGGGATGTGACACCTAGGGTCGATGAAACATCCGACCCTAGCATCGACCCTACACCCTGGGGTCGAAGAAAACTGCTACCCTACCTGCGACCAGTCCTGCGACCCTAGTTTAACCGCAAGCCTAAAATTGTCGGAATGAATTCTAATTAAAATCTATCGACTTGTTAGGTTTTCATATTGATATAAAAGTGATTCTTAAAGCTTGAAAGAGGATCTACACTCAAATAAAGGTGAGGGAACAAGACCTAAATTAATTGGCTAATAATAAACTGTTTTTATTTCTTGAGTCCAATGCCATGACTGATTCTATGCGTGTATGCTTGTAATGTGTATTCAACATGTCATCCAATATTCCTGCTATTAATGTTCATGTATATTTAATTCTATTTTATTTATAACATGATGATGATGGTGATGCTAGGAATAGGCATGTGAATGTATGTGTGTGGTTAGTGTGCTTGATGCGAGTGGAGCATCAGGGGGAGGACGTGATATTGTGGTGTGTCCTGGTCACCATACTCTAGCTCTATCTCTACTCAAGTCTTGTCCACTGACATCGTCGTATCGCCATTACCTTAGCAGAACTATTACGTCGTAGGGTATCAGGGGAGGTGGTCTCGGACCGTGTAGTCTTCGACTCTGTCGTGGAGCCTTAGCTCTATCTCTATGGACGTATTGAGAGATGCTGGGGTGAGGCCTTGGATACACTGTTTGACATTAGGATTGGTTAGTTGCGAACCCAGTTTGCAAGCCCTCGCCAGCAGGGGCTTACGTGTTGGTATGGGTAGAGTATCAGGGGAAGTGTGATGCGGTGCGGTCCTAAGTACTTTAGCTCTATCTCTATTCCATGGTTGGTGCATGTGGGATGACAATAAACGTTAATCTTTGGGTGGCTTCACACACTCTTGTATAGAGGTGAGGCGGCCACCGAACCTTTCTATAGCACATTGCAAACTTATATACCAGACCACAGATATGAATTGAATGCATGCATATGTTTGTTGCATTGTTTTGTTTGTCATTGAGCCGTGATGTGTGCTCACCCTTTCGACGTCGAATATTTTTAGTTGATGATGCAGGTACCACTGTGGAAGATTATATGAATGCTTCTGTGTATGGGCACGTTGCTGCAATGGAGGTTGAAGATATGATGAAGTCGCATGATTCGTCATGCGAGTGCAACTCATGCGTTTTTTATTAGATTTTGTTTAAACTATTAAGAAAATATAATTTGATATTTTATTTATTTGTATCTCGATTGATACAACATAATTTGATATTTTATTTATGATTATCACAGTTAGATCCTCAGTTCATTTAATATTAAGACTTCCACTATTGTGTATTTATTCTGATTATGATTGTGGATGTGTATGGTTTAATTTAAAAGGACGCAGCCTATTAGAGATCCTAGTTGAACCGTTGGTTTATTAACGATTCATCACACCGTTCTGAATAGTGCGAAATTGGGGTGTGACATTTAGGATTGGTCAGACACAAACCCAGTTTGCAAGCCCTCGCCAGTAAGGGCATACATATTGGTACGGATAGAGTATCAGGGAGAGTTCTGATGGTGTTTGATCCAGGATTCCTAGCTCTATCTCTATTCCATAGTGAGTGATGTAGGAAGACAGCGGTGTGTGATCCGTTGGGCCTGCTCACACTCTCGTGCATGGAGGTGCGATGCCCGCCTATCCTTACCATAGCACTTTACAAGTTTATACAAGACCAAAGATAAAAATGTAACTGCATGCATATGTTTGCACATTGTTTTGTTTTACTCACTGAGCCATGTTATGTACTCATCCCTCGATGTCGTGTATTTGTAGTTGATAATGTAGGTACCAGAGTGTAGGACTACATGAATGCGTAATTGTATGGACACGTGGCAGCTATGGACGTGCAGACTATGGAAGACAAGCACGACTCCTCGTGCGAGTGTTTTCAGTGTGTTTATTCTTAGTTTACTTTCTATTTGAGTTATGGAAACATATAATAGATTATATACTTATGTTTTGAGTTTGTTTGGAGATAACTGAATTACTTAATTATTTATCATGTTAGACCTCAGTTCATTATTAATAAAAACTTTTGTTATTTATTTTATTACCTCTGATTATGTTGTGGAATGTGTTTGGTTTGAATTATTGGCAGGGTATTATGAGATCCTGGCTTGAACCGTTGGTTCTTGTAACTGTTCATCACACTACTGGTTAGTCTAGATTTGAGGTGTGATAACTTAATATCAGAGCACTAAGGCTCTGCCAATCAAACTTGAATACATCCACAATAGTCCATGAGCTAAGTTAGGGTAAAATTAAAAACCTAAATACAAACACACTATAAACACACTGTTGGTTGAGACAGAAATTTAAGCAAGACAATAATGAACATACTAAAGGTCAAACAATGTATATATATAGCAAAAATCAAGAGTAATGTATGTCTAGATGAAACTGACACCAAAAGATAATGTATCCAACAAGACAGAGTATGGTCCATAATCTGGACTGTTACTTTGTAAATATAAACATAAAAAATAAATGTAACAATAACAGAAAGGAAATAAAAAGATCTAGCCCTAAGCTAGTGGAGGATGAGGTGGGGACTCCCCATCCTTATCATAATCCTCCCATAGATTCTCGCGAGCCAAGCTACCTATCTTTGGGTCGAACCAAGACTCGTAGCCAGATCCGTCACCCGCTGATCTGTTGCTCGCTGTGCATTGAGCAAATCTCACTGGGTAACAAGCAAGTCCTGCTGAGTATCTTAGATCTCCCGAAAGATAGCCATCATATCATCTAGTGGGGGATGTGAAGGACCAGCTGAGGATGTAGTCCGTGAAGGGCCAGCACCAGTAGTATGTGGTGGCGAAGAGGGGATGGCATCCACATCTATGTACATCCTATCGTCATCCTCGTCACCCTCCGCCACTGCTGCCTCTATGTCTGCTGTTGCTGCTGCCACCCGACTCAAAGGACGCTCTAGAGCATTCCGCTCTTCGTTACTGACCCATATATCCTGCATCTCTATCCTACAGATGGCATCCCAATCAAGGTCAGATGACATCGTGTCCTTATAGAACCTCTCGCCCTCCCGGCTTACTTGTAGGCGAGTAAGAAGAGTGGAGATCATGCTACCGTAGGGCAGGTTACCCTCCAGGTGTGGTGATGAGGCACTGTGCATGGTGCGAATGATAATATAGGGAAGGCAGACAGGCTGTCTGGTGTAGATACGGTACAATAGATACTGAGTAAATTGCGAGATGGTCTCGTAATACCCACTCTGAGGAATGAGATTGTGCTGAATAATCTTACAATACACTTGAGGCTCTGGGCGTTGCTAAGTCGCTTTCATCCCAAAGCGACCATCTTGTAGAATTTGATTATTGATCTCTATCTGCATCATCTCTAGAAGACTCTCGCGGAGCACAAAAGACTAACTCTCCAGTATTGGGGATGTCAAGAAGCTCTGCTGTTGTGTATCAAAGGAGATGGGTATTCCCTTAACCCAGCTTGTTATCCTCAGTTCTCTACCACCACTACTCGCCACCACCACCACCACCACCCCACCACCACCCACCGCCACCACCAACACCACCGCTACCACCACTACCACCACCACCAGGTTTGGAATCGATTACAGATTCATTTTTATCAAATGGGATACTATTCTCAATAAGCTCTAGAATCAAATTTAGAATAGCGTTATCAAATAACATTTTGCTCTCAAACTGATTCTAGAGCAAAAGCAATAAAATGATTTTAGAGCAAAAACAACGGATCAGGAGGAGGAGTGTTATCATACATGGCCTTGATGAACTCCAAGCAATCAACAATGACTTCCGAATATAAAGAATTTGTGCGTCTATAAGTTAGTTTTTAACATACAATCGGCTCGATTAGACCGTTGTTCCTCCATTTTGTCATTCGTTTGTAGTTTCTATTGCGACTACTGTATCTACTGATGCCCTTCTGCAAGGGTAAATATGACATTTCAACCTCCACACGTATTATTGTTCATTTTTTTTCTTCAGCTTCATCATCCAACGGGGATGTTAATGAACTAGGAATAGGACGAGAGAGGAGAAGTTAGGGCATTTTTCAAATTAAATTCTTAATTTATTGTAAGAAAATCTCATCCAGCTCCGCTGTTTCCATGAACTTGGACGTTTGCAGGAATCAGACTTTTTATTCGTGAAGGAGAGATAGAAGAAGACGGTTGGATATATTTGTACTAATCTCTTTCTCTTTTTCTATATGCTTAATCGTTAAATGCAGCCTTTCCTTGGGGCATCCATGGATGCTACATATGACAGTGGCTTTACCATAATCCATGACGTAACGGTTTGAAGCGTGATGCCCACGCCTTCGCGGTTCTCCCTTACTCTTCTCGAATCTGTTTGGATATAAAAAATATATATATATATATATATAAAATAATAAAAAATAATTATTTTATGTATTTCTTTTTTTAATTTAAAAAATTTCTTCTCCTTTTCATTTCTTGACTTGACCTCACCGTTCACGAAGCATCAAATTAAACAGAAGTCACAGGACTGTAAACAAATGGCAGGTCAATCCATTATCATATTCGCTTGGCTGGGTGAACGTACGTGGGCAAATCCGAGATTCAAAGTATAAATAGAGGAACTAATACCACCAAATGTATCCAAAACCCACCCAATATATTAAAAAAAAAAAAAACATTTACAATAACAATAATATAAAATAATAATAATAATAAATTTTTCTTTGAATTCCAAACATAACCATCTTTCGCTTTATGACGGATCTCCTGTTCGGTACACCTCTTCGATTCGATCACCTTCCACGAAATATCAAATTAGGCAGGACCGTAAACGAATTGAATTGCAGGTCAATTAATTATCATATTCCCTTGGGGTGCGTGAAACGCACGTGGGTAAATTCGAGATTCAAAGCTATAAGAAGAGGAACAGATTCCAAAAACCAAACACATTCAAAGAAAGAAGAAGAAGAATAAGATCGGAGAGAAATGGCAGATCTATTCAATCAGCAAGCCAA
The DNA here is from genome assembly GCA_028583415.1 of Protea cynaroides. NCBI lineage: Eukaryota > Viridiplantae > Streptophyta > Magnoliopsida > Proteales > Proteaceae > Protea > Protea cynaroides. The sequence goes on along the minus strand of CM053266.1, from coordinate 60,125,210 downwards.
GATTTACGTGGAAACTCGCCCAAGTTACCCGCCTGAGCTTTTCGCATTCATAGCCTCCAAAACGCAAGCTCACCACCTCGCTTGGGATGTCGGCACCGGCAACGGCCAGGCAGCTTTCTCTGTGAGTCTCCCCTCCCTCTCTCTCTCTCTCTCCACCTCCCAAATCTGATTCTCTCAACCATTAGGTGGGTATATTTTTTTAATTGGGGAAAATTTATTAATTTTCAGTTATCGGAGATATTCAAAGATGTGGTAGCCACAGACACAAGCCAGGAGCAGCTCTCTTTCGCCCCTGAAATCCCCAACGTTCGTTACCAACAGACCCCACCCAGCATGTCCATAGCTGAGATCGAAAGCCACGTGGCACCACAAGGGAACGTTGATCTGGTGACTATTGCGCAAGCCCTTCATTGGTTTGACCACCCAGTCTTCTATCAAGGAGTGAAATGGGTTCTCAAGAAAACCCATGGAGTTATTGCTGGATGGTGCTACTCTGAGCCGGAAGTTAACGACGCCATCAACGCCGTTTATTCACGGATCTATAAAGAGTCCCAACCGTACTGGGCCCCACAACGGAAATTTGTGGACTATAGGTACAGGACCATTGATTTTCCGTTCGAGCCCGTAGAAGGAGAAGATCATACTGGTCCGTTTCAGTTTGAAGGAACGAGGTCAATGGATTTGGAATCTTATTTTGCATACATCAGATCGTGGTCAGCATATCAGACGGCTCGTGGTAAAGGTGTTGAGTTGTTGAGGGAAGATGTGGTCAATGATTTTGAGAGAGCTTGGGGAGGAGATAGGACAAGCCAGAAGATCGTGCGATTTCCAATTTACCTAAGGATTGGGAGGGTGGGAACTGAGTAAAGAATCATGATTCATGACAAGCATTGTGAATTTTTTTTTTTTTCTGAAATATGTTTTGCCAAACAGGACTTTTCAAATATTGGCAATGCCTACGTATTGGCCGGCTTAGTGGATAACGATTCTTATTTAGTGGTGTCAGGTTTTGGAATTGAATCCGTCATCACCTTGGGGTCCGGTTATGTGTGATGGGTAGACTGGACTCGAATATTCTCTGGTGATAGCATGTCAATGCAAATTAATGGTAATTCTATTTTTCTGTTTAAAATATTTTAATAAAAAAATCTCTACAATCATTTAAACCCAAAAATCTTTTAATTTTAAAAAATTAGTTAAAAAGAAATTAAAATTAAAAATCTTTACTCTCAAAGGCAGATTTAAATCGTCTCATGTTAAGGTATCAACATTAAATCCATCAAGAACTAGTTATTCGCTCTTCCTAAAATTTTTCTTAAATTTCATGGCGTAGATTTTGGTTTGTTTGGTTGTGGATGAAAATACAAATATTTTTTTGTACAATTGAATTTATTTCCTAGTTTCGATTTTTTTTTTACATAAATAGAGTACTTTACATTTTAATGTTTCTCTTTTTATTTTCCGACCAAAAACACCCGATGAAAATCTCTGACATGGCGACTCTCTTTTGCTCTCTCTAAAATCTAATCACGGCCATCAAACAGTTTCGTCTCTTTCGCTGGACGATTCGACCAATTGGGGCTGAGATCGTTCAAAGATGATCCTGTCTTTGCAAAGCATTTCAGACCAATCGGGGTTAGTGTCTGAGGATGATGAGAGGAGGAATCGAATGAGAGGTGATGTGAGAGCGAATAGAAATCTCTGCTACAGATATTGTCTGATCCAAGAACGCCATCGCCATTTTATGTTTTCTGTTAACAATAGATATCTATTGTATTACAAGGTATCAGAGCATAGTGTCTTCTTCCATTGAATCGTTCTGCAATATTTTCTGTGATTCTTTCTGTTACTTTGTTCATTTTACTTCGCAGTTTATGCTGTTTGCTTCAACCTTTTCTTTGCGGCTTCAATTTCCGCTCTCTGGTTTCATATTCAAAACACTTTTTCCTAGGGTTTCGTCTTCAGATCTGTTCTCCAGAGTTTCATCTCATTTCTTGAATTCTTTGATCTGATTTCTCATAGCAACTCATCCATCTCTAGCATTGCCATCTCCATGTTATCTTTGTCAAAAATGAAAACACAAACAAGAGAGAAAGTAAAGTTCAAACAAACCCACGAACACATGATTTATGGTGATTCAGCAACTCAACCCAAAAGAATTAGATAATTTCTTTATTCAAAAAAGATATAAAAAAAAAAAAAAAAAATCTACACCCTCTCCATCTCACATGCATAGTGTTTCTTTGCCCTAATCTTATTTAGAGTTTTTAAAATACAAACAATATATAAGTATCTCTAGAAAACCTAATCCCATATAATTATAAAATAACTTTTGTACTTGTAATGGATTCAAACTTAAATACAAATACAATTTCAATAACTGTGTGAATCCCACAGAATACACTACACAACTTATAGGTGTCAATTTTGGGACCGCACCATGTCCCCAGAGTCGGACCAATCAGTTAAAAATTGCACTGAGTCGGACTCTTTAATAAACATGTCGGTTTGAGGACCAGACCGATTAATAATAGGTCGTTTACGGTGCAGGGGTGTAACCCGATTGTCGTCCAACTGGATTGACCAAATAAAGTCCGAGTTGGTATATACTGATTAAAACCGATTAAAGACATATATAAGTTTCTTCTTTTATCTTTCCACCTACTTTTCCCACTCATTTTTTTACCTACTTTGAACATTGGACTTACAATGAATACATCCTTAATAAATGAAATTCAATGGGCCTTTTGATCTCCTAGCCTCAAAGGTGACATGATTTTAGCAAATGATGTTAGGAGATTGTTACGGCCACATGTAAATATTCTTTAAAATGCATATTTTGATTTTTTTTTTATTATTTTTTTATTTATTTATCATTATCCACATACATTCTTCATTTGCGAATAACGACAAATCAATGAGTTGGATTTACAACAAAATAGACCTATTATTATTGAGCATAAAACCATATAACATAACCGAATATAAGACCAAATAAGATAATCGATTATGGACATTAATAGACCGATTGAACCAATTAACATAAGACCGATTAGGGACCCAGACCGATCGGACTAAAAATAAACGAATTAATGTTTGCAAATCAAGACCAATTAGTTAAACATGTCGATCACGGTGCAATGTGTTAAATTGATGGGGACCGGTTAGGCCCGATCGAGACCAACCGATTGACACCCCTAACACAACCTAACAATCTTTACTCCTCTGATAATCCAAGCCATGTTCTGGTCAGGTAACTCCTCGACGGCAACAACTATGCAACTTGGCGGAGAGTGATGTGTGTTGCTCTCGGCGCCAAGAACAAGTTCTGTTTTGTTGAGGCTTCTTTTCCGCACCCCACTGATCTGAAATCTCCTGATTTTCGTACGAGGGATCAATGTGATCTAATGATCATGTCCTGGGTTTACAATTCTCTGCTTTGTGAATTTTATGATAATGTTTTATATGCGGACACTGCTTGCGATCTTTGGTTAGATTTTGAATGTCAATTTTCCCAAGGCAATGGCCCTCGGGTAGTTGAGTGTATGAGCTCAAGCAATGCAACCCAAGTTCAAATTTAGGAGAACAGAAGTAGATCACTTGCACGTATGTGTAGCCTCCATGGGGACTTTATCGCTATTCAAATTTAGTGCTCCCACATTTTAGAGTTAGATCCTACACGCATAAAGGGGGATGGAGTCTCATGGAAAGTACATACGTGTAAAGGAATGAGCCAGAGGATTAATGTCCTAGTATCATGGCATACGTGCCTAATGCAAAATAAAGGGAAGGATCGCTGCATTGGTATATTGGTACCTCCAATAATTGATTTAGGAATCTGATTGAGGGACCGAAGCAAGAAGATTATGATTCTGATTTTGATTTCAATTTTGATTCTATTGGAATCGATTAGAAGTCCGTCGGGAATCAAACAACTATCCCGGTTTAGGGAATCAGTCAATTATCTTGATTCCTAAATAATGAGTCACACTCTCGTTCTAAGGGTCTCTTTGGTTTGTATTATATAATGTATTATATAATATATTATAAAATTTATGATTGTTTGGTATGATTTATAATGTCTATTTATAATTAAAATAAATCAATATAATTCATTATCTACAAATAGGTGAGTAACTGTTTATCATTATTAGAATAATCTACTAGGTGATTGTTTATATTTCTCAAATATATAATGTATTATATTTAGTGGTACCAAACGGTCATTATTTATTACTCATAATTTATTATCATAATTGATTTGTCACAAATAACTCATAATACATTATATGGGGGGATACAGGCCCGCGAGTGCCTCATGTTGTGTTTACATCAATGTTTAACATTTTACATTCAGTTTGCCCAAGGGTGTTAATTTGGGGACCGAACTTGCCTATTATAATTGGAAACTGATTTGGACCAGTCTGCTATTATACATGTTTTGGACAAAGGTCTATAATAATTATTGGTTGCAGTCCGTGCTAGCCCATTGGGTGCCCTAATAAGACGGACTGTTAAGCCTGAACTGATAGGAACCCAACCCAAACTGTAGCCCGAACCGATTTAACCTGATTGTCAAACCACTAATTAAACTCAAAGTCTTATACAACCCTAAACCTAGATGGTAAAATTACTCGTACCTCCCTTGAACTTAATCCTAAATCCAAGCATATCTAATTTCAGAGGAAATTACAATCACACCCCTTATAATGACCATGGTAAATGGAAAACTTGAAATGACGATATTAACCTTCTTTTAAATACACCTTATTCCTTTATTCAAACTACTCACCTGCCTCCTTTCTTCAAATACCTTTCACTGGTGGCCTATTTCCTAGCGGGAAGCTCTCTTCTCGGTGACCTCTCTTTCCTGATGACCCAAGTTCTAGCAGTACTTCTCTTTCCCTGCTAAATACAGCAAATTTCCTGTAATGCTCCATCGCGTAAACACCACCCAAAGGGGTCACAAGGTTGGAGTTCATGAACTCTCAACCGATATTGGTTGAAACTCAATTGGTCAAGAAAATCTCTCGAATTTCGCTACGGTTACTGGTATTGAGCATCGAGCTTTAGTCTTCTCGAGATGCGGAAATTGAGCTTGGGGAGAGAATCGAGAGATGGAAGTGGAGGGAGTCAGAATACCTTCACTAGAGATCGGAGAACCCTAGTGATCTGAGAAGAAAAGGCAAGTTTTGAACTTCTTATTTCCTCAAATCATAACCTTAAAGAAAGAAATTATAATTTAAAGTTTTCACCCAAAGAAAAAGTATTGAAAGTTTAAACTCGATCTTACACCATTTGCTATGAAAACATCACCTGGTTGACTTGATATGAAAGAAGAACACCAATCGAGAGCCATAGAAACCCTAACTCGCTCTTATTTGGAAGACCATAGGTCCAAAGCTACCATCGATAAATTAATCCTCCATGGATTTTCAGGGAAATGGTAAAAGGTAATTATCATGAGAAGGGTGAGATGCTCCATAAATGGCTCCACCGTTCCATCTTTGTACTATTTACCTTCTCTTACACGAAAGGAGGGAACCTGTGGCCTTGCACCTCCTTTTGTGAAAGCACAGGGTCTCATCTCAGCAAGTCTCCAGCCTCTTCCCTTTCTTCTAATTTACGTCTTCTATTTGTCTATTTTAGAATGATTGCTTGGATCTTCGTTTATTCTGTAGATTCTTGCTTTTTGAATTTCAAAAGTCAAGAATAGACTGGCTTAAGTGTGGTGATTCAAATACCAAATTCTTTCTTACTACTACACTTCACAGGAGAAGTATGAACCGAATCACCCAGATTAAAGCATTTTCTAGTGAATAAATTACCAAGGAATCTGATATTTTCTCTACTATTTTATCTCATTTTTAAAAATGCTTTCAGTTCTTTTAGAATTAATCAATCTGACATTAGGGAAGTGCTACAATTTATACAACCATCAATTTCTGACAAAGGAAATGAAAATCTTTGTCGAGTTCCTGATCAAGAGGAAATTTTTATGGCCCTTAAGTCTATGGCTCCTCTTAAATCGCCAGGCCTTGATGGTTTTCCTCTAATTTTTTTCCGGAAGTTTTGGAAGATTACAAAGGAGGCTGTTACAAGGTTTGTTAAGGAGTTTTTCATTTCAGGTATATTACCTATTGATATAAACAAAACCTATATTTGCCTTATTCCAAAAATTAAAAATCCTGAATATGTTGATCAATTCCATCCTATTGGCTTCTATGGTGTTTGCACTTAATTGATTTCCAAGATTTTGGCTACGAGACTAAAGCCCCTTCTTGATGGTATTGTCTCAAATTCTCAATCAACCTTTGTCCTTAATAGATTGATTTCTAATAATGTTTTGATAGCTCACGAAGCTTTTAATTTTATTAAAAGAAGGGAGAAAGGAAATGAGATTTTTATGGCTATAAAATTAGACATGCAGAAAGCCTACGATTGGCTTGAGTGGACATTTATTGAAGCTACTATTCTCAGTTATGGTTTTTCCACTAAATGGGTATCCTTGATCATGCAGCTTATCACTACTGTTTCTTATACTATGCTTATCACTGGAGCAGAGCATGATCATTTTACTCCTACTAGGGGAATAAGACAAGGTGATCCTTTTTCTCCGGCTTTGTTTATTTTATGTGCTCAAGTCATGTCTTCTATTATTCACCATGCGGAGTCGTAAGGAAATTTTTTTGGTCTTCGATTTCATAAGGATTTCCAATCGGTTAGTCATCTCCTTTTCGCTGATGATTGCCTTCTCTTTTCTAAAGCTAATCTGGGGCAGGTGGTGATTCTTAAGAATTGCTTGAAGACATATTGTAAAGCTTAGGGCCAAAAGATCAATCTTAAAAAATCTTCATTAACTTTTAGTCTGAACACTCCTACCAGGTTTAGGAGATGGTTTTCTCGAATAATGAAGATTCCATGCAGTCAAGGCCCTTCAAAGTATCTTGGTTTACCCTCGGAATTTGGTATTTCCAAGAAGCAAGTGTTTAGTAATGTTTTGGATAAATCTCTATCTGAATTGAATGGTTAGAAGGCAAAATTATTATCCTTTGCTGGTACAGAAGTACTGATTAAATCTATTGCGCTCCCCTCTATCAACTATGCTGTCTCCCATTTCAAGTTGCCGGCATCTTTTCATAAGTTCATCCAACAAGCTTCTTAAAATTTTTTATGGGCTAATGGAGATAAAAAGGGTGGCATTCCATGGATTTTTTGGAGGAGATTAACTAAGTCCAAAGAGAATGGTGGGTTGGGAGTTAGGGACCCAATTCTGCATAATAGAGCTCTCCTTGCTAAAGTGGTCTAGTGCTTATTGACTAAACTTGATTTTGGGCCAAAGTGATTAAATCTTTCTACTTTCCTAAGGTGAATTTTTTGGATGCTAAAATTGGGAATCATCCTTCTTGGGCTTGGAGGAGCATATTAGAAGGTAGGAAAGTTATCGAGGAAGGGAATCATATTCGAATTTGGGAAGGTGCTTGGATTCCCAATCTTCCCGGATTTAAAATTTCCACTCCTAAAGTTCCAAATATATTGATTGCTTTGGTTAAAGACTTGATAGATGCTATTAATAGATGTTGGAAGGACTTGCTTGAATCTATTTTTTTCCCCTCTTGAGTTATCGGCTATTCGGTATCTTTTAAGTTCGTTCTATCTATCACCTTCTAAAGAATAAGGAGGAAAGGATTCTCAATGGCCTCCCTTCTTCATCTCACCGATACAAGTGAGATTTGATGGAAAAGAAAGACTGGAGGATGATTTGGAATATGAAGACATTACCTAAGATTAGTTTCTATGGAAAGCACGGCTCAAGGCTTGGCCGATGGAGACAATCTGTCTCTTCGAAATTTCCCTATTGATGTGAAGTGTAAATTTTGTGGTGAGAGGAATGAGTCTATTGAGCATAGATTGTTTAGATGCTCTTTTGCCCGTGCGGTCTAGTTTGGCTCTCCTCTCTCTTTCATGCCTTCTACCGATAATGATTTCACATTAGTTGGTTGGCTTAGGCAATGGAGGAAAGTAGTTCAAGAAGACAAAGAGGTTGGTGTTAGTGCTCTTTCCTTAGCTTCTTTCATTTGCTGGCAACTTTGGATTGCTCGAAATGATGCTCAATTTCAATAACGCAGCTGGACTCCTAGCCATGTTATTGAGCATGTTGTAGTAGCTTTTAGAGAGTTTAAGTTGGCAAATGAAGATCAATTTAACAATAAGCTGGATATTTAAAGAAGGTTGATGGTATTGGAAATTAGGAGTCTAAGGATCCTGCTTGCTTTTATATCTATTCGGACGCTAGTTTGATTCCTGGATCAATTACTGGTGGGCTGGGTTTCTGTATGAAAGATAATGGCGGTAATCTAAGGAAAGCTGTCTCTTGTCCTGGATCCTTTTTTGAAGTTATTATTGGTGAGGCATTAGCCATGAGAATGGCGTTAATAGATGCGAGATTGGAAGGCTTGGAGCGCATGATGGTGCAATCTGATTGCAAGCAATTGGTGGAGATCCTGAATTCTAAAGGAAATGGTTGTCTTAGTTCTGTTATCTCCATTGTTGGTGATATTCTTTGTTTAGCATTCTCATTTGTTTATTTTAATTTCTCTTTTATCCCAAGGGTTTGTAATGGAGTAGCCCATACCCTAGCAAAGAAGGCCCTTACGGTCACTAGGACTGTTGTGTGGCCTATCACTGAGATCTGGATTCAGGAGCAGTGCTCTACTTTGATCCTAGTTGTAATGGAGATTGATTATCAATAGAGTTTGTTTTCACCAAAAAAAAAAAAAAAATTTCAACAGCAAAGTTTGAGGCAGGTTACCAAAGGTGACAGAGATCATGGACGGGAGTGTGTTGTGGGGTTTGGGTGTCAGGTCAAAATGGTAACTTCACTTTTCAATAAGGATAGAATTATCATATAAGTCTCTAGGTTCAACTGAAAAAAAGATAAAAGGGTAAGTTCATATCAATGTATGGACAACTTTGGCATTAAATCAATTTAGTCAAGGACACATCATCCCCTAACTGAACTGTCCTAAAGTACATTGTCTATATGTCACAATCTTTGCATATAATTGAAGGTTCAAGTAATTTCCTTCAAAGTTAAGGCGTTCTTGGATTTAGGGTTAAGTTTATGGGAGATGCCAGTAATTTTCTCCAAATCTAATATCTTTTCAAATCCCAAATTCCCAATATTCTCACACCTCACTACTCAGCAACTCTCAAGCAACTCACAGCAACTCTCAACCGCTAGCAACCTGCCGCCCTTCACCATGCCGGCATGCCCCCTCACATCCTCACCGGTGTCCAATGTCACCTCTCTCTCTCTTGCTCTCACTCTCGCTCTCACTCTCTTACATTGACTGTGATAGGCACATTTCCAGTTTCCCCCATCGACGCCAGATGCCACCACCACTGCTTTTTCCTATAGCTTTTCAATGTTGACATTCATTTCTAAAATATCTAGCAAGGAAGTAGAATCAGATGGGAAAAAAATCCTCAGTAGTGAGGCCAAATGCAGATCCACTTTGAGTGAGTAGAATCCTCACTACAGGGGTGACCTCACTACAGAGTATCGCAATCCAATCAGATGTGCCCCTCTCTTTCTCTATTATTATTTTGCTTATAGTTTAAAAATCGAAAAAATTTCAGGTACCACCCAAAATAGTTTTGAAACATCACCTACCACCCACAACTTTCAAAAAACATCAACTACCACCGTTGATCAAATAGATCTACTTTGTTAAATGAATCCCGTTAGTTGCTGATGCCATCTAAAACTAAAATGGACAATAATACCCTTAAGGAAATGTTGAAAGATGATTTTACCCTCCTTCACTTAATGCAAGAGAAACCCCAAATGGTAAGCCGGAGTCTCAACTTGAACGGAAGAAAGAAAGGAAAAGAAACCCTTTCTTCTTCTACTATCTTCGCTGACGACAACGACCTCGAGCTGTCCGCCGCTGTTGGAAAATCAAATTGGAGAAAAAGATCGCAGGAGAAGGAGAAACATGCCGTATGACAAACATTACCCCTTACCCGGTCTCCTTATTTAGCAAAAGATAACAAGAATTCCGTATAAAAGTATAAAATGGGCCCATTGAATGGTCGGTGAAACATCTGCAACTCTAATGCCTCTGCCTCTCCAATCCGACTTCCTTCCAACGAGAATGAAGGTTGTCGCTTGAGGTTGAGCAGGAATATTCCGGTTAAATTGTATCATAATCGGTTGGATCTAATAGACGATTCTGACTGTTCCCCAGTCAGATAGTAGAACAAATCTTCAATCAGATCGGACTGACATCGCAGTTCAGTTCAACCACACCAATGGACTCTCCCTTTTGCAAGAACCCTTCAACTTGTCATGGAGGATTATAGCTGGTGTCAGGTGGGTGAAGAAAACTGAATCGGGCATTGTTCCATTTTCCGGTGATTCAGTTATTCCTTAGATATTTCTTATGTTCGTTGAAATTTTCAGTTTTAGTTTCAGATATGAAACTTTCTATCCTATTTTCATTTTCTTTCATCGCTGAAGATTTGTCTCAGTTTCAGTTTGATTTTGTTTACTATTTTTCATTGTTCGGTCGAGATTCTTGATCTTTTCTGGCTGTTCGTCTCCGGTTTGTTTCCTGCTAAATCAAGGGATTCCATGTGCTTTCAGTTTCACACCAATGGAGATAGGAAAAAGAAGGGAGAACGACGAAGGAGAAGAAAGAGGGGAGAACAATAAGATCGACAATGTTAGAGAGTACCAGGTAAGGATCTGGCCTTCTATTTTATTTTATTTATTTTTTTTTTAAGTGAGGAGGAAAAGAAGAGTTTGAAGAATGGAAGCGGTTTCTTCATCTTCTGGTTTGATTTTCTGGTGTTGGCTCTCATCTTCTTCGGCATGTTCTTTCGTTTTTTTTTTGTTGTGCAAGAGACTGATTCTTGATTTGGTTTTGCAGAAGTGCTAGCATATTTCTAAGTCTCGTAGGGCAAAGGCGTTCACAAATGTCTACGTTTAATAGATCGATCTTCGATCTGGTTTAGTGAAGATCGCCTCAAAGTTTCTCTGGTTCATTCATTTGATTCTTGAATTGATTTAGCAGAATGTTTCTTAGTCTAAGAGACCGGTTCTCAATATATGAAGGGTTATATTAGTCATTTTATTAGCTTTTAAAAATTTTCAATTAAAACAAAAAGGATAAAAATGTCTAACAGTGATTTCAGTCTCCTCCATCAGTTACTTAGGTGTCGATGTTTTTTTGAAAATTATTGATGATAGATGATATTTCAAAACTATTTTAAGTGGTAGCTGAAATCCTCTCTATTGCGGCTTTCTCCAAGGTTTGTTATATGTTGCCAGAGTTAATAGCAAAGCCTTGACATTTGTGAGAACAACTCAGTAGTATTGGTATTGTGATGTCTCCAACTGAGATGTCAATAGAACAACTCATGTTTGGTAATTTGTGCTTTGGTTTGTGTGCAGTCAGCCGTAATGGTCACTTAATTTGAGTAGTGAAAGTGAAACGAATGAATAGATATGAGGATGAGCTGGAACAAAGTCATTCGGCCCTTACCAGTTTGTTACTCGGCTTGTAAACGGCCTCAAAACCGAAGCGGTCCGAAATCAAACCTATAGGTCCAGCCCAATAGTAAACCGACACTAAATCGGTCTGTTAATTAACGTGCCCATGCAGTCATGCCAACCCGAATCCCTTATTGAACATATTTTGGGCTGACTTTAAAAAGACTGAGATTGACTTGGCCTGAACCGAAACCAACCTAAACCTCCCCATTGACACCCATAAATTTGCCTAATAAAGTTGATTGGATTACAAACTTTTAAAGTCGACTTTTTCTGGTAACCGAGTGGGTTACAACTAGCGGTTGTCATCGATTTTTGCACCCTTCAGATGTAAGGATGTAAATTTGGGCTAGAACCGAAACCATCTTAGAACCAATCTGCCAAAAACCCGTCTCAGAATCTTCCCATTAATAATTGGGACTGTTCTAAGAATCAGTTTTGGGACCTAATATTAAATGGGACAGGATAATTTAGGATGGATTTCCCAATAGGTTCATAACCGATAGCCCAATAAAGAACCGTGTAAGAACCTTCTAACATACAACTTAAGTATGTATATAACTCGTCTCCTAAAAATCAAAGTTACGATAGACCTTCCAAGGTTCAGATCTTTCTTCTCCGATGTTCATTCTGAATCAGATTTTACTCTTGAATTTGTTTTTCGTTTTGTCTTACTTTTGATTTTGAAGTTGTTCTTGTATGTATCTCTGCTCTTGTTTGAGGACTTTGTACATTCTTTTATTTTTTTGAGATTATATCTGGTTTGATTCATTTCTCTTTGATTTTCCCTTTGGATTTGATATTTCTCTTAAAAATTGTCTCGTTATTTGGAATTTATTTGGATCGGTGACTGCCAATCGGTCAACACTATTACATAGCTTGTGGAAATTAGTATTGAGTTAACATTTTCCGAATTTGTGGAGATTATTCGTGCCTAGAACGATTAAAGAATCGAAATCTGACCGCCCCATTATTAAATGCATCTTACTTCTAGTTTTAGGACCGTTTTAGTAAATAGAAACGATTCTGATGGAATGGCTTTCTTGGGACCGAAACCAATCAAGAAGCATCTCATTGGACACCTCAGATGAAAAACACAACAAAGCATCAAAGGGTTCACTTGTCTCATATTCAATTTTGGGTTGGTGATTGATATAACCATTTTAAGTCTGTTTTTTAATTTAAAGGAAATCATGGACTATTAGGGGCTGTTTGTTAAAATTTCAACTCTGGGATTCTTATTTTTTGTTCAAATTTCTACTCCAACTTCAAAAGGATTCAGGAGTATATAGGAATAGAAACATGTTTGTTAAACTAATTTAGTCATGAATTCCAAAATGGTGTTGGTGGGTGGTGGATGATGGCATTAGTGGTGAATGATGATGGTTGGTGACGGTGGGTGGGTGGTGGTGGTGGAGGGTGGTGGCAGTGGTGGTGGGTGGTAATGGATGGTGGTGGCGGTGGTGGTGGGTGATAGTTGGTGGAGGTGGTGGGTGATGGTGGCGGTGGTTGGTGGCTGGTGATGGTGGCGATGGTAGGAGGCGATGGTTGGTGGTGGATAGTGGTGGCAGTGGTGGGTGGTTGGTGGTGGTGGCGACGGGGGTGATGGTGGTGGCGGTGGTGGTGGGTGATAGTTGGTGGTGGTGGTGGTGGTGGTTGGTGGCTGGTGGTGGTGGCGATAGTAGGTGGTAGTGGGTGGTAGTGGATGGTGGTGGCAGTGGTGGGTGATTGGTGGTGATGGCGACGGGGAGTGGTGGTGGTGGCGGTGGTGGTGGGTGATAGTTGGTGGTGGTGGTAGGTGGTTGGTGGTTGGTGGTGGTGGCGATGGTAGGTGGCGGTGGTTGGTGACCGGTGACTGGTGGTGGTGGCGATGGTAGGTGGCGGTGGGTGGTGGCAGTGTGGTAGTGGTGGTGGTGGTGGCGGCAGTGGGTGGTGGAGGGTGGTGGGTGGTGGTTGGTGGCTGGTGGGTTGTGGTGGTGGTAGTAGTAGTTGGTGGTAGTAGTGGTGTGGGGTGATTTTTACTCAAAAATTGTGTTCTGAAGTCAAAAAGCATCTATTTGATGCTCAAAAAAAATGGATTTTAGAGCTCATTTGGAGTCGATTCACTCATGGATTTTCCAGAAGTCCGAACCGGATTACCAAACAAGCTTCTACTCTATTTATGCTCCAGAAGTCAGAATCCAACTTCTGAAGTGTTACCAAACACCCCCTTAAGGTGTTCACTTTTGGAGGTAATCAACTTAACGAGTCCTTTAAAAAATTTTCATCATTTTAAGTTTTCCTTTGTATCCAAACGACAACAAAAGATCAAACTTATCTCTTGCACCCAAACAGAGCACGCGGGAAAAGGACAAATGCTGCACAATCTCCTCGTCTTTTACATGAATCGTGAGGTACATCCTTGAACCATCATGGCATCATCCATGACGTAACAGCTTGATGCCCATCGATGCATCTTTCACCCTATATCCTCGAAGCATGAGGCAGGACGCAATAGAAAGGCGTCACGAGTGTACAGCTGATTACACATCAATTACTAATCAAATTACAACACTATCCTTGTGATGCTTTCTCCCACTGCACTATTGGTGCCACGTATGGCCGTCCTAAAAATTCAAAAATGACAACCGCATGGTGTGGGTGGACATGCCCATCACATATTAACATGGGATAATTCCAGATTCCGAGCAATATATATAGGGAAGGAAAATCAGAATTCCATTTAATAACGAAAGAAAGAAAGAAAGAGGGAGAAAGAGGAAAGTGCTAACAAGGGAGAAAAATGGCAGATCTATTCGATATAAATGCTAACCTATATGTGGATGTTCGTCCCACTTACCCGCCGGAGCTGTTGGAATTCATAACTTCCAAAACCTCAGGCAGTGACCTCGTTTGGGATGTCGGCACTGGCAGTGGTCAGGCGGCTTTCGCAGTAAGTCTCTCTCCCCTCTTTCCTCTTTTTTTTACAATTTTCAATTTCAAAACCCTCTATGATGAGAGAGCGATTCGTTGTACCTATCAATGCATTGATATACACGCTAAATGACTCCGGCCAAATAAATTGAGATGAAACCCTCCTATGACAACACTGAATATCTGATTCTCTCAACGATTCGATGGGTATATTCCTTTTACTTTATTCATTTGGGGTAACAATATATATATATTTTTGTCAGTTAGCAAAGATATTCAAAAATGTGGTGGGGACAGACACAAGCCAACAGCAACTCTCTTTCGCTCCAAAGATTCCCAACGTGCGGTTTCAACAAACCCCAGCAAACATGACCATGGCTGAACTGGAGAGCCACGTGGCATCACAAGGGACCGTAGATCTTGTGACTATTGCCCAAGCCTACCATTGGTTTGACCATCAATCATTCAATCAACAAGTTAAGTGGGTCCTCAAAAATCCTAACGGAGTTTTCGCTGCATGGGGCTACTCAGAGCCAAAAGTTAACGACGCAGTAGACGCCGTCTGTACAAGAATGGAAAAGGAGATTACAGGACCGTACTGGGCCCAGCCACCACGGACATACGTGGACAATAAGTACATGAACATTGATTTTCCGTTTGAGCCCGTAGAAGGAGAAGAGCGCACGGGTCCGTTTGAATTTGAAGCAATAAAATCAATGGATTTGGAATCTTATCTTTCATACATAAGAACATGGTCAGGATATCAGACGGCTCTTGGTCAAGGTGTTGAACTGTTGACGGATGATGTGGTCAAAGATTTTGAGAAAGCTTGGGGAGGAGATAAGACAATCAAGAAGACTGTGAGGTACCCAATCTTTATGAGGCTTGGGAGGGTAGGAGCTGAGTGAAGACGGAAGAATCATATGATCAGAAGAAGCATTGGGATTTATTTTGGAATAAGATATGGGCATGAAGTTCTTTCTTGTTAGGAGATATTTACATGTTGCCACTATGCCATGCTTCATGGGGTTTTGCCAAATAATACTTTTCAGTGGATCCCACTTTTCAAATGTAAAAAATGTGGAACAGTTTATCACTTTCCCATACTCAATTTCCACATATTTTGGTGTTTTAATTAGGAATAATGTTTTTGCCACCTATTTTTTCATTCTCTCACTCAAAGATTTTGAGGAATTAGTGTGATTGTGTAAAAGGAAAAAAAGGGATGCAATTCGTCTCATGATCTTACGATTGGTTTTCGTCTAATACACATATATACTGATACATTAGTATGTGCTTCGAGTGAAGGCTAGACGTGTGATCGCAACTGATGTTACTGTCAATGGGAGATTATTTTTAAAAAATCCCTCATCCATAATCCTCTTCAACACTGGGCTGCCCAGTGAGTGGATTCGATAGACGCAGTCCTATTGTAACACCCAAAAATCGAATTCTGACGTCATAGTTTTCATCCTCAAACTGATGGTCAATGTGTGAGGGTCATTTAGATATTGGAAGATATGTTTTTTTTATTAAATTCAATATTTTATATAGGATTGAAATTACTAAAGTACCCCTTAGAGGCATAAGCATCAACAAAAATCTCTCATAGGAACATAAAAAACAAATCAAATTAAAGTATCATAGAAATAGGGTACTACACCTAAGCCTCGAACTATGCGTCCAGTGAGTCTTCACTGTCAAATCCCCTCATTTAGGCTATGTTTGGTATCATTTTTGTTTTTATTTTTTATCTATTTAACAAAAATTATTTTCGATTTTTGTTCAAAAATAAAATATTGTTTGGTAGCTATAATAAAAATAGATGGTAGAATGAAAAACAGATTTGGCATACTATGTCTAAAAAATCCCTCACTTAGTTGTCCAGCTAGCGCTGAAGCGGATCCAAGTCCGAGTTTTTCAGGAAAATATTTATTTCGAAATAAAAAAACATTTCTCTTAAAAAAAATAAATACCGACTATATTTTCTAACTCATGTCCTACCACAATCAATTTAAATGTGTTAATATAGTCATTTATTAAAATTAAAATATATATAAAAGCTTGTGCCAGTTACCAAAAAAATAAAAAATAAAAAACACAACGACCTTAAAAAAAACACAACGACCTTTAAGAAAATAGCAGAACAAAAGAAAACCATTTCTTTCTATAAAAAAAAAAAAAAAAAAAAAATTCTAATAGTCCTTAAAAAAAAAGTAATAATAATAACTCGTTCATCATATTTAAGAAATATAAAATATTGAATTAACCATCTATTTGCGCTTGAGAAACATAAAAAACTTATACCATTTCAATTGTTTGATCCACCATATATGCTTATATCCCTTATAAAAATATTTTTCTTTCAAATAAAAATGCAGAAAAATAAAAGAATACCATAATAAATGACTAGATACAAAATATAACTAGTATAATATTTTCTCCATTCAAGAGGATATTTTGCCTCAAGGTGGATGAATAAATCTTGTTCCACGTGTCAGTACTTGGAGAATAAGCTTATCTAAATGAAGTTATGGATGTGCGATCCAATGTACATGGTCCTTGCCACAAAAAAAAAAAAAAAAAAAAAAAATAAAATGCTATTGCTACCATTGAGTATTTAGAGTTTAATATTCACCAGACCAATCAATCCGTTTTTCTCCGATAAAGTTAAAAACAAAGAAAAATTATACGTAATACCCCTGTAGTTTAGACTATTACACTTATACATCCACCCCGATTTGTTTTTAATTCAAGACACCGATAGCTCTTGTATTGTGGACTATAACCCAAAAACAACATCTTACTGATCGGTATTGCAATTTATTAGTGGTGTAAGGCCTTAACAATGGGAAGAAAGGCATCTGAAAACTCTCAAATGGGAGTAGTTCAGTTTGGTCTTCATGAGCATTTCATATGGAGAGAATTTGTTGTGGTTTAGGATTGGCATGTGTGATGAGGTAGAGAGCTAAGGTGAAGGATTCCATCCAATATTTGCTCAGCATGTGAGCATGGACTAGAAGAGATAGGGCAGTTTTGACGATGTGTTGATGCTTCCATTCCACCACCGCATTTTGCTCGGGTGTATGTGGACAATAGATTTCATAAGCAATACCATGAGTTTCAAGAAAGTTTTAAAGATGGTACTTATGAATTCACCTCCATTGTCCGACCTAAATTTAATGAATGTTGAAGCAATTTCTCAACATTGACTTAAAGGAAACGAAGATATCAAAGAAATCAGAATTAAGTTTCTGTTGGGATGCATTGAATCCTAATCAGTTATAAAGTCTGTCCACATTATGGGACTCACTCATAATTATAGCTCATGTGAGACTCTGTGACCTGCATAGTTGGTGCAAGACTCTTTGACTACTGTTGTTGAGTTAGAATAAGACTCTACAATTCTGTATAAGAGTTTTATATAAACTCCTCTTATCTCAGGGTTTTAAATTATTGAGTTTTTGTGGGAACTCTCTCTGTAATCAGTTTTTCTCTCTGAGATAGTGAAATTTTCGATCTGCTACAGCCGTGGACGTGGCCCTCACACATTGTGTGGGTGAACCACGTTAAATCTCTGTGTTCTCTGTGTGTGATTTCTCTTTTCTATTTCTTGATTTCGTAATAGTTTCGTTGGATACAATTATGAAAATTTGCAATAATCATCATTGAATAGTACATAATATAAAAAATGAGAAGAAGAAAGAGTTGGGCCTAGTTCCCAAACATCACAATGGACAAGAGCAAGAGGTTTGTGGGATACTTAGTGAAAAGGGAAAAGAAAGCTTGTGGCTTTCCCCAAATTGACGGGAAATATACGCCATTCCTTTGCTTATTTTTTTAAGACATAGCATGAAACATTGATTGTTGAATGGTTACAGATGGAGGACCGAGTCGAGCATACCAATGAGAGGATGATATGGATGAGCTGAATTGAACTGCAGGAGAGCTAGATGGAGGTGACAAAACCGATTGGAAAGGGTAGAGTCCATTCTCAACGGCCCCTTCGTTGAGCATTTTCCTTGTTATCTCGTCCTTCACACAACAACCAAACTAATAAAAGGCACAGTTATTGTCACGAGAGAATTTATGAATAGAGAGGAGATTAGTGTTGGCATTAGGACGACAAAGAATATGCTTAAATGAATAGTAAATGGGGTTGGCGATCCAGCATGGGTTATGGGAAAACATTGGGTGTTTTGAATTTGGACTAAATCAGTACCATCATAAGGAGCCGAATGATGGAGATTGTCAATATTTGGTGTTAGGTGATGTGTAACACCTGGATTAGAATACCAAGTTTTGGCAGTGGGCACGTTGGATGAGACCATCACAGCTAACTTCTCAAGTGGATGACACCCTTGATAGGCATAGTCCATTTGATGACATGTTATTGCATTGAGGTTGTGAGTTGTTGCCATTCGGATTGGAGGAAGAAGATGGAACCATATCTCCTTCAACTGAATGTGAGCCATACCTCTGGGTCTGTCTTCCACAGTTTTGATTTGAGCTTCCTCAAGATGACATGGAACCACGGCCAATAGTGGATTTATTTGGCTGAAAGGTCACCAGTGCACTGGAAGTGTCATTTGTTGAGTCATCAACTACAGCTAATGTGAGACCTACATGCAAATTTCGGGGACGAAATTTCTTTTAAGGGTGGGGGAGTTGTAAGACCCGCACTCCGTGAACCCGATCTAAACATTGATTTCATGTCGTAACAGGTCTTCCGATCATTACCGGGTCAGACGGGACGAGCGGATGACAATCAGGTATGAAATCGGACCAATCAGACCAACTTAAGTATGAATTTCATTCATACCGGTCTATGGTACCGGTCGACCGGTATGGTCTGCGCAGCAGACTACCAAGATCCGGAATTGGATCTCTGCGGGTCCCACTTTCCCAATTTCGAATCCTAAGACTTTCCTAATCCTAAGAGGCTTCCTAAACCTAATTCCTAGCCTATTTAAACCCCTCTAAACCTCCTAGAATCCCTTCCATTGATTCTCACAAACCCTAGAGAGGAGAAGGAGATTGGAGAAGGAGAAGGAGCTAGGAAGAAGAAGGAAGAGCCGCCGTTGCCGTTCGACGACGCACACCTTACGCCAGTCGACGGTAAGTGTTTAAACCCTTCCTCTCACATTATGACTCTATGATGGATGGGTTGTTTGGATCAATACCATGCAAAGTATGTATTGATCTAAACCCTAATTGGTCATTAAACCCTAAATTACCGTCAAACCCTAGATTCGAGTTCTAGGATGATTATCATCAAAACTAGACTTGAATGAGTTGGAGATAACTCTAACTCAAAGCTCAGACTTAGAATGGATAAGAGAAACCCTGGAAATCCATGGATATTGATCGACGGCAGTTGAAAAACCTAATGTATGGTCTTCTGGAGACATACTGGTCGACCATACCGGTTGCTAGTTTTCCCACAGAGCTGCGATCGATCAACTCTGAAAGGCTGGTTTTGAACTCTGTTAGTTTTCCGACCAACGTGAAAACCCTAAGAAACTATTCTAATTGAACCCTAATATAATGTAGGACTCTGTGATAGCACGTTTGGATCTTGCGACGTGGAGCAAGCTATAAGGGAATCTGACCTAAACCCTAATAAATAAAGGACAGTAAAACGTTGTTAATAATAACCCTGAATATATAATGTGATGGTTGTGCATATTCACATGTCATCTTTTATTTTCAGTTATTATTATTGTTCATGCATATTCCATATGATAGGATGTGATTGTTAGGCATGTAGTTGTTTTCGTTGGTGTGTGGAATGAGAAGGGCCTGGGGCCTAGGATCATTCCTCACACTGGCACCTTTTTGTAGTATTCTATCTTAGCATGCTTGGTGCGAGTAGGACATCAGGGGAAGGTCGTGGTACTGTGGTCTCTGGCATGTGGTCGCTGGCCTGGCCACGATGTTGTGGCACTGTGGTCTCTGACATGTGGTCTCTGGCCTAGCTACGATGCTTTAGCTTTATCTCTATGCCGTAGGGAGTTATGTTGGGATAGGGTCTACTTGCGTATTATTCTGTCTTAGTATGCTTGATGCGGGTAGGGCATCAGGGGGAGGTGTGGCATTATGGTCTCCAGCCCGGTCACCACGCTCTAGCTCTATCTCTATGCCGTAGTGAGCTGTACTAGGATGGAGCCTACAGTGATGACATATAGGATTGGTTAGTTGCGAGTCCAGTTTGCAAGCCCTAGCCAGTAGGGGCTTATGTATTGGTATGGATGGAGTATCAGGGAGGTAGTGGATGCCTTAGCTCTATCTCTATTCCATGATGGGTGCATGTGGGTCGGTGGTAGTGTGGTCTACTGTGCGATGCTACACACTCGTGTATAGAGGTGAGGCGGCCTCCGAACCTTTCTATAGTACATTGTAAACTTGAACCAGACCACAGCATAAAATGATTGTTACTCATGCATATAATATTGATATATTGTCTGATTGTCTTACTGAGCTAAGTTGTGAGCTCACCCTTTGTATATACATTATTTTTAGATGTTGATGCAGGTTACACGGTGGACGATTATATGAACGCTCCGGCATATGGAGGTGTTGCTGCTCTAGACGTACAGGCAGGAGAGGACGAGCATGACGCTTCATGCGAGTGCCCTTTCTACGTGTACCTTTGACTTTATTTTATTTGTTTCAGTTATTTTATTAAAGTGATGTAAAGATATTTAACAATGTTTGGAATTTAGATAATTGGATACTTATTTAATTTTATCAATAGAATACTCAGTTCATTTATTTAAAGACTTTCGCTGTATTTATTATATTCTGATTGTGGTTATGTGCAATGGTTTGTATGAGTGGACACGGTCTTATTGAGATCCTGGTGTGAACCATTGGTATAATGACGGTTCACTCACACCATTCTAGCTGGTTCAGAATTGGGGTGTGACATGACGGGCATGAGAGATTTATTTCCTTAAATTTTTATAGTTCATAGCCAAAATACAGGGATTCGGCTCATCTCAAGTTCTAGTAGAACTTGAGATCTGCCAGTGATGGCCCAATGGCCAATACCTGTCTCACTTTAAATCCAACAGTCAGTGATTAAAATAGTATACAAAATTAAAATAATGCGTGTAACGTGGAATCAAGTCAAAAGCCTAAAACGTAACCACTTAGGTTTTTATAAACCATTTTGAAGACGAGAACTCCTTTTCGATTTCCCTCGCTTTCTCTTTTGGATTTCCCTTGCTTTCTCTCTCTCACCCTCTCTCTGCAAATGTCTTTCACCCCTCTTTCTCTAAATCTCTCCCACACACACTCTCTCTCTCCATCTGCAAGTCCTCCGACGAATATCATGAAACACTGAAAGAGATGATCTCTCTCACCCTCTCTCTCTCTCTCTCTCTCCCTCTGTAAGACTCGCACTCCATGAACCCCATCTAAACCTCTATTTCATGTCGTAATAGGTCTTCCAATTATAACCGGATCAGACGGGACGAGCGGATGACAAACAGGTATGAAAACTGACTAAAAATAGAGAAATAATTCATACCGGTCTCATGATACGGGTCTATATACCGGTTGACCGGTATGTCTACGCGGGCAGACTAGTTAAATCCAAAAACAGATCTCTGTGGGTCTCGCTTGTCAAATCTCTAGCCTAGAGACTTTCCTAACGTAGGAAAACTTCATAAACTCGAACCTAGCCTATTTAAGAACCTCTAAACCTACTTAAACCTCTTTGATTGTTATCACAAACCCTAGAGGGGAGAAAGAGATCAGAAGATGAGAAGGAGCTAAGAACACCAAAGTTGTGAACCAACGGTAAGTGCTTGAACTTCTCTCTAAGTTAAGTATTATAGATGATTGATCATGACTGATCAATACCATGCAAGGCTAGGTTATTGATCTAAAACCCTTAGTTTTTCTTTAAACCCTAATTATTCGATAAACCCTAGATTCATATTCTAAGCAAAGAATCATCGGAACTAGGACTTGAATGGAACATAAAACAACCTTAACTCGTTGCTTAGGCCTAGAATGCATAAGAGGAACCCTAGGGATCATAATGGGTGACCGACGGAAGACGAACACTAAGTTGGTGGTCTCGTCTTCCGGAGGCATACCGATCGACTATACTAGTTGCACTAGGTGCAACCAATACTGCGACCGGTGCCTCTTGAGAATTGGTCATTGGGGGACCGGTCGACCATACCAGTCGCACCTTTCCCCACAGTGCTGCGATCGATATGCACCGAGAGGGGTGTTTTCAACCCTAGTTGGTTTTCGACCAATGTAAAACCTATGAAACTAATTCTAACTGAACCCTAACATCATGTAGGACCTTGTGATAGTAAGTTTCGATTCTGTGACGCGGAGTAAGCTAGCAATCAAGCGTCAGGCAAGGGAATTAGACCTAAACCCTAATAACTTAATAACAGTAAAACATTATTAATAATTATTATTCTGTGGAATGGTGTTTGTGCATACTCACATGTCATATTTACTTTCAGTTATTATATTGTTCATGCATACTTGCTATGCTAGGATGTGATTGTTAGGCATGTGATTGTTTTTGTTGGTGTGTGGAATGGGAAGGGTTTGGGGTCTTGGATCATTCCTCATACTAGCACCTTTTCGTATCGCTTCTGTCTTAGCATACTTGATGCAGATAGGGTATCAGGGGGAGGAAGTGACACTATGGGCTCCGGCCTGGCCACTTGACTAAAGCCCTATCTCTATGTCGTAAGGAGGTGTGCTAGGATAGAGCCTACTGTAGTGACATATAGGATTGGTTAGTTACAAGTCCAGTTTGCAAGCTCTCGCCAATAGGGGCTTACGTGTTGGTATGGATAGGGCATCAGGGGAAGTATTGCCGGTATGTGATCAGAACACTTTAGCTCTATTCCTATTCCATGGTGGGTGCATGTGAGACGACAGTGGTGTTTGATCCATTGAGCGGATTCACACACTCGTGTATAGAGATGCGGTGGCCGCCAATCCTTTCTATATCACATTACAAACTTAAAACCAGACCATAATGTGAATGTTATTCATGCATATTGTTTGTTACATTGTCTGATTTTCTTACTGAGCTAAGTTGTGAGCTCACCCTTGTGTATACACTATTTTTAGATATTGATGCAGACTATACTATAGAGGACTACATGGACACTCCAGTGTATGGAGGTGTTGCTGCTTTAAAAGTGCAAGCAAGGGAGAACGAGCATGACGCTTCATGCGAGTACCCTTTCTGCGTGTACCTCTAGGATATGTTAATTTAGTTAGTTGGTTTATTTCAGTTGGAATTTTATAAATAATGTAAAGATATTTATTTACGTTTTAGTGTGGAGAATAATTGGTTACTATACTTACAATGTAGAACTCAGTTCATTTAATTAAGACTTTCACTGTATTTATTTATATTCTAATTATAGTTATGTGCAATGATTTGTATTAGTGGATACGGTCTTAGTGAGATCCTGGTGTGGATCGTTGGTTCAGTGGCGTTCACTCACCCTTCTGGTTTAGCCAAAATTGGGGTGTGACACACACACTCTCTCTCATTATCTCTTTTTCACCCTCCAAACTTGAGACAGGTTTTCAGATTTCGTTTTTGACGGAGAGGGATTTTGTAAAGGGAATCGATTCAACATTTTGTTTATGTGGGAAGGGTTTTGTAGCTATGAAGTTTTTAAACAGAGAAGGGTTTTTTATGGAGAAGGCCATTGAAGCTGAGACCGAATAAGAAGGCCTTTTTGGAGTGAGTGAGTTGGATATCACGGGATTTCAATTTTCTCACTGGTAAGGGAAGAAAGATGGGGCAGAAGTGATTTTCGTGCTGGTGAAACTCTGCATTGTTTTCGTTAGTTTTTGTCTTCTTGGAGCTGTAGGTAAGAGATACACTCATCAATGTGTTTAATTTGGTTTCAGTTTGATTTCAGATTACTTTATATTTTACAAATTCTTACTCTCTTGAAATTTCTGTTTTTGGGAACAATTTGGGGATCTTGCTTGTAATAATGCGGTCAACAACTAAAAGCTCCTTGCATTTATTATTCAAATTTGAAAAGCATTTTATCCTAAATAATGTTATGACAGTTTTGAAAAACAAGGAGGTTTTAATACTTTGACAACCTTACCTTAAACTTCAGATTTTTGTTCAAAGGGGACTCTCATTGTGGGGCAGAGAGAGTATCATTTTAGAACTCCATTGGATACCTTGATACACATGCTCAATTATCTAAAACAATTGAACCCAACAGATGCTTTACATGACAGCAAGGTCTGGACCATTTTGGAAGAGTGGTTTTTCACTCTCAAATCTCTCTTTCAATAGGATAATGTATTGGCATTGGAAGGTAGACAATGCAGAATTGATGATGCAGCCTATGTTATACATCATACAAGCATTGAAATGTAGCAATTCAATTCCATTCTATTTTCAACTTGTCATACAAAATGCTACAAACATTTCATTTTTTAATGACCAAAAAGATAATACATAGATCCGGCTTCTCCTGCATCTCAAGAATTTCTTAAGAACTATGATGAAAATCTGACCTAGTGCGACGGCTTCTCCTGCATTTCAAGAACTCAATTATAATAGAATTGGCACTCTTTTTTTTTTTTTTTTTTTTTTTGATACATAGGTCCAATAACCTGTATTAGATTCTTTTCTTCTGTAGTAGACACTTTTTTTTTTGATACATAGGTCTAATAACCTGTCAGTTGCAATTAGCTTGTCTATGCTACGAAGAAGACAATTTTTTGCGGCGGTAATAACCGTCGCTAGACGTAGTGTCGCTATACATTTAGCGACGGTCAAATGAACAGTCACAAATGAACCTAAAAGTGCTGACGCAAATTATTAGCGACGGTAATTGGTACCGCCCGTGTTTCTTATATTTAGAGGCGCTATTTTAACGGCGGTTTAATATCCCGCGAAATAATCAATAGCGTCGATTACTTACAGCCTCTAAGAGTGTACCAATTTGAATTGTTTTGAGGCGGTTTTGTATACTGCTTCTAACAAGTGTACTTCGTGACGGTTAGTTACTGCCTCTAGAAATATGCTTTTTATTTATAGGCAATAAGATAACCCCCAGTGGAATTGCCATTTCAGTTATTTCCCTATATTTACGGTTTCATCATTGCCGCCGCTAAAAATAGTAACTTTTTAAAAAAAAAATATAAAAATAATAACTTAATTTTAAACCATAACTAACTATAAGATAT
This sequence comes from Protea cynaroides, assembly GCA_028583415.1. Taxonomy (NCBI): domain Eukaryota; kingdom Viridiplantae; phylum Streptophyta; class Magnoliopsida; order Proteales; family Proteaceae; genus Protea; species Protea cynaroides. The sequence goes on along the minus strand of CM053266.1, from coordinate 60,099,517 downwards.
GAATTTGACTAAGAGAATAGATAGATATCACACATTGTCATGTAATTTCTCAGACCATATTATAATCTCCTAAACTTAATTGCAACATTGAACAAAATAATGAATACAACAGAGCACTATTTTTTACAAAAACATCCAATGATCCAAATATACTCTTTTATGAGCTACTGTACATCCAACAGGAAAACAATTCAAGGTTTAGATGGTTAATGTTTCCAAGGATGGTAAACAACTCCACATGGTATTAGCAAAAAGTAAGACATATTTAGAAAATAATGCTTGGGGAATAAAAATACAAGAATGAAATGAAAAAAAAAAAAAAAATCCACTGTTAACATCAGTATTAATAGATCTGCTCCATGTATTTTTATTCAACCAAACTATTTAAAAAGAAAACCCTAACAAAAGGTGTTAAGATGATGGAAATCACCTCAATCTCATTGTTATTTCAGTACCACAAACAGAAGTAAGGAAAAGAGAAGCTAATTCCAAATTTTTCATTCACCAGAGGACAGGAGCAATGGTTATATTAGATCATATTTTCAGGTCTTAAAGCATAAGAAACATATAGATATAAATATCATTCATATATGTTCTTGTTTTTGTAGAGTGAATCAAATTATGTCTTCATTTTGCAGTTCCCTTAGAAATCAATTTCTAAAAGTAAATGAATAAGGACTGTAACACAAACATTTCTGTCACAGATGAGCCTGAGCACTTCATTCCTTCCCAAGATTTGCCACAAGGATCACCTCCACTTGATTTCCAACCACTCAATTGGTGAGGAAAATTTAAGCTGGTATACATCACATTGAGAGCAGAGACTGCAGAGACAATTACATAATAAAAGGCTAAAACAAATCAAGATCTCAAAATACAATGATAGACACAAACAAAGGCAAGTGCTAACATCTTCCATAGAAAGAACATCTATTAACGGGATCTCTTTCAGGTAATGAATAGAACCTTCTTTCAAGATAATTTTACTTCATATGGTGGAATGTTTCTTAGATAAGCAGAGACAAAAGGAAAACAAATATACAAGTATAGACATGACAAATGGGGAGAGCAGGGAAAATTTAAAAAGAATAAGATATAACTTTCAATGACAGAAAACAACCAAATCTCAGCTATTGCTACTTGTTATAAATAAAGCATCATAACATTCACAAATTTCTCCAGCTATTTCACTGAAATATTGGACACAGAAATCTCCTCTAGCTGCTGGTTTACATTCTCAACAACTCAACGAAGACTTATTTCAACTATCAAGCATCTTCATCCCTTGAGAAAGATGGAACTCCATTAAATCCAAACATAGAACAGTCAAAAGAAAAAAAAACTTTCATACACAGGCCAAATTGAAACAACAATTGCCAATGTCCCCACAAGCACTGAAATAAACTGTGCCATATCTCAAAATATTCCTCAGCTTCTTTCTTCACTTGCATTGCACAAAATTGCATAAGATAACGCTTTCTATGCTCTGCAACCCGATAACCAACAATCATCGTACCCAAATAATAAAGTGCCAATGTCTCTAAAACTGTGGTCCATGCAACTCCAAAGAGACTAAGATAATAGCTCCAGACTACGCACCTACTTCACATTGGAGAAAGGGGGGGGTAAAGATTCACACATACATCCACCTGAACTCCGATACTCAAGTAATCTACATAAAAGCCCCTGTCAAGCACAGACACCTAGACAAATATCTCAACTATGGGGAACCAAACTGCTCTAAAAATCTTCACCACATAATAAACACTACCATTAATTTTAGTACGTCAGTAACCAAAACCTTTTGTACCATCCTTCCATGTTCTTATAAATTGAAGTATTCAATGGTTTCAGATGAAAAAAAACAAGGCAATGTCGAATTCTTTGTATCTTCAGGAAAGAAAATATGCAAGAATTGGAATGACAAGTTCTTGTTTTGTAGACAATGTAGCTCCAATTCTACAAAAGAATCTGAAACTTTATAAACATGATTTGTTCATATCAATTCCAAAATGACTCCATTTGAATCAATTTGGCACGGCAACAGTTGTTCCTTTGGGAAAAAAAACATAATTGTCAAGTTCCAACAAACATCAATTGGAAATTTAAAGATAGATAAGTGAAATATACAGATAATGACTATCCCTGAACAGAGAAGTAAAGGGCACACCATCTGGCTCATCGGTTTTGGCACTGACAGAGATTAAGATCGCGAAAACAAAATCCCAGAACTCTTGAAATATCGGCACCATCTTCCCACGCAAGAGACCCCGCGCAATTATCGTTTTTTCTTTATCAAATCACAGAGATTCTGAAAGTCCGATGATGGCGAAGATGAAGAAAAGAATGTCCAGATTCTGCCATGAATGCCAACAGTAGCATGAACAAACCTAAAATCAGATTTCAGAAAAATAACTCAGAATCCCAGATATTGAATATTCTTCTGAAATCGATGGAAAAAATAAAAATACCAACTCAAAACTAAAAAATGACTTAGATATTTATACTCATATTCACAAAATAGAAGTAGAATAGATCCAAGAAACCCTAAACCTAACCACATGGGGGGAGAGAGAGAGATAGAGAGCGAGAGCGAGAGAGAGAGAGAGAGAGAGAGACTACCTTTAGGGGATTTAAGTCACCACTGGTTTTCAACAGAGGAAACGATGAAGCTACCCCTTCCGATTTACTCTTCGACAAAGAAGGCGATGGAGGTTGGGCTTATTAGAGAAGACAATGAAATTCTCTCCTTCCGATTTGTTCTTCAACAGAGAAGGGAGGGCTTCTGATGCTGTTCACCAGAGAAGACGGATACTGTTCATTAATAGAGAAGGGAACTTACCGCCGAGATAAATAGAACATAAAACCAAAGGAAAATGCCAGATTCAAATCCATCAATCGAAGAAACGGGGGAAGAAAACAAAAGATTAGAGGGAAAACACCGCTGGATTCGAATCCATCAATCGAAGCAAAGATTTTGATGGTTTGTTTTCCCTCTTTTCGATTTCTTCCCCTGTTCAAGACGCGGGACTCGATTAATGGTTTTTGCCGGAGGAAGAAACCTAACTGCTACCCGATGCTACGTATCTTGCCACTGCTACCTTGCCACTGCTACCTTGCCACCGCTATACCAAAGAGTGTACAATACCTGAACCCCCGAGCGGGAACTGAAAAGTGTTTTTTGATAAGAGGGAACTGAAGAGTTACCGCCTATAAACATGTTTTTTTATTAGTATAAATACGTATATCAGTTGTATATTACCGTCTCTACTTCTTTATACAGAATCAATATAAGATAATCCTCTCATTAACAGGCGGTTTATAATACTGCCTCTAATATATATCTTTAGAGACGGTTATTTTAATGCCTCTAAAAAAAAACTAAATATTCATGACAAGAATCGGGCTATTAGTGATTTGAGTAAGCATGGGTATTATTACCGTCCTTACATGATAATTTAGCCTCTAACTAGGATATTTAGCGACGGTAATTATAACCGCCGCTAAATATTTGGCTAAAGTGTCACAATTTAAGCCTTTTTTTTGTAGTGCTAACTTAGATTTTTTTTTAATACACTCCATAGTTGTTACTACACTTTATCATTGTGAAGCATTGGGTGGTTCCATTAGATAAGATATAAAATTCTTATAGATTTTTTAAACATTTAATGCAGGTGAAGTTTTATACTGACATTTTTATTGTGTATAGAGAATAGAGTACAATGGGAGATCATGACACTAGTTTAAATGATGAGGATACACCTCGACTCAGAATGATGTTTGATTCCGAAGAGATGGCATATGATTTCTACAATGCTTATGGGAAAAGTATGGGCTTCAGCATTAGGAGAGAGTATTGTAATCGGAGAAAGGCAGAAGATAAGACTAAGATAGTCTGAACTTCGAGACAATTTGTTTGTAGTAATTATGGTGTGAGGCAAAAAGACAAACAAGATATTCATAAATTAAGCCTCAAGCAAAGGCAAGAACTAATTGTTCTGCTAGAATGGGAATTCAAAATATGGATGATAACGATCGATACAAATGTATTGATTTTATTGAAGACCATAATCATATTCTCCATCTACCAGCTACCTTGCATTATATGCGTTCACAGTGGAAGTCGTCAAATGTACATGCCTTAGAGATTGATTTGACAGATGACTCTGGAATAAAACCTAAGGCTACATTTGACTACATGGTTAGGTAAGCAGGTGGAAGGCAGAACCTTGGGTATACCCCGCAAGATCTTAAGAATTATCTTTGGACTAAGCGTTAGCGTGATTTAGCTTTTGATGAAGTCAGAAGTGTGTTGAATTACTTTTGTCAGCAAATTCGTTCAAGTCCTTCATTTACTTATGCAATACAACTAGACTTTGAGGAATAGATGACCAACATATTTTGGGCTGATCATAGAATGATCATAAATTACGAACTCTTTGGTGATGTGGTGACATTTGATACTACATTTTATACTAACAAAGAGTTTAGGCCCTTTGGTGTATTTACAGGTTTCAATCACCATAGAGGGATTGTAATTTTTGGAACTGCACTATTATATGATGAGATAGTCAAATCATTTAAATGGTTGTTTGAGACATTCCTTGAAACTCATAGTCAGAAAAAGCCAATCACCATATTTACTGATCAAGATGCAGCAATGGCGAAGGCAATAGCCCAGGTTTTTCCATCCACATGGCATAGGTTGTGTTGTTAGCACATTATGCAAAATGGCATAAAGCACCTGGGATACTTGTTGAAAGATGGATGTAATCTTATGAAAGAATTTAAATCTTGTATGTTTTATTATAAAGAGGAGTCAGATTTTGAAATAGCATGGGACAGATTGATAACTAGGTATCATGTAAAAGAAGATTCATGGTTATGTCGTATATATGGATTGAAAGAGAAATAGGTCAATCGTTACATGAAAAAGACTTTCACCATAGGTATAAGGAGTACACAATTTAGTGAAAGCTTTAATGCAAGTTTGAAGAACTACTTGAAATTTAGCTTGGATGTGGTTCAATTTTTTAAGCACTTTGAGAGGGTGGTAAAGGATAAGCATGAAAATGAATTGAAAGCTAAGTTTGATGCTAGAAATAAATTACCTAGAAATCTTTTTACCAAATGCCTATTAATGAAACATGTTGAATAATTTATACTCCAAAGATCTTTGAAGATGTCCATGAGCAGTATGTAATGGTAAGTGGATGCTACGTAAAAAAAATTCACAGAAAGTACTGAGATACAGGAGTTTGTAGTGGCTATTTTTTATGAAGTTGGAGATTTTAGAGTATTGTCTAAACCAGGCTTATCTATGGTAGAGTGTAGTTGTAAGACCCGCACGCCACGAACCCGGCCTAACCTTATATTTTGTGTCGGGACCCATCTACATATCATGGTCGAGCCAAGTGGACCAAGTGTGTGAAGAAAAACCAAGACCCAATATGAAAATTTACCAAAAAACAATCAAAATGAGGGTAGGGTCGCATGTTTTAACAGGCAGGTCCGACCCTCCCATCGACCCTCACCATCGACCCTCAACCATGGGTCGCAGGGCCTATGAGTTGTCCGACCCTCCCATCGACCCTCACCATCGACCCTCGGCATTCGGGAAAAACAGCACGAACCGAAAATTAAGAAACCTTCCTAATTTCAATTGGAACCTTTCCTAAACTCAATGGGACTTATTTTGGTAGGTTTTGCCCTATAAATAAGACGTCCCTAAGCCTCTTTCACTCCTTTTACAACCCTAATTGGATTGAGAGAAAGAGAAGAGAAGGAAGAGAAGAAGAGAAGGAAAACTTGAAGAAAAGGCTAAGGAAGAAGAGGAAATTCAGAGGAACTCTGAATCTCAGCAAACCTAAGATATGAATACATTCCCCATGATTTATTTACGACTTTAGAATGGTTTGTGAAGAGGATATGACTTAGAAGAAACCCAAATCATTCATCCATGGTTTTGTTTTCATGGAAAACTATGGAGGAGATCATTAAAACCATGTAGGTGAATAAAGTATCGTTTTAAACCATAGAACATGTATTGAATGGATTGTGGAAGTAAGCCATAGGACCTAACCATGAAAGAGAGAACGAAATCTGATATTTTTGACTCAAACCATGGAGGGTCGCACATAGGGTCGATGGCAGATCCGACCCTAGCATCGACCCCTCGGTGTTCGGAAGTTCGGATTAGGGGGGGGTCGGGTCGATCATGACTCCGACCCTACCTCCGACCCTTAGTTAACAGAATGGTTTTTAAATTTCGAATAAATTCTAATTAAATTTTATCGACTTTGTTAGGTCTTCTAGCAATATAATAACATTATAAAGAATATTCTAAAGCTTGGAAGATGATCTATTAACAAGCTAAGGTGAGGGAACAAGACCTAAACTAATTGGTTAATAATAAATTATTTTTAATTCTTGAGTCCAATGCCATATTGATTCTATGCGTGTATGCTTGTATGTGCATTTAACATGTCATCCAATATTTCTATTATTTGTTCATGCATACTTACTTTATTGTTTATAACATGGTGATGATGATGATGATATGAATAGGCATGTGAATGTTTGTGTTTGGCTAGTGTATATGGTGCGGGTAGGGATGGTATCAACCGGTACAGCCATGACCGTTCTTCATGGGGTGTATATTGTGCCATGGTCTATTCAAGCCATGTCCACTAAGCAAGTGTTAGTGTGCTTGATGCGAAGGGAGCATCAGGGGGAGGACGTGGCATTGTGGTTCAGCCTGGTCACCAGACTCTAGCTCTATCTTTACTCAAGTCTTGTCCACTAACATCGTCTTATCGCCATTACCTTAGCGGAACTAATATGTCGTAGGGTATCAGGGGGGGACGTGGCATTGTGGTTCAGCCTGGTCACCAGACCCTAGCTCTATCTCTATGGATGTATTGAGGGATGCTGGGGTGAGGCCTTGGATACATTGTTTGACATTAGGGTTGGTTAGTTGCGAGCCCAGTTTGCAAGCCATCGCCAACAGGGGCTTATGTGTTGGTATGGGCAACCGGTACAGCCATGCCGTTTTCATGGGGTGTATATTGTCCATGGTGGGTGCATGTGGGGCGACGGTACCGTATTCATTGGGCGTTTCCACACACTCGTGTATAGAGGTGCGGCGGCCACCTATCCTTTCTATAGCACATTGCAAACTTTAAACCAGACCAAAGATATGAATTGATTGCATGCATATGTGTTGTTGCATTGTTTTGTTTGCTCACCGAGCCGTGATGTGTGCTCACCCTTTCGAATCGAATACTTTTAGTTGATGATGCAGTACCACCGTTGAAGATTACATGAACGGCTCCTGTGTACGGGCATGTGGCGACAATGGAAGCTGAAGACATAGTGGATACGCATGACTCCTCTTGCGAGTGCAACTCATGCGTATTTTCAATTAGATTTTGTTTTATTTATTTGGATTTAGTAAAGACATGTATTCGATATTTTATTTATGTCTCGGTTGAAACAACATAATTGGATATTTTATTTATGAGTATCACAGTTAGAATTTCTCAGTTCATTATCTGTAGGACTTCCGCTATTTATTTTATTACCTCTGATTAATGTGGAATGTGTTTTGGTTTATCATATGTGGGATAGCCTATTTTGAGATCCTGGTTGAACCGTTGTTTTATTGACTGTTCATCACACCATTCTGGTTATACCAAAATTGGGGTGTGACAACTTGGTATCAGAGCATCTCGTAGGCCTTACCCATTAAACCTGAATACTTCCACTGGAGTCCATGAACTGAGTTAGGATAAATTAAAAGCTTTAATACAAACAAACCATAAGCACCTGTGTTGGTTGAGACAGAACTTTAACAAGACGATAATGTACATATAAAAGGTGAAACCATATATATATATACTCACACAGAAAGAGAAGACAAAAAATTATCCTAATAAACAAACAATTTAGGGTATTATCTATAAGTTGGGTAGTTATCCAAGTATACAAGGATATAGTATAGTAGCAAGAAGGAAGCTTCTGTAAAGCAGAAAATTGAATACCGAGTTGGTACTCACAAGATGTAAAACTCAATGTATGACAAAGAGAGAAGAAAAATGGCTAGTAATGCCAAAACCCCTGTAGAGATAAAGGGAAAGATCTCAAGCTAAATCCAACAGAGATAAGAGAATAATGGCCAAACATTAAGAATAAGAGCAACTATAAAGAAGCTTAAGCTGTACTCCTGGGTGACATGGAGACTTAGGGTGAGATCCACCACAAGCTGATCCATTACCCACTGAGCATTAAGAAGAGGTTGAAACTTGACCCCACCACTATCTGGGTCGAGAATGGGTAACGAAAACTCATATGAGTAGATACTAAATAATGATAATCAGACTGTATCGAATTAAAAGAGTGAACAACCAGGCCACTCCAGCCAACCACCTGGACTACCAAATACCTTGGCTATGGTTGTAATAAACTTGGTCCAATAAAATACAAGAGCAACAATAGCTGAGACCGACTATGCAAGTTGCTATGTGAATTACTACCCAAGTTGTCGATGCCACATCAACACCTCCGGGTCGAACAAAGTATGGTACCAATTGGTAGCATCACTGTACCCCAACACATGTTAGCTATAACACAGTGCTTACCATACAGTAAGTCCCAGTAATGCATACCCCAGTGCAGAAGTTTGGTGCACAACAAGCAGTATATCAAGGTGGTTAATCTTACCAGCCACCGATGTATGGGATAGTTGCAATGATCCAACCAAGGATTGATGAATATTTTCTGAAGACGAAGCCTTAAACGTTTTCAGTAGAGGATCAAATCTAATTGTGGCCATATAACTGGATATGATTATATAGGATGCGGTGCATTATTGATTTACTCTTATGATTATAGAGGATGCACAAATCAGATTTTAAATTTGCGTGTCTTGACAGGATACCTTCTTGATTTAACCTGTCAATTGGAGTTATAGATATTGTTTCTTTAGTCTTAGTCCTGATTATACCAATCTGCACCATTCTCATGATCGACAACATGAACAGGGATACGAACTGAATGAACAATTAAATGCTTAATCATGTTGAGCGTACATCTACTGATTTATACCTGATTTATTGATGTATGAAAATTTTCTCCAGATTTATACCTGATTTACTGATGTATGAAAGCTTCCCCAGATTTACTCCTATAGTGTCTAGACCAATGACATTATATAATCGATAGAACCTGTAACCATGAGGTTAAGAATTGTAAAACCTCTATTGCATGTATTTGGACCACCGTGCAATTTAATGATCTTTTGATGCCGGTTGGATTACCACAGATTTACTCCTGATCCTTGAAACCTAGATTCGCTAGATAAAGCAAGTGGTTGTCATTATGATAATTGAAAGAAGGGAAAGAATTATTTTGGATGCACATTTTGATTCATACACTCCCTGACCTTTGTTGATAAAGATGTTTAGTGATAATAGAATTATTGAAAGAAAGATGATGGGATTCAGATTAAATGCTATAGCCAATGAAACTCAGATGAAGTGATGGAGAATTTGTTTTGATATTGTTAAATGGATGGATATGAATCATGTCTGTAAAAGAGTGCATGAGAAAATGTGGGAACTATTAAGAGTAGCCAGTAAAGAAATAGATAGCACTCAAGTAGAGTTAAGGATAGTTACATCGGTATGAATTTTGACAAGGTAGAAGATTCCTAAAGGCAAATTTAAGAGTGGATACAAGGATAAAGTCATGGCATAAGTAGTACTCGATTTAATACAATGATAATTGAGTTATGCCCAATGTTGAGGGATATGATTAAGTAAAGACCAACAGAGTTTGGCTGAATTAACGAATTTTGAGCATATTTCCTAATGCTTAGACTTGGGATATGTAATGAGTAAATAGTCAAAAGATGCTTTTTGAGATATATAATAGAATGATAAAAGGAGGTGTGAGCTAATGAGCTTTTTGGGATATATGAGATTTTGATGATAGTCTTTGAAAAATCAAAAGAGATGAAGGAACTAGACAAGCTCCTTAGACCGTTTCACCAGATTTTGCTAGTTCAAACCCTTTTTGGACTAGATGTTCAATTGGATGAGTGTTATGAATAAGGTCCAAATAGTATGGATGGATGAAAATTTGGACGCAACCTAAATAAACTTGAGATGGCAGACTTTGACGTCATCTTGGGGATAGACTGGTTGTCTCAACACTCTACAAAGTGATTATGTGCGTAGAAGAGGTTATCATTCAAGAATAAAAACGGCATATAATTTAGTATTATTGGAAGTATGTCGCCTAAGAAAAGAAAGCTGATCTTCTCTATGCTAAAGGTAAAGAGATGCTTTGAAGAGAAAGAAGTTGGATATAGGATATCTGTGGAATACGTTACCAAAGAAGCACCACAGATGACAGATATTGATGTGATGCATAAATTCCCTGATGTGTTTCCAGGAGACTTACCGGGTTATCACCTGATCGTGCGACCGAGTTCGTCATCGACTTGTTACCAAGGACGATACTCGTGTCAAAGGCACCTGTAGAGTAGCTTCTATGGAGTTAAAGGGATTGAGATGCAACTACAACATTTATTAGACAAGGGTTCTAATCGGCTAAGTATTGCATCATGAGAAGCGCCAATGCAATTCGTGAAGAAGAAGGATGGTAGTGTTGTCTGCATATAAACTATCAAGAATTTAACAAGCTCATGAACAAGAATCGATATCTACTACCTCAGATCGATGACTTGTTTAAATAGTTGCAAGGAGCAAAGGTATTTTCTAAGATTGATCTTCGATCAAGATATCATCAACAGAAGGATTTTGGATAGAAATATCTCGAAGATAGCTTTAGAATCGAGATTGGACATTATGAGTTCTCGATTATAACGTTTGGACTAACCAATGCCCTTACGTCTTTTATGGAACTGATGAACTGGGTGTTTGATGACCTGTTGGACACGTCGGTCATAGTTTTCATAAATGATATTTTGGTTTATTCCAAGAATGAAGCAACTCATACAACGGACTTTAGAGTAGCTTCACAACAGCTGAAAAGTGAAAAGCTTATTGCCAATTCCAAGGAATATGAGACCTGATTAAACAAAGTGATCTTCTTAGATCACGTAGCATAAAAAAAAGGGATTAAAGTGGACCCTATTAAGATAAAAGCAATTGTATGGTGAGAAACACCTGAAGAATATTGCGAAGATTCTAAAGTAAGATTGATATCAGCTCCCATCTTGATCGTTTCGGCACCAGGGAAACCTTTTACCCTATCCATTGGAGCTTTCGGATTGGACCTAGGATGCGGGTTGATGTAAGGTAAATAAACGATTTCATATGCTTCAAGAAAACTGAAAGAGCATGAGAAGAGTTACCCAACTCATGATTGGAGTAAACAATTGTGATTCATGCAAACAAGACTTGGAGACATTATTTAAACAGAGAATAATTTTAGATTAGATCGGATTACAAGTGTTTTATTTATTTCTTCATTAGAAAGAGTTGAACACGAGGATAAGGAGATGGTTAGGAATACTTGAAGGATTAGGACTGTGATATTCAATGTCACCCGAGCAAGGCTAATGTAGTAGCTAAGGCCTTAAGAAAATAGGGAATTATGAAGTCCGAAGAAGGACCCAGTATAAATGCTGCATTATGTTTCGCAGCAACAAACTCAGATATGGAGGGAGAGTAACTTATAATAGAAGTTAGTGATGATCCAATTAAGCGAGAACTTATGGAGCAATAGTTCGTCGGTTGCGCTTGTAGCACTAAAGATCATCTCTGAATTGATGGATAAAGTAGAAGTAGTAATTTTGTTAGGTCTGTATATAGGAACGGTGTAAGCAGACTTAGAAAAGGAAAACCAAACCCTGACTTTTGTTTTGGGAATGGAATTGCAATATCATAAACTATGTCACTGATTTGCCACTGACTACCTGATCGATTAATGTAATTTGGGTGATTGTTGATCGTCTTATGAAAATAGCTCATTCCATTGCTATACGACCTCGGTATGCTTTGGAGCGGCTAATTAAACTATATGGATAGTATTGTCAGATTGAATGGTATGCATGAGAGCCTAGTAACGGTCAGAAACTCATGCTTTATTTCGAAGTTTTGGGAGGATCTACAGAAAATAATGGGGACAAAGTCGAAGTTTAGTATTGCACCTTACCCCAAACCGATGGATAGTCGGGGCAGACTATACAGATCCTAGGAGATATGCCCCGAGCTTGTGAATTGATTTCAAGGAGTTGGAGTTGAGAAGTTACCATGAATTGAAGATGCTACCAAGCTATCATGTAAATGTCACCCATATAGCATGGTACGGTAGAAATGTCAAACCCCTCTGGTTTGGAGTAAAGTCGGTAAATGAAGAATTTTGAGACCTAAGGCTAATGAAGAGAACTATCGAGTGGCAAACAAGATCAAAGGAAAGGGGCAGGATAGCTCAAGTTGTCAGAGAGACACCAAGACCTTGAGTTCGCAATAAGTGACAAAGTGTTCTTGAAGATATCATTTATGCGTAGTTTGAAACGATTAGACAAGAAGGGAAAGTCATAATTTATATATGTGTTGGATCTTATAAACTTTGGGGAGACGTAGAAAAGTTGCATATCAATTAGCGTTACCGTTGTCCATGTCTAGTGTGTATGATGTATTTCGTGTGTCACTATTGAAGAAGTACATTAAAGATCCATATTAAAGGTATTGACCACGGAATCACTGGATTAGATAGAATGTTTAACTATCGAAGTGGTACCAGCGTAGTTCACTAGTGGGAAGGTACAATGTTTCCAAAGCCGGGATAATTATTATGTGAAGGTAACCTGGCAAAGACAATACGTGGAGAAGAGTGCATAGGAAGAATAAGATGCAATGCGGAAATAGAATTTCCACCTATTGACTCCGAAGTAAATTCAAAATTTTGAGGACAAAATTTATTTTAAGGATGGGGGAGTGGTAAGATTCGTTCAAATTTTGAGGACAAAATTCATTTAAGGATGGGGGAGTTGTAAGATCCGTACTTTCAAATTTCGAGGACGAAATTTCTTTTAAGGGTGGTGGAGTTGTAAGACTCGCACGCCACGAACCCGGCCTAACCTTATATTTTGTGTCGAGACCCATCTACATATCATGGTCGAGCCAAGTTGACCAAGTGTGTGAAGAAAAACCAAGACCCAATATGAAAATTTACCAAAAAACAATCAAAATGAGGGTAGGGTCGCATGTTTTAACAGGCAGGTCCGACCCTCCCATTGACCCTCACCATCGACCCTCAACCATGGGTCGCAGGGTCTATGAGTTGTTCGACCCTCCCATCGACCCTCGGCATTCGGGAAAAACAGCACGAACCGAAAATTGAGAAACCTTCCTAATTTCAATTGGAACCTTTCCTAAACTCAATGGGACTTATTTTGGGAGGTTTTGCCCTATAAATAGGACGTCCCTAAGCCTCTTTCACTCCTTTTACAACCCTAATTGGATTGAGAGAAAGAGAAGAGAAGGAAGAGAAGAAGAGAAGGAAAACTTAAAGAAAAGGCTAAGGAAGAAGAGGAAATTCAGAGGAACTCTGAATCTCAGCAAACCTAAGGTACGAATACATTCCCCATGATTTATTTACGACTTTAGAATGGTTTGTAAAGAAGATATGACTTAAAAGAAACCCAAATCATTCATCTATGGTTTTGTTTTCATGAAAAACCATGGAGGAGATCATTAAAACCATGTAGGTGAATAAAGTATCGTTTTAAACCATAGAACATGTATTGAATGGATTGTGGAAGTAAGCCATAGGACCTAATCATGAAAGAGAGAACGAAATCTGATATTTTCGACTCAAACCATGGAGGGTCGCACATAGGGTCGATGGCAGATCCGACCCTAGCATCGACCCTCAGTGTTCGGGAAGTTCGGGATTAGGGGAGGGTCGCACCCGGGGTCGATCATGACTCGAACCTACCTCCGACCCTCGGTTAACGGGAATGGTTTTTAAATTCTGAATAAATTCTAATTAAATTTTATCGACTTTGTTAGGTCTTCTAGCAATATAATAACATTATAAAGAAGATTCTAAATCTTGGAAGAGGATCTATTAACAAGCTAAGGTGAGGGAACAAGACCTAAACTAATTGGTTAATAATAAATTGTTTTTAATTCTTGAGTCCAATGCCATATTGATTCTATGCGTGTATGCTTGTATGTGCATTTAACATGTCATCCAATATTTCTATTATTTGTTCATGCATACTTACTTTATTGTTTATAACATGGTGATGATGATGATGATAGGAATAGGCATGTGAATGTTTGTGTTTGGCTAGTGTATATGGTGCGGGTAGGGATGGTATCAACCGGTACAGCCATGACCGTTCTTCATGGGGTGTATATTGTGCCATGGTCTATTCAAGTCATGTCCACTAAGCAAGTGTTAGTGTGCTTGATGCAAGGGGAGCATCAGGGGGGAGGACGTGGCATTGTGGTTCAGCCTGGTCACCGGACTCTAGCTCTATCTCTACTCAAGTCTTGTCCACTAACATCGTCGGATCGCCATTACCTTAAGCGGAACTAATATGTCGTAGGGTATCAGGGGGGGACGTGGCATTGTGGTTCAGCCTGGTCACCAGACCCTAGCTCTATATCTATGGATGTATTGAGGGATGCTGGGGTGAGGCCTTGGATACATTGTTTGACACTAGGGTTGGTTAGTTGCGAGCCCAGTTTGCAAGCCCTCGCCAACAGGGGCTTACGTGTTGGTATGGGCAATCGGTACAGCCATGCCATTTTCATGGGGTGTAATTGTCCATGGTGGGTGCATGTGGGGCGACGGTGCCGTATTCATTGGGCGTTTCCACACACTCGTGTATAGAGGTGCGGCGGCCACCTATCCTTTCTATAGCACATTGTAAACTTTAAACCAGACCAAAGATATGAATTGATTGCATGCATATGTATTGTTGCATTGTTTTGTTTGCTCACTGAGTCGTGATGTGTGCTCACCCTTTCGAATTCGAATACTTTTAGTTGATGATGCAGGTACCACCGTTGAAGATTACATGAACGCTCCTGTGTACGGGCATGTGGCGACAATGGAAGCTGAAGACATAGTGGATACACATGACTCCTCTTGCGAGTGCAACTCATGCGTATTCGATTAGATTTTGTTTTATTTATTTGAATTTAGTAAAGACATGTATTCGATATTTTATTTATGTCTCGGTTGAAACAACATAATTGGATATTTTATTTATGAGTATCACAGTTAGAATTTCTCAGTTCATTATCTGTAAGACTTCCGCTATTTATTTTATTACCTCTGATTAATGTGAAATGTGTTTTGGTTTATCATATGTGGGATAGCCTATTTTGAGATCCTGGTTAAACCGTTGGTTTATTGACGGTTCATCACACCATTCTGGTTAGACCAAAATTGGGGTGTGATAGTAGTTGTAAGAAATTTGAGACATATGGCATTCTATGTTGTCATGCAACGAAAGTTCTCGAACAAAAAGTTGTCAAAGCAATACCTGAAGCCTATATTTTAAGAAGATGGACAAGAACATCAAAGAGCTATGTAGCTGAAGACAATCAGGGAAAAGAGAATGTAGAAAAAGTTCATTTGGATAGCGTAGAACGTTACAAAGTTCTTTGTCATAAACTGTTGAAACTAGCATCACAAGGTTCCAATTCAGCAGAGGGATATATATGGGTGAACAAGGTTGTTACTAATTTGTATATCAAACATCAAAATTTTGGCACACAGATCCAAGCATCACATCTTTACACAAGCAAAGGGTTTCAAGAAGAAAGAAGGTCAGATAGACAGAAAACGAGATAAAAGTTGCTTGGAGAAGAAAGACAAAAAAGAAGAAAAAAGGTACACCTTTGGATTGTTTTCAACCATTAGAGACACCTTTACATCACCAATTTTCACGTGCTCCTTCCAAGTTGGTACAATGGACACCTTTGGACAGTTCTCAACCATTAGAGACACCTTCACATCAACAATTTTCAAGTGCTCCTTCCAATTTGGTAAAATGTACACCTATGGATTGTTCTCAACCATTACAGACTGATGGTTCTTTTACATCATACTTACTGGTAATGGTTTAATTACAATACTGATTAATTCAGTTTATAATTTTTATTTCCATTTATTTATCATCTCATTATAACTGGGTTTTGTGCAGCCACCAGTCATTCTTTCCCAACCTATGTTTTTATCCTCCCAACTCTCAATATCGGCAGGTGAGATGCTTTCTAGCATAAAATGCATTATTTTCCATGCATCTACATATTGAGGCTTGCTTTTGAGGACCTTTATCCGACTGTATTGTGAGTTGTTAAAAAGTGCTAGTTTGGTGTGAGAGGTAGTAACGAGAAAAGAAAAAATTAATTAGTTTTCTGTTCTATTTGGATGCATAGGACATGATCCCATTTATAAGTTTATTATTGGCATGCAGATGGTTCACCAGCAAGTAAACAACCAATACATATTGGTATCTTGTTTAAACACTTCTTTAAACATCTTAAAGCAACATATGTATAGGTCAGAGTTTGGTTTTCTCTTTGGAATTTGATTATGTTATTCTGAGTTTCTTCTTGTTCTTATCTTATTCTCTTCTTTTTTCTGGTAGGTTGGTGTGAGAATTAGGTCTGAAGGTGATGGAGTGCTTTAAGGAAGCACTCGTTGGAAACATACGCGGAAAGAAGATATAGAACACTGTTTTTTTGGTTTTTTGTAGGTTGAATTTATGGAATACTTTTTTGGTTTTTTGTGAGTAGATACTATGGAACTCTGTTATTATTATCAACTCAAGCTCAAGTTATTGAATGTGAAGGACCAAAGTATACCAAAGAGCTGACGGGTTGATCGAGTTGGGGATTGAAATCTGTTTTTGTATCTTGATCAAAATTCAAGTATAATTTTTTGATGGACTAATATTGAATTTGTATAGATATATCTAATTTTAACATTTTGGAGATGATGTAAATGAACAACTTATCTATTAGAAATGATCTTTTTTGTATATGTACAATGAAGAATTATGATATGTTATAACAAGAATTATTTTTGTTGATCAAGTTGGGGATTGAAATCCATTTTTGCTTCACATATCTTGCTTTTAGGACCAATTATTTTTGTCTCAAAAGGTGTAATAATTTTATGGGACAGATTTGCATGTACTTTTGTTTAAAATCGTGGTTGCAAAATCCTACTGCTCTTCAGAATCAGGTTTGTATGATAACAGTCCCTTGTATGTCGATATGCTCTAACCTTTGAGTGGTTGAACGCATGAAACTCGAAGCAGATCCAATTAATTTCTTTTTAATAAAACAAATCTAGTGGTGAGTTTGGCACAAGATAGTAGCATGCCTTGTTATATTGATTAATTGGGTTTTGAAGTTAGTAAGAAACAGAGGTAGAGCAGAAAAATATGAAATTTCATATATTTAGAAGATGATAAACATTGTCACTTCCTCATTGGAGTTCATAAATAGCATCTCTTTCATGCTAACCTTTTACTAGTTTTTAACCCTTTTTTTATAATAGATGAGTTACATACCAGAGGGATTTCTAGACAAACACCCATGATTGAAGTTCTTCTATAGCCATGTTATCAAGCATACAAAAATAGTACCTAACACATGATTCAAATGCTAACAACCAATGCCTAACAGGTAAAACGATTATTTGATCCAAAATGGGGCCATAAAGAGATCCAAAGTCATCAATACTTATGTGGTAAAAGGAACTGTAGAATGTAAGTCTTGTTCTGGGTGCAACTGCAGTGAATTTGAAACTAGGAGCCTTGAACCCACCCTTCCCATGTGATTTGTAAGGGACTTTCAGGGTCTCTTTCCTTGCAAAAGCTTCAACAATCATGGATCCATAGCATCCACTCCTTGCATCTCCAACTGTGAAAGTGAAATTTTAGATTTTGTCTGGAACTGTTCTCAAGATTTGGGCAATCGCACTTTCCCTTCCTACAACCAGCTTAACTGCTGCATGTCCTAAATGAACATTGAAATGCTTTGTATCTTTGTATTTCACAGCTTTCAAGGATTCAATGATTCACCCTGGGAGAAGGGACGTGAGGTCTTGCTACTTTGGGGGAAAGAGAACACCATTGATGGAGTCATTGAAAAGATGAGGACCCTCTTCAAAATCACCATTCTTAACCATGTCAACTACAAGACATTGTAAAATTATTCAAAAACAAAAAACCAGGATTGTAGAAGCATAGAATAAACAAAGTAGATTTTGGAAGTATAAACTCAAACAAATGAATTCAGTCTCCTAACATATAAAAAACCTAGATTAAAGATCTGCAAAAAAAAAAAAAAAAAAAAAAAAAAAAAAAAAAAAAAACTAGTAAACGTATAGAAATTATTACATACATTTTGTGGGCTCTTTGATGGCTACTGCATCTAAGAGAGGTCCACAAGCAAGATCTTCTTGAATACCAGGATAGTAGAATATCACTTTAGCAACCTTAGAGGTGGCTCTGAATCCCCAAGCATTAGTATTAGAGGAACCAGCAATGACAATCAAGAAAAATACATTAAAATGATCCTTAAACATCTGAAATCAGAAGAAATCTGTGTAAGCTGACATTATCCAAACAGGGTTAGTACATTAAGGACAACTCACAACATAAGAAATGGTCCATCATCACGTTTGAATGAAAAAAATGAGAATAGATCTCTATAAATGACAATACTCAAACTGAAAAATAGAGTAAAAGAAGAAAGAAAATTGAAGAAAGAGCAACTCAGTAAATCAAAAACAGCAAAAATATGCAAGGGAACAAAATAGATAAAACTAAAAAAATTGGTCTTTTGACGAGAAAAATGAGAAAAAAAAATCTCTATAAATGACAACCTTGATTAGAAAAACCGAGTAAAAGAAGAGAGAAAATGAAGAACCAAACTCAATGAGCAGTCTAGTACATGAAATAACAGTAGAAGAACAAAATACACACAACTCAACAATGATCTAAAATGTAACATATGAAAAGAAAAAATGAGAAGATAACTGTGAATGACAACACCTAAATAGACAAACACAGTAAAAGAAGAAAGCTCAACAATAAGCTTAACAAATCAAATAAGCTCAAAATGCAGAGGACCCAGAAGAAAACAATAGGAAGAAACAAGTTAGAACACAAAAACAGGAGCTGTATGGACTATGGAGGGAAGTAAAACACACCAGAGGCCCTACCTGGTAATAGAAGATTAAGAAAAATCAAATGTTAGATAAAAAAAAAAAATAAATAAATAAATAAATAAAAAAAAAACTACATTGCAACTCCAACATACAAACATCTAAACAAAATAACAGATTGAGAAAGAGATTATCATCAATTGAACTGTTGAAGAACCCAACGAGGAACAAAAGAAAGTAGAACTGAGATCATGCAAGGTTGAACTGTTGAAGAGCCCATTGAGGTTCGGACCATCCAGTGGACCAGAGGGTTTTCTGTGGGATTCGGCTCGTCTTCGCGATCTTCGTCGAAGGACTTGCAAATAAAGAGAGAGAGAGAGAGCGTTAGAGAGATTTGCAGAAAGAGGGTGAGAGACATTTGCAGAGAGAGGGTTGAGACAGAGAAAGTAAGGGAAATCGAAAAGGAATTCTCGTTTTCAAAACAATTTATGAAAACCCAAGTGGTTACGCTTTAGGCTTTTGACTTGATTGCATGTTACACACATTGTTCTAATTCTGTATGCTATTTTAATCATTGACCGTTGGATTTAAAGTGAGATAGGTGTTGGCCATCGAGCCATCACTGGCAGATCCCAAGTTCTAATGAGACGAGCGGAATCCAAAATACAGGCGAGGTCAGCGAAAATTTTCTGTTTTTTAATATCATGATTCATATCCTTTAATTCCTTAATATGCAAGTTTAGTTCAGCTTTTGATTTTAAACGCGTTTTGTCATCTCCAGTTCTCCACATTTCGCTGCCTCAGAGAAAACCAATCTTAAACCTATAAATCAAAGTTGAGTTTCTTCTTCATATTGAGTTCCAAAAAAAGAGAGTTTTTTCTTCATATTTATATTCTCCTTGTAGCTATGGAAGGTAAGATCGGGAAATTCTTTGATTCCGTTAGTTCTTTCTTCAGTGGCGGAGACCAGATCCCTTGGTGTGATCGAGACATCATTGTTGTAAGTTCTGTTTTGTTGAATTGAATTAGTTTTCTTTCTGTTTTTAAATATTCTTAATTAGCTTGAGCTGGAGGATGAGTTAGATTTTCTCATTGACTTAGGGTTTTCGTAATTTCATTTCTCTGTCTTACTTTTATTTGTTTCTTTACCGTTAATTTATCCTGTATTTACTGTTGATGCTGAGACTCTTACGTGGATGATTATTATCTAGTTTGTTCAAAAATTTGTATATTCAATGGCCTGAAAGACTAAATTATGTTGGGTATCCTCTGGTTTGTTGTAAGCGGACGGAGTTGTAGAACTATACTGTGGGACTATTTAGGACAGAAAATGTTTTACAAGGGAAATATTCAGCTTGGTTTAGATTCTAAACCAGTGCCCTTTATACATGCTGATGACACGAGCAAAAAGTGCCAAAAAACGTGGTGAGGGTGGGGAGAAAATAAAGCGTTAGTTCCATTAACTTTCTGCAGAATTGTTAAAAATGTATAGGGGTAGTTATCAACACTTCACCATTGGGCATAATTTTTTTTTGAAGGAAGATGAATTTGTTTGCTTTGGGGATGATCTTGTATTGATGAAAGGAGAAAACTTAATCATTCATCGTAATTATGTATCTTAGGAGAAGATAGAATGATATGTATGAGCTGAAGCGTTACAATGTCTACTTTCAGTGTTTTAATAGACTGGAGAATGTCTTCATTTATGTGACCTATTCTAGATTCAACTAAAAATTATTGGTCAGGAATTGTTATAATAGATCTTCTGGTTCATATGAACAAAATGCTGCAGCCAAAGAGAGATGGACTATTGATGTTTGCACTGAGATTGATGAGCTTATTGTAAGGGTTATCTTTTCCTTTGGCTGTTTACAATGCAAGGAAATAGAGATGCCAGAAATGGAAAATGAGTCCTAGATCATTGTCATTCTGAAAGACAATTGTTAATGAGACTATAAGAGACTTCCAGTGACCCATGAGATAACTTATCTTCTTCTGGGTACTCTTCAGATTTCAATGCCATTTTCCATTTATAGTATATGTCTGTTGTCTCATATTTGATTACAATGGGAGAAATATTGATTTGTAGGTACTACATATCTGTAACATGATTGTGGCACTTCTTGATTGGAGGTGGCATCTTTATGAGCATTCAACTTTTGAGTGCATGTAGTAAATCAAAGAAAGCATTTATCACCATCCAATTAGCCCGGCTATAAAAATTAATGTAGGATGTGTGATCTGTGACTGCAGAATGTGTCGCCCTTGGTTCGAAGGGTCCTTTTGCTTTTGCATCCAAAGTTTTCTTTAAAATATTTATCAGATCAGCCTGCCTACTAAAATTGAAGGATTTGGGTTTGAAAGTGGTAATCAACTCTTGTACATTCCTCAAAAAGGGGGCATGATTTATAGTCTTCCTCATGTTGTCATATGTTTGTAATTTTTCTACGGTGATCTGGTTCATTTCTTGTATTTTTTTTTTATTTTTTTATTTTTAAAGATATATAACTCAACACAACTTAATTCAACTTACGCCAACTAAATGGGGTCGGCTACATGGATCATTTTTCTCCAATCAGTTTTATTCAAAGCCATACTTGTTTCTAGTCCTAAGCTATGCATGTTTTTCTTCACCACTTCTTCTAGATCCATTTTAGGCATACCTGGGCTCTTTTTGCTCCTTCCATCTAAATTAAATTGCCCCTCCATACTGGAGCATTCAAAGGTCTTCTTTGCACATCTCCATGCCACCTCAAATGACTTTCTCGTAACTTATCATGTATTGGAGCTACTCCTCAATTAGTTATAATTTGTTAATTCCTTATTTTATAATTTTCAGTTTATCACTCACCCAACATTCTCACTTCGGTTATACTAAGTTTGTTTATATGATGTTTATCTATTGTCCAACATTGAGCCCCATACGTAATTGCTGGTTGTATAACTGTCCTATAAAAAATTCCTTTGAGTTTTAAATGAATATGTCAATTAATAGCACTCCGGACGCACCCCTCCACCTCATCCACCACATTCTAATTCTTTGTGCAACATCATCATCTATTTCTTATTCTTTATTTATGATTGAAACTACCTAAAATTTTACTTTGTGGTATCTCTCAAAATCAATTTTCACAAGCCTACTTTTAGTCTTATTGTTACTAAGGCTACACACCACATACTCTGTTTTTGTTCTATTTATCTTAAAACCTTTTTGCTTCCAAGGTTGATCTCTATAATTCCAACTTTGCATTTATCCCTATTTTTGTTTCATCCACCAAAACAATATCATCAGTAAAAAGCATACACAAAGGGATCTGATCTTGAATATCTCTAGTCAACTCATTTATGATTAGCAAAAACAAAAAATACGGGCATGGAGTAGATCTTTGATGTAATCCAACAGTAATTGAGAATTCACTACTTTGTTCCCCCAGTGTTCTTACATTAGTCACTATTCAACTATACATATCTTTAACTATGTCCACTTATTTACGTTAAATATTTTTCTTATCTAACACTTACTCAAATAACTCTCTAGGTATTTTATCATAAGCTCTTCCTAAGTCAATAAAGACCATAGGGAGATCTTTCTTATATTCTTTAAATCTTTCCAATTAGTCTCCTAAAGAAATGAATAGCTTCCGTAGTTAATCTTCTTAGCATAAATCTAAATTGGTTATCTGAAATATTAGTTTCTTGTCTTGGATGGGTTTCAAATACTCTATCCCATAATTTCATAGTATGACTTATAAGTTTAATTCCTCTATACTAATTATATCTTTAAATATAATCTTTATTTTTATAAATCGGTACCACAATGCTTCTTTGGATTTCTTCGGGGCATTTCCCATTAAGTTTTCCATTCATATGACATTTTCTTCATTTCTTGTAATCATAATCTTATTAAACAACTTAGTTAGCCAAGTTATTTCACTAATTCCTAAGCTCTTTCACACCTGTATTTCATATATATCTAAGATATGAGGTTTCTTGATGGTCATTATAACCCTTTAAAACGCTAATACTTGTATTGTTTTCATTTAGTACGCTATAGAAACAATTTGTCCATCTCTCTTTGATCTCCTCATCACTTATTAAAACATTGTGATCATCACTTTTCATATATCTAATATGGTTGAAATTTCTACTCTTCCTTTCCCTTAATTTAGCTAGTTTATAGATATTCTCCTCCCCCCTTCCCCTTTTTGCCTAATTTGTTACAGAGATCCTCATTTTTTTAGTCTTTCTTTCCCTGCTATCTTATTAATTTCGTTTTTAGCAAATTTTTACCTTTTGAAATCCTCCTCTTAAAGACATTTTGAACCTCTAATGGTGCAGCCAGTATGCCTTCCCTTGAAAAGCGGCAAATGTTTTAGAACAGGCAATGTTTTGTCAGTTCTATGGTTAGTTTATGAGAACCAAGAATTCATGAATCTTTTATAGGGAATGATGCTGGAATTTTAACAGGACGTAAAGATGTAGGTCATTTGTCACTAACCAAATGATGCTTATAGAATTAAAGTTATGAAATTTCTATCTTCTCACACAAGCTCACATGGAGGAATCATAGACTGTAAATATTCCTATAGCCTATGATCCCTCATTGTTCCATGTGCACTAGGACTGGTGACATGCTTGTAGAGTCTTGCTGGAAGGATTGTTCATTTCTCTTCCAAAAGCTTTTTTTTAGGAGGAGGTGTCAATACACATTTCTAATGGTAATATCCTCATTGAGTTTTTTTTCCCCCAACTAATTGCTGTGACAAAGCTTCTGCTCTCTCTATTCATCCTCTCCAAGTTGTTCAGCATTACAATTTGTCTGGGCAGGAAGTGAAGGAGACTCACCTAGTAAACCTTTGACTTACATGTTATGTAGACATTAGACAATACCCTTTAGCTGAACTATTGTTGAATCATTTCAGAAAGTATCAGAATCATGTGTTTGATTCAAAATGGTTACAGAAAAGCCATTAAACCATTTTGTAGTCAGTAGTTCCTGCCTCCCAAACCCCTCTTGTTTTAGAGAATCTCTTAATATCATGCTTGACATGATACATAAACTGTCAAATTTATAGAAAGAATGAGAAAATAAAAAATTTATGATATTAATGATTTAAGTTAAAAAAGGAATTTTTAACTCATTGCCTTCTGAAGTACTTAAGAAA
Organism: Protea cynaroides; assembly: GCA_028583415.1. NCBI lineage: Eukaryota > Viridiplantae > Streptophyta > Magnoliopsida > Proteales > Proteaceae > Protea > Protea cynaroides. The sequence goes on along the minus strand of CM053266.1, from coordinate 60,075,176 downwards.
TTTGTGGTCTGAAATTGCATGCATTAATGTAACTCTGACATGCAATTAAATTTCGAGAAGCCTTTTGCACTAACGGTGCAACTGCGATACGTTGGGCTGGGTTTTTTAAAACCCCAGCCCAATCCTAGGTCCCTTAACTGAGCACAGGCTTAGCCCAGCCCTAGTTTGGGCTGTGATATCTCAGCTCAGGCCCAACCCTGCTGCGGCTCAGCCTAGGGCTGCCCGACCCTAATTAGGCTGGGTTGGGCCGGGCTAGGTAGAGTGGGGTTCAGACAAAGGCCTACGCCCAGGTCCGGCCCTACTCCGGGCCTAGAAATCCCAGCCTAGCCCAACCCATGGGCTGAAATGCCCAGCCTACAAGTCCTGTCAGGCTCAGGATGGGCTCGGGCTCACTGGGCCAAACTTGCACCCCTACTTTGCACATGCAATGTAACCCTCATAGTCGAGCGTTTGCTGCTGTGCTTCAAAGCATTTTCCTTGAACCTCTCCTTCTATTGTCTTTGGGTCCTAGCACTTTCAACTCTTCCAACTGTTAGTTATTAATCTCTGAATATTTCTTCTTTCCTTTTCCATCTATTTCACAATAACTGAAGGTCATTGAATAGATATGCTGTACTTGTTCTGTTTTCTCATCTGCTTGTATCCTATGTTTTCTCATCTGCTTGCGTCGTATGTTTTGATGCATGTGCAGGGTTGTGAAAGAGAAGTTGCTGAGGCTAATGGTGTCTCAGAAGAGCAGATGAATGAGAGCATCATGAGGTTATCATGGGCTCTTGTTCACTCAAAACAACCAGAAGATGTGCAGCGTGGAATTGCTATGCTTGAAGGTGATATCTGTCAATCCACTTATTTTTCTTCTTGGTTATATTCTTGAGGTTCTCTCTTGGGTTTTCTTATGGTTTCCCACCTATGTTGCTCAGCTTCTTACATCACAAAATAAAAAATTTAACCCTTGCTTTCACTCCCCCTCTCTGAGTCAGCATTCTATCATACATACCTTACTGATTAACTTTTTATTGCAGCTTCTTTGGCTGGTTCGAATAGTCCTCTGCAGAAGAGAGAGAAGCTTTATCTTCTTGCTGTTGGATATTACAGAAGTGGTGACTATTCAAGGAGCAGGCAGCTTGTGGAACGGTGCCTGGAGGTTTGATCTTTGTTTCTTTCACTAATTTCACGAGAAGTTTGCAATAATCTCAGTATTCATTAGAGGCAGCAGTTTCTTTCTGTGGTGCAAACCGTGCAATGTATTTGCTCTGGCACCACAGTCCTTCAATGGACTAATTGCCATTGTAAGACGGCCAGGACCAACTTTTGGATGAGTGAGGCGGGAAATAGAGAGTAGAGCTTCTCAAAGCTCGAAAAGACCAGCATGGTTAAAAATCTTCTAATTACTGTTTTTTCTTTTTGAATTTTTTTCATACCCATTCATCTACATGCCTTGATTCTCTGATCACGAAACACGAGACAGGTTACTGTGGTTCCATACCACTTGCTAGTCCTATAAACTCCATAACCAAGTTGCTCCCTGCATAAAATCCCTACACCACAGCTTCATAATATTTTATGAGGAGCTAGCATCGAGTTATCATTTTCATGGTGTTCTCGTTCAATGAGAGCTTTTTTAAGCCAACACACTGATTGCATTCTGTAAGAGACCATTTTTGCGATGTTGTTATTAAAAATGACGACACTCAGTATTCTTTGGTTTTCTTTTCTCATGGTAAAAGAACTATTTCTCTTTAAAAATTAAGTGATTCCCATTTTGATTGATGTATATAGTCTTATATGCTCAAGCCACTTTCCAGAGATAGCTGCCTCACTTCGTTGACAAATTGACGTTGTCAGTAGTTCACTGTATTTATTTTCTCTCAAGAAGCATCTTTGAGGATCTTAACTCTATGAGCTTTTGTTTCTGGTGTGCTTCCAAAAAATCCTTAAAATGCTTTTTAGTTCTGGAAGGTTAATTTAGGTCATGGTGCAGGACAGCTTGTATGTTATGTGAGACACTTAGTGTCTAAACTTTATGGTGTTTTCTTCTTCCATAACCAATTCATTTTCTGGTTTATTTCAGACCAAGAACTTACTAGAAAATCAAATCATCCATTTATCTATTTATGTAATTGCACCAGTAAATACCTGTTCAGAATCTCGGTTAATAGTTCTTCTAAACATTCACAATAGTGAGCAATATATCCGAAGTTATTATGACATTTCTAATGGGCTTGTTTTTGTAGATTGCACCGGACTGGAGGCAGGCATTGGCACTGAAGAAAACGATTGAAGATCATATTGCTAAAGGTAATGAAATGCTGTTTTCTTGCAAAGTTGTTGATCTCTTAATAGCATAAGTCAGAAGAAATTTCCAACATTTTGGTGCAACTGCAGATGGTGTGATTGGCATAGGCATTGCTGCAACTGCTGTTGGACTCATAGCTGGTGGCATCGCTGCTGCATTGGCTCGGAAGAATTGATGAAACTTCCTAACCAAAATATGTGCATAAAGATTTAGAACTTAGTTGCCTTCATGTGTTCAAGGCTTGAAGTGCATTGCGTGATGCACCATACTTTTGTCCTGAATTTTGAAGTTTTAGATGGCACAATAGTCTAAATAAGTTTGTTTTAGTCAAAGATGGTTACAATTATATTGCCTTTTTTATTATTCTGAAATTTAATTATTTGTTGTGGTTATTGCTATATTTTTTCAAGTTGCATGAACGACTGTCTTGACAAAGAACCTCAAATGTGATACATGAACAACTGTCGTTCATGTAGGACTCTACATTTGAACCAGGAAGTGCTTTGATTGTATTGTGTTCTTGCAGCACTTCTCCTGCAAGGGGGTGGGGGGCTCTATTTCTCCTGATGTTCAAATAAATTTGGTGAAAAAAAATGTCAAATTTTTTCTCCACCATGGCTGAACAGGATGAAGAGAAATGAACGGACAGGATCATTAAAACTGAACTGCCCCCTTACAAAACAAATCTCCAACTACGCCTCTGAAATATTCTTAGATCTTATTCTCATCCATCAAACCCCCCAGGGTGAAAAAAAACTCAGTCCCGAAAAAAATTATCCAATGTAAGTGGGTGTACAGGTGGTTTAACTGGGTGGTTTTTTCGAGGGAAAATTACTCAAACATCTCTTTGATAATTGGTTTAACCATACAAGACTATTCTTATTTTATAAAAGTATCACAGACTACCCCTGTAATAATTGTTAATAACAGGTTAATCCACTTGGTCAGTTAAAACTTAATTGGAGAATGTCTGAATTTTCTTTAAGATTAATACCCTTATTGGATTGGGGTTATTATCGTCTCCAATTGTTGGATCCTCCAATTGAAGATCCAACGGTCTCTTTTAACCAGCGCACCTATCAATGTATTGATATACGTGTCGAATTAAAGAGAGATCACTGAATCCTCGATTGGAGGATCCAACAATTGGAGAGGATAATCACTGGTAAAACCCATCATATCGAATTAAAGAGAGATCACTGAATCCTCGATTGGAGGATCCAGCAATTGGAGAGGATAATCACTGGTAAAACCCATCATTCCTCTCCCATCGTCCGCTGAATCCTCGATCGGAGGATCCAGCAATTGGAGAAGATAATCACTGGTAAAACCCATCATTCCTCTCCCATCGTCAAGCTTTTCTAGTTTCTCCAATTAATCCTTCCTGACTGATGAACAATGCCATCAGACTCTTTTAGTTCATCTTGGCAAGAAAGATTCGATATTTTCAGGCCTCAGATCTCAGCCATCGTTGCCGGCGGTGAAATTGCTGCCGTCTTCAATAGATCCAACGAGATCAGCCATCGAGAGAAGAAAAGAAAAATGTGTCGATTCACCGCTGATCGTAATGATTCACCATTTCAACAGCCCAGTGTTCCTAAGATGGATGGACCTTGTACAGCGAGTGCGGCAAGCAATTCCCCTCATAGAAAGCCCTGTTTGAGCTATGAGATGCCATCCTAAACGAACTTGGCGAGGAATCAATCCACCGCCTAATTTTCAATGTTCAGAAGGATGTCTCCCTGTGAATTTCATTGAAAAGGATCATGAAGTAGCATCTTCTTTAGTATTATTATCAGATGGACTGTAACTGCAACTGCCATGGATACACCATGCTCTGTTCTTGATAAAGGCTATAGGGGAGCAGATGTTGATGGGGTTAGCACTTCTGGTTTGAATTTTCGATTTGAGTGCTCGAATTGTAAGAAAGTGTTTGGATCGCAAATGTGTTTTTTCTCTCTCTCTAATGTTAACAAAATAGAATAGATTTCAGAACTCTGCACGATAAGAGGGAAAGAAAACTTCTTCGCAATTTGTTGCAGGCATCTCGTTGGAGAAGAAGATGTCTTGTTGGAGAAGAATTGGAGATGGAGATGAAGTTTAGTTGCAAAGTTCTTCGGGGTTTGTTGGAGAAGAAATCAAAACCAAGAAACAAACCTGAAACCACAACCATGGAGCAGTTCAGTTGATGGCGTCGATGATCCGATTCCTCTGCTGGTTCATCCCACCTGAAAACAGAACCATCAGATACCTGGTCCGATCCTTCACAATCTCAGTGCTCGACCGTCGATACTCCAAGCTGAAACCCAAGCAAGGACGATAACTCAAACAGTCCGATTGCTTCCAGAACTCTTCCTCACCTTCACCTCCATTCAATTTCTTCAGAGTTGCAAAAGTTGAAAGGAGGCACTTTCAATTTAGTTGCAACAAATAAAAACAGAGAAAGAGGGAGAAACCGAACGAAGGAAACCACAATCATTAGGGTTTATAAAATCATTGAAAAAAAAAGGAGGTCGGCAAAAATTCCTAAAAGCGAAAATCAAAATATTTGCTTCTACCGAAAACCTCAATCGGTTGCAGGCATCTCGTTGGAGAAATTATTTATGTCGTGAAGAAATTATCCACCTACCAATCACAAAGTTGGCCAAATTATTCTAAATTAGTTTGCATGTAATAGCCTTCGATAACAAGATCATCTCCAGACAAGATGATTTCCGTCTCAAATCAATCGATTTGTTTCAGGTGGGCAAAGTCTGGAATTTTTTTTTTAATAGATAACAGAAAATGTCAATAGTTGAAGCCTGAAACATTTTCAAGTTACATTGTTAACAAAGAAAACAAACATGGAGCATAGACATTTACTTCTGCTTAGGCTACAACTCTTGGCCACCAGGAACCGCAAAAGACAGACACTATGCACGTTTGGTGAAAATCCCAACCAACTTGTTCTGCAAGGTGTTTGTATTCATCAGATACGTATGATTTCACCCTCATTGTGGGCTTTCCTCCATCCTTTGCAGGAGACACATACTTCAACCCAATGGAAGGCGAAAATATTTGCTTCTACCTGAAATCTGGAAGAAAGGCTTCTTCGCAATTTGTTACAGGCATTAAGTTTGGTTAGGTATAGGTTTGGGTTCGGTTCAGTTTAAGTTTGGTTTGTCTATAGGGGCTGGTTTAGTTTGGTATGCCATGGTTTAGTTAGGTATAGGTTTGGGTTTGGTTTGGATTTGATTTATGGGTTTCGGTACAAATGGAGCTGAGTTTAAACGATCTTGTTTCAAATCTATGTGAATCATTCTCTTTTATTGTGCACCAACTTGTCTTCTCTCATTTTTATGAATGTTCTCTCACACTTATCGTCATATTCCCATGCCGAGTTTTAACTATATCTCGTAGTTGCTAAATGGTTGATCATTGTTGTTTGAGTATGTGTTTAATAAATTTATATGTGCCTATGGTTTAAGTAAACTGATTCTCTTCTCATTGCATGCCTATGGTTCAAGTAAACTGATTCTCTTCTCATCGCATGCCTAATTAGTTCAAGTCACATTACTTAATACTTCATGTCCTAATATGTTGAAAGCATGTCCCCCACCCCAAGTGATGTATCTCCACACTTACATTTCATTGTAATGTTATGGGTGCACCATAGGCCCCACATGTATGACTGTGGTACCCTTAGGGGACTTGAATGAGTCCAACTTCGCATGAGATCCCGGATCTCCTGCCGATCAATGCGAGCCCACTTAGGCTGAGGCCTGCCATAGTATTCAAGGCGACAAGGCGACCCTAGGCAATGGAGGCCGACCTGGGCGCCTAGGTGCCCGCCTAGGCGTTGCCTAGGTGACCAAGGCGTTCCTGATGTTGTTTTTTTTTTTTTTTTTTTTGCCTAAAATATCAATTCTATATTTATGTTTATACTTTTATTACTATATATTAAATGCAACAATGGAATATGCTACATAAAGAACTAACATTTAACTATTTAAGACAACCTAATATGAGAAAAATAAACAAAGAATGATTAAACTATAAAATGTAAGAACTAAAAAAGCACAAAGCAATAAACTAAAAACATAATACCATATAAAATAAGAAACAAGAGTGCAAGTCCATAATGCACATAAAGAACTAAAGATGTAAATTACTCAATATTCAATGAATATTATATTGTTGTTACCTACTTACCTCCATGATGCTAAAATAAGTGTATAGACTGAATGTACCTCTATTCCTCAGTAGTTCAATGGTAGAGTGGTCGAATGACACTTGATAGGATGTATGTTTGAATCCTACACCTATTTAAGGGAGTAAAAAAATCATAAATTATAAATATTAAAAAGCTTGCATTAAAAATATATGCACCAAGTCAACAAGATGGGAAATAATGAAATATTCAAAATCTTCATGTCTAAAATCAACCTAGGTCCTAGCCTCCTAGGCAATGCAATAAACAACTCAAATAAAAAAATCCATAACTAAATTCAAATTCTTTAAGTATCATTGTATCAAACATCAAATATCAGCAAAAGGAGAAGTGTCAACTTCTTGTTCTTGCTGCTCCCCTTCTCTATCACCCTCAGACCTCAGACCAAAATCATCCTCCACATCTTCATCATCATTAATATCATCCTCTTCTTCAATATCTTCTCCATCAGAGTCATTTTCAACTGAATCCCTTCCCCTTACACGATGTGCGTAGACATTGCTTGTAGATGCTTGCTCTCTTGTTACTCTAATGTGCCCCCCAGCAGATGTTGATGCATCCAATGCTCTATCTACATCATCTCATATCAGATCATCATGGACTATATCCTTTTCTTGACCAGTCATCCACTCAGAACTCCAGTCCAAATCATCTAGCACTAAGGGATCATGAGGTCCTGACTTCTCACGCCTTGCCCTAAACCTTTCTTGAAGACGTCGATTATATTGGACATGGACTAGATCATTCAAATGTTGATGTTCTAGTCTATTCTTTTTCTTGGTATGAATCTGAAATCATAAGCAATAAATAATGTCATTCTTGATTAAAAATAGAGAAAAAAATATATAATATTTAAAAAATAAATTTTGTACTTAGTTTTTAGTGCTTACGGATTCAAATGTACTCCAGTTGCGTTCGCAACCAGAAGCGGAACAACATAAGCCTAAAATATGGAATGCAATCCTCATAAGATCTTCAGTATCGCTTCCATGTGTTTCCCACCATTTCACTATAAAGGATAAAATACAAATTAAACCACATTAAATAGAAGTTAAACAATTAAACAACTCTTTTACCATAAATTATTAAATTACTTATAGGGGCTCACTTGATTTCTTTGTCTGATTGCCATTTCCTTTCCAAATGCGCCTTCACAATCTTTATAAAAAGATGTCTCATTTGAAATCTTGTCTTGCAAATTTAGATCAGGTACCATTCTTGTAAGTACTTCATTGAATGTCTTTTGTATTTTTCCTTGTTTTCCAACATCATCCTTTGTGTACTCAAAGAATTTCCTAGGATTAAGAAACAACGCAGCAATATACAAAGGGTAGCCCATCTAGCACTCCCAGTGCTTGTCAATGATATCAACCACTTTTTTCCAAAGTCTCCCTTTATCAGCAAAGTTGAATTGTATCCTTTTTTTTTTTTTTGCTTCTTCCATTGCAAGATACACTTCAGGCATTGCAGGATTTTCATCCCCATCCACAAGTTTCAATACAATAACAAGGGGCTGTGATGCTCTCAAACAATCTTGCACATTACTCCAATATTGAGTGGAAAGAATTGTTTCAACTATTTTCATCTCTATTTCTGTCTTTGACAAATTACTCTTCATCCAATCATCTGAAACAAATAACTGTTTCAAAGCATCATGTAGCAAATCTAGTAACTTCAGCTCTAACTAGTTCACTCCCTTTAGTTCTTGCCCTCATAGCCTCAAGAAGGCGAGTATGTCTAAATAAAACCTGTCACTCTTCTGCCCTTTGCTATTGTCGCCTTGAATATCTTTAAATTCCCTATGTCTTCCAACATAAGGTCTATACAATGTGTTGCACAAGGCATCCAGTACAAGTGACGCATCTTGTCCATTAATAATTTTCCAGCTGCTTTATAATTAGAGGCATTGTCTGTTATCACTTGACAACATTCTCCTCTCCATTCTCATCAATTTTTCATCCAACAATTGAAATAATAAATTTGCATATTCTTTATGTTGGGATGCATCTACTGAATCCATGAAATAAGTCCCCTGTGGACAATTAACAAGGAAGTTTATGAGATGTCTTCCTTTTCTGTCTGTTCACCCATCAGACATGAGAGTACATCCATACTTCTTCCAATGCAGTTCATAATTTTTTTCATTTCTGCAACTTTCTCCTTTGCAGACTTCAAGAGAGGTACTCTCAATTGATGATATGATGGAGGCCTGTATCCTGACCCATACTGTGCTACAGATTCAAGCATAACCTCAAAGTCTCTGCTCTTGACAACATTAAATGGAATCTCACAATTATAAAACCATGTAGCAACATGTTCATCAATAATATTTTTTTGTTCAGCTGATCTAAACCTATTTTGCATGGTTGTTTGTGTAAGTTTCTTGGGATCCCACCTCTCATCAACCAATTCTTCAATAGCTCGCCTCATAAGAACATCTAAGGGTCCCCTTACTTGTTGTTAGACCAAAGCATGATTTCTCTTAGCATTTTTTCCAGAGCTTGGGATAACTCTAGTAATAGATTCTTGCTTAGTTGGGGTTTGCACTTGCTCTTCTCCTACATCTATGGATGTGCTTAAATCATCCAAGGGATCATTCAAATCTAAGGTTGTCCTCTTCTTATTCTTCATCATAAAATCATGCATCTCCCTAGATATTTCAATAGAAACCTTCGTACACTTGGCTATATCTCCAAAACCACCAGTCAAATGTTGTTTCAGCCTTTTAATCCCTTGATTACAATCTCTACCACAGAGACTGCATCTAACTACATTCTTATTGGCTAAATTTGGCCAATAACCATATTTCCATCCAGGATCCTTTCATTTTGCCTTCCTGGCCGGATCTTTGCTTAGATCAATGGATGAATTTGTTGTGTTTTCGCCAGTGCTTGATGGAGCACTACCACCAGCTCCAACCATACTATAAGTCTATGACAATAAAACTATTGAAGTACCTGGTTCATGAGGAAAATAAAAACAGGAAAAAAATAATTGCAGAGAATTAAAAAAAAAAAAACATTGTGCTTAAATTATTGTTCCAGTTACAATATGCATTAGGAAAAGAAGCATTCTATTGTGATCAACATTTGAAAAAAAAAAAAAAAAAAAAAAAAAAAAATAGCCCACAAATAATGCAGTTGGTACTGTTCAAAAATCAAAATTAGTACTGATATATAACATATGCCTAGTCATTTGTATCACAAATTCACAATACAGCACACTGATTAGCATTTGATTCATCAAAACTTTGCTTTTTTACTGAAATAGTTCAGAATCCACTTGTGATACCAATTGCATTCCCTTTGATGCAGAGCAGTCAAAAAAAAAAAAGACAGTTTTAGAGAGGTATGGAGCAGACCAGTAGAGAATAAAAAAAGATATTGCAAAAAAATAAAAAAAAAAGTTACAGACTGCAGAGTAGAGAGGTAGAAGAAGAAGAACCGAGCAGAGAGGAGGAAGAAGAAGAAGAATGGAGCAGACCAGTCACCAGTAGAGAAAAAAAAAAAGAAAGAAAAAAAGATATTGCAGAGCAGAGAGGTAGAAGAAGAAGAGAGAGAAGGAAGAAGAAGAAGAATAGAGTAGAGAGGAAGAAGAAGAAGAATGGAGCACCAGCAGAGAAAAAAAAAGCAGAGAGAAGAAGAAAAAGAACAGAGTAGAGAGGAAGAAGAAGAAGAATGGAGCACGAGCGAAAAAAGAAAAAAAAAAAAAAAAGACGTTGCAAAAAAAAAAAAAAAAAAAGATGTTGCAAAAAAAAAGAAGAAGACAGACGTTGCAGCGTAGAGAGGTAAGAGAAGAAGAACAGAGCAGAGAAGACGAAGAAGAAGAAGAATGGAGCAGACGAACACGAAAAAAAAAAAAAAAGACTTTGGAGCGAGACTCATCAGAGAGGGAGAAGAAGAAGAAAAGGGCAGAATAACAGATAAAAAAAAAGCGTTGCAAGGTAGGAAAAAAAAAAGTCGTTGCAGAGAGAAGAAGAAGAAGAAGAAGAAGAAGAAGAAGAAGAAGAAGAAGAAGAAGAAGAAGAAGAGGAGGAAGAAGAAGAACAGAGCAGAGCAGAGAGGAAGAAGAAGAAGAAGAAGAAGAAGAAGAAGAGGGGGAAGAAGAAGAACAGAGCAGAGCAGAGAGGAAGAAGAAGAACAGAAAGAAAAATAGAGCATAAAAGAGTAAAAGACACGATATTAAAAAAAAAAAAGTTGCGTAGAGAGGAAGAAGAAGAAGAACAAAATAGAGAAGAAGAAGAAGAAGAAGAAGAAGAAGAAGAAGAAGAAGAAGAAGAAGACGAAGAAGACAAAAAAGAAGAAGAGAGCAGAGAAGAAGAAGAAGACGAAGAAGATGAAGAAGAAGAAGAGAGCAGAGAAGACGAAGAAGACGAAAAAGAAGAAGAGAGAAGAGAAGAAGAAGAAGACGAAGAAGACGACGAAGAAGAAGAGACAGATTAATAGACATGAAGAAAAAAAAAAGACTTGCAGAGTTGTAGAAGAAGAAAAAGACGATATTCAAAAAAAAAAAAAAGTTGCAGAAGAAGAAGAAGAACTATTTTATATAAAATAAAAACTATAATGCAAACATACCTGATGCCGACCGCAAGCAAAGTAGGAAACCAAATCGCCGGAATATATCTCCGGAATAGGAAGAAGAACAGACTTTGCCAGTTCACCTTCCTTCTCTTTCACGCTTCAATCGCCAGAGTACTCTGGCTTCTCTTCTCTTCTCTTCTCTTCTACGGTATCTATCTTATATAGCCCATGATCTCATGTATTGGTGTACAATATATTATTGTACACCAAACCAATGTAAAATTTAGTTTTAGAATCTTATTTAAAAAATGAAATAATAGTTAAAATAATATAATAATTATTTTAATTTAATAAAAAAACTATAATAAGTTGTATAAGGCGACCGCCCAGGATGTCTGGGCATCCAAGGTGGCCAAGGCGACGCCTAGGCATCGCCCATACATCCTGGGCGGTTGCCTTTCGAACTACCACTAGGCGAGTGACCGCCCAGCCCCTTCTTTTGCGCTCGGACGCTTAGGCGACGCCTTGACAACAATGAGGCATGCACATGCCCTAGGATCGGTTCCTTGAGCGCTATGGGATAATCATTGTACTAAAATACATTAATGAAATATATGATTGGGTAGATGTGTTCTTAGGATTGGTGGCCCAATGGGGGGCCCACTTTGTTACCCCAAGATTGGAACGTGAGTGAGATTAGCAAACCCTGTGTGTGGGGAGTTGAGGCTGTTGCCTCTTTTTGAGTGTTGACCACACGGGATCCAATAGCCTGTTAATTGTTGAGAACTACGTTTGACCTGATTCTTGAGAGAGAGAGATCTCAAGAAATATGTAGGCAGTGGGGGAGTTTATTCACTCCACGCATAGTCAAATTGAGGTAAATTCAATTGTTATGAGATTATCTCACTGAGGGAGATTTCCTTGTGATAGGGAGTACCTCACACCGAGATGTGTTCTACGGTTTGTGGGAGCATCTCACCCCGAGATGTGTTCCATGAGCTGTGGGAGCGTCTCACCATCAGATGTGTTCCATGATTATGGGAACATCCACCACCTAGTTGTGTTCCATGATTATGAGAGCATCTTTCACACACTTGGTATTCACAAACCCGCTCAAACTACGTTTTGCTTGATTCTAGCCGCATAGGGATACGTAGGCGGTTTGAGATATTTTTCAAACTTGGTCATAACTTTGTTGATATTTTTTGTATTCTTTTAGCTTTGCATATTATTCTTTATTTTGTTAGTTATGCATTCTTGATCTCATTTGTATATTCATTCCCCATATATTCATTTGTATATCATTTTGCGCATTCATTTCCTATTGTAGAATTGTAAATCTATTAGTATGATATTTTAGTTTAGTGAGAATTAGAGACTCACCTAGGATCCCTATGTATAGTGTAGCATGATGAACTTGATATGACACAGAGAGGGGGGGGGTGAATCAGTGTCTGAAACTTTTTCCTGATTGTTTATTGCTGCCCAGAGCTGATGGAGATATATTCTTTTATACACACACAAGCGTATGCAAATCTACATCGCTACCACTCAGTGGCCAGGTTTACCAGATTTGCACACCCACCCTGCAAGCCATTCCATGCACTCTAAAATATGATAGAAAAATAAAGACAATCCACAACACAAGATATACGTGGTTCACCAACACAGTGTGTGATGGCTAGTCCACGGAGTAATGCCCAACAGGCTCCGTATATAGTAAATACACTTTTTTTGCTGTTTACACAGCAGTGAGTACATACACCCAATTTACCCAGCATAAAACTAGGAGGGCACACATGTGCCAGGAATTCAGGTATCAAGTACCAGTGCTCAGCACACGCTGCACACCACGCTTAACCCGCACCCATGGGAAGCAAATAACAAATATTTTTAGGCTTATAAATTTGTCTTACAGTTTTTCCCCACTAGCTAGGTATTCAACAATTTGCACCTACGCTAGCATACAATAAATTGAAAGCATAAATAGATAAAGAATTTAGAATCCCACAAACAATGCTTTCGAATGGACAACAATATCTCTAGAGCTTCACACTGACCTCAGGTACTCTTCAACAGCCTTCAATGTTGATAGAGATCGATTCACAGAGCACACATTGTCCACAGGCTTCCAATCTCTTCCACACAACCCATACTCACCATGAATATGAAAATAAAATCTCTACTGACCTCTCATAGGGATTTAGCACTTCATTGATGCACAAAGAAGAGGCAGTTGGTGATTGATCACTCCCACATGGCACAAAACCCTAGAAAAACCTTCTCTTTAGCTTCAAAGCACTCTTTTCGATTTTTTTCTAAGTTTTCACGACTCCCAACGGCGCCCAATAGATAGGGCATTGAAAAATATGAATGCTGCAATTTGAACGGACCGATTTGGAGCTCGGATGAAGAAGATATGGCAATTTGAAAATCGGCTAATCTCGGATAAGGAAAGAGAATCTTTCCTTATATAACCTGCACCTGCGCCGCACCGTAGCCGAGCCGCGCCGCTCCGCTGTCACATTCTGATTGGTTTAGAGAGGAATCTAGGCCATCTGCCGTTGGATCTGAGAAGAAATGGCGGGATCTTTCGATGTCCGTCGGATCCGAACAAATCGCGTCAGCGAACCTCGGATCCCATATTAAACGTAGGATCTGGATCAATGGTGCCGCGGCACCGTAGAAGCGTCACACTGGATCGCGGCTAAACTTGCATGTACCGCGGTGCATGATTATAGGTTGCGTCTGGCCACTTACGAACAGCGCGATGGAATCTAAACGGAATCTTTGCATCACACCTTAGCCCGCAAGTTTGAAGGCCGTCCATTTGGAATCTAGCCTACGTGGCTTCATTTGGGCGGCCGATTTCGGATCTTCTTCTTTTTTCTTGACGAATTTACCCCTTAACAACTTGTGAAATGCCGAAATTGCCCCTAAATAATTTGTAAAATCACTTTTTCGAGCGATCCGACAGAAACTGCGATATCTCTCTCATCCGACGTCGGAATTGAGTGATTCAAGTTGCGTTGGAAAACTAACTCGATGCTCTACATCTTTCCAAAGCCGGATCTCCATGAACCTGTTGCGGGACCCACCAAAATAGACCCAAAGTTAAAACTCTGTCAAACCTTGGAATTTGAACCCGAAACTTTGTGTGCATGCATGCCAAGTGCTGTGGACTGCCGTGTTGACATGTCACCTTGCCACCATACCTGTGGGTCCCACTCACATTTTTTCTCTCTCCTATTTCTCTCTCTTCTGATTCTCTCTCTGCTTTCTCTCTCTTGAATTTCTCTATTTAATGCCACAACACCAGAAACATGAGAAACATAAACATGATTAGAAAAGCTTCAAGAACACTGTCGCATCATCAGAAACTCGGCCGCATCATCAAAAACTCGGCCACATCACCAGTGGGGTCCACAAACACTCTCTCTCATCAAAATCAGTGTAATATCCCATTTAACTCATTGTAAGTCATCTGAAACACATGTAGAACCTTGTAGAATACATAAGCAAAGTTGCCACATCTGTGCCACTGCACTGATACTCTCTCTCCTACACTGATACTCTCTCTCCTCATTTCTCTAACTGAATACTCATAAATACTGTCACATCAGTCAAGTTGCCAACAATGACAACATAAAGTCCAACAATCTCCCCCTTTGGAATTGTTGGCAACTCATTACGCACATGAGATCTTTCTCCCCCTTTGACAACAAATACAAAGGGGCATGCCACATAGGAGTGCCCACCGCATCTTTCCAATCCTTGGGCCCAAAAAAAATAATAAACAATTATATCAACACATAACAACATCACCAGACTCCCCCTGAGTCAAACATAAGGAGATGAAGTATAACAAACATATGCATACACCACTCAACACATAAATACCATAGGACTCCCCCTGAGTCTATCATCAGGAGCAAAAGGATATAGCAAATACACACTGCTCCCCCTCACTCCAAGCACCTCACTGCTTGGTGAGCATGGTCATGCATGAATCTTCGAAACTCTCCATCAGAGTGTATAAATTCCTTGAGGTTCTCTGTCCTGAAACCACAATCTTGCCACTGTCAACTCTTTTGATCTCACATCCCTGTTTATTGAAGATCACTTCATGCCCTCTGTCACAAATCTGACTGATGCTGAGAACGTTGTGTTTGAGTCTTGACACATAAAACACATCATGGAGTTTCACCTTTCCATTGTTGATGCTGATAGAACCCTTTCCAGTTACCTTGGCCCCTTCATTGTTTCCAAACTTCACTATACCTCCCTCATACTGCTGAAGTTGTTGAAACATTTTCTTGTTACCTGTCATGTGACTAGAGCATCCACTGTCGAGTATCCAAGGAGCCAGCTTGTCATGTGTCTTGAGAGTTGTCTCGAAGCATACAACATCATTACTTTGTCCTTCTACAAAATCTGCAATGATTTTCTTTTTCTACACTTTTCTAACAACTGGTGGAGTTTTTTTGTTCATTCTCCGCTTAACTTTTCTTTGATCATTTTCCCTTTGTTGTGTCACTTTTTCGAGGTGGCGTGAATGAAAAAATTGTTCCGCATTCTTTTTGCAATATGCCCATAGTTATGACAATTGTAGCACTCAACAAAATTTTCTTCAAGGGAAGCAAACTGATTTCTACTTTCAAATCTGACTTCTCTCATGTTGAATTTGCATGTAGCTATCTTGTGACCATAAGCATTACATTTATAACAATATCCCTGAAAATAAGACTTTGGCCTAGAAGGTGCCATGTACCTCATCTGTCTCTGTGGTGCATTGGGATAATTTCTATAGAAGTTAATGTGCTTCACTCTCTTACCTTGTCTTGCATTAGTAGTCTGTGGAATAGGAACATGATTTTCTTCTTGAACATAAATCATAGGAGCTTTACCCTTTCCACTCTCTTTCATAAAAGAGATGAGACCTTTCTTCTTTGAGTTGGCACTATTAAAAGTCTCTCCCTTATCAAAACCAAGACCAAATTTAACATTGGAAGGTCTTTGAGAATTTATAATGCCATCAAGCTTGTTGCTACTAGGATGCAATGGAGTGATACTTGGCTCATCTGGTTGAGTTAATTTTTGTCGTCTCTCAAGCTCTTCTTCTTCAAACTCAATCACTTTTGCCTTAATTGCAAACTCCTTTTCATATTCTTCACATTGATTAATCACGTAGATTGTTCTTCTAGTTGAGTTCTCAAACCTGCATTCTCAATTATTAATTTGGAGTGGTCCGTAGATACCGTTCAAGGTTGAGTCTTGAGACGTCAATAATTTTCTTGGACTCTACATCTTGAACTCTTAAGTCTTGAATCAATTGTTTCGCTTTTTTAAGTTCTCTTGAGACAAACTTGTTGTTTTTTCGTTCCTTGTTAAGTTCCTTCATAGCTGCTTGAAACTCTGCTTCAAAATTTATTTCACCTTCTTCGTCACTGCTTGAGCTTGATTTTTCATTTTTGTTCTCTTCTCGTTTTTCAAGGAAAACCATGAACAAAGCCTCACTAGACTCACCCTCTGAAGTATCATCTGAATTATCATATGAAGTGTCCACCGCTCCTCTTGGAAATAAAGCTTTTCTTTTAGACTTGTTCTTCTTGAAGCTTTTGGCCTTGTACTGTCATTGATGTCATTTTCATCATCACTATCAAATTTATTCATCTTTGGACATTTTACGACAAAGTGTCCAACCTTACCACAATTGAAGCATTTGAATGGGAGTTTGTTCTTATACCTTCCTGTACCCTTCTTCAATTTTCTAGTAAAGTGAGTTGTGGCTTCATCTTCACTTTCTTCTTCATCGAATTTTTAGAAATTTTCATCTTCTTCATGGCTTTGAAGGCAACTTGCTTATCAACGGAGGTTTCCGGATCTATTCTCATCTCAAAAGTCGCTAAGGCTCCATGAATCTCATCAATAGTCACATGTTCTAAATCCTTGGTCTCTTCAAGAGCCGATACTTTTGACTCAAATTTAGGAGTAAGAGACCTTAAGATTTTTGACAAACAATATAACCTTTTAGGTCCTCACCAAGTCCCTCTAATGGAATTAACCACTTCATTAACTCGTTCATGTCTCGGTCAATGGTCTCATCTTCATACATCTTCGGGTTCTCAAACCGACCTCCGAATGTTTGCGGCTATTGTCTTGATCTTTTATCTCCTTCATATATATTGATCAATCTATCCCAAACCTCCTTTGCTGTCTTACAGTCCATGACTTTAGCTAGTTCACTGTTTGTCAGTCCCCCTTGAATAGCATTTAAAGCCTTTCTATTATTTTCAAAAATTTTCTTGTCTACTGTTATGGGAGCATTCGTATCGTGAAGAGTGTAGCCATTCTCAATAGAAGCCCATACATCAAACCCAAGAGACCCTATGTAGATCTCCATTCTTCTTTTCCAAAATATAAATTCTCCCATCAAATAATGGGGGCCTGTTAAAACCTTCTCCTGGTGCCATATCTTTATTATGATCTTCTCAGTTGCTGATTAAGCTGTCACTGAGCCCTTGCTCTGATACCAATTGATGAACTTGATATGACACTGAGAGGGGGGGGGTGAATCAGTGTCTGAAACTTTTTCCTGATTGTTTATTGCTGCCCAGAGCTGATGGAGATATATTCTTTTATACACACACAAGCGTATGTAAATCTACCTCGCTACCACTCAGTGGCCAGGTCTACCAGATTTGCACACCCACCCTGCAAGCCATTCCATGCACTCTAAAATATGATAGAAAAATAAAGACAATCCACAACACAAGATATACGTGGTTCACCAACATAGTGTGTGATGGCTAGTCCACGGAGTAATGCCCAACAGGCTCCGTATATACTCAATACACTTCTTTTTGCTGTTTTCACAGCAGTGAGTACATACACCCAATTTACCCAGCATAAAACTAGGAGGGCACACATGTGCCAGGAATTCAGGTATCAAGTACCAGTGCTCAGACACGCGCACACCAAGCTTAACCGCACCCACGGGAAGCAAATAACAAATATTTTTAGGCTTATAAATTTGTCTTACAGTTTTTCCCCACTAGCTAGGTATTCAACAATTTGCACCTACGCTAGCATACAATAAATTGAAAGCATAAATAGATAAAGAATTTAGAATCTCACAAACAATGCTTTCGAATGGACAACAATATCTCTAGAGCTTCACACTGACCTCAGGTACTCTTCAACAGCCTTCAATGTTGATAGAGATCGATTCACAGAGCACACCTTGTCCACAGGCTTCCAATCTCTTCCACACAACCCATAATCACCATGAATATGAAAATAAAAGCTCTACTAACCTCTCATAGGGATTTAGCACTTCATTGATGCACAAAGAAGAGGCAGTTGGTGATTGATCACTCCCACAGGGCACAAAACCCTAGAAAAACCTTCTCTTTAGCTTCAAAGCACTCTTTTCGATTTTTTTCTAAGTTTTCACGACTCCCAATGGCACCCAATAGATAGGGCATTGAAAAATATGAATGCTGCAATTTGAACGGACCGATTTGGAGCTCGGATGAAGAAGATATGGTAATTTGAAAATCGGCTAATCTCGGATAAGGAAAGAGAATCTTTCCTTATATAACCTGCACCTGCCGCACCGTAGCCGAGCCCCCCGCTCCGCTGTCACATTCTGATTGGTTTAGAGAGGAATCTAGGCCATTGCCGTTGGATCCGAGAAGAAATGGCGGGATCTTTCGATGTCCGTCGGATCCGAACAAATCGCGTCAGCGAACCTCGGATCCCATATTAAACGTAGGATCTGGATCAATGGTGCCGCGGCACCGTAGAAGCGTCACACTGGATCGCGGCTAAACTTGCATGTACCGCGGTGCATGATTATAGGTTGCGTCTGGCCACTTACGAACAGCGCGATGGAATCTAAACGGAATCTTTGCATCACACCTTAGCCCGCAAGTTTGAAGGCCGTCCATTTGGAATCTAGCCTACGTGGCTTCATTTGGGCGGCCGATTTCGGATCTTCTTCTTTTTTCTTGACGAATTTACCCTTAACAACTTGTGAAATGCCGAAATTGCCCCTAAATAATTTGTGAAATCACTTTTTTGAGCGATCCGACGTAAACTGCGATATCTCTCTCATCCGGCGTCGAATTGAGTGATTCAAGTTGCGTTGGAAAACTAACTCGATGCTCTACATCTTTCCAAAGCCGGATCTCCATGAACCTGTTGCGGGACCCACCAAAATAGACCCAAAGTTAAAACTCTGTCAAACCTTGGAATTTGAACCCGAAACTTTGTGTGCATGCATGCCAAGTGCTGTGGGCTGCCGTGTTGACATGTCACCTTGCCACCATACCTGTGGGTCCCACTCACATTTTTTCTCTCTCCTATTTCTCTCTCTTCTGATTCTCTCTCTGCTTTCTCTCTCTTGAATTTCTCTATTTAATGCCACAACACCAGAAACATGAGAAACATAAACATGATTAGAAAAGCTTCAAGAACACTGTCGCATCATCAGAAACTCGGCCGCATCATCAAAAACTCGGCCACATCAACCAGTGGGGTCCACAAACACTCTCTCTCATCAAAATCAGTGTAATATCCCATTTAACTCATTGTAAGTCATCTGAAACACATGTAGAACCTTTAGAATACATAAGCAAAGTTGCCACATCCGTGCCCTTTGCCGATACTCTCTCTCCTACACTGATACTCTCTCTCCTCATTTCTCTAACTGAATACTCATAAATACTGTCACATCAGCCAAGTTGCCAACAATGACAACATAAAGTCCAACATAGCATAGACTAGATAACCCCAAAGCATGCATAAATTGTAGGAAAGGATAGAACATAGGGAGACTAGTCAATGACCAGGCGAGTTGGGTGTCTAACACCTTCACAACTTGTAAATTAGTGCTTACCAGCCTTTGGTGAGATGATTGAACCGATTCATTGAGTCACAGAGTCATTCGAGTTTCTCTAAGGAAGAAAAAATTAATTTCTTTAATATTAGGGAAATTTCTGTCATTCCCTTATTCTTAACCTATATTTACTTATAGACTTCTTTACCACATTTTTTTTTTTTGATTTCCCAAAACAAAGTTCTACCTTCCTTTCTCCCTTAGAAATACAAAATTCCTATATTACCCCCCATCCTACAATGTCCTTTGGCAGCCCACTTCCACCCTCTACATCTCCTTATCTCTCCCCTTGTGGCCCGTCCCCTACTCTCTACTTTTCCCTGCCTCCCTCTTACGCATCTCCCTCCCTCCAAAAGAAGTATTCCCTGCTGACCTCCCTCGGGGTGTGGTCACTGCTACTCTAAAAAATAGGGGAAGGCTTAGTTTACCACTAGAACTGAAACTGATACATGTCTCAACAGAATCTGACCTTCCCAATCTAAAAATAGGGAAAGTATTGCTTCCAAAGCTTACACACTTAGTCGAAAAGAAGGCTCTCAAAGACCTATCCGAAAGCCTAGGGACTTTATATGGTCTGAATCAAAGCGTTGAACTTCTGGATAGGCTTAAGAGGAGCTATAGACTTCAATGCTGAAAGTTCATGATGGCTATTAAGCTCGATATGCTTATGACAGACTCGATTGGAAATTTATTGAAGCCACACGATATAAGTTTGGTTTTTGTGCTAAGTAGGTCTCCTTGATCATGCAGTTAATATCTACTGTGTCATATACCCTTTTCATTAATCGAGCAGAGTGAAATTAGATTATCCTTTCAAGGGGAATTAGACAAGGTGACTCCTTGTCTCCAGCTATTTTCATTTTATGCTCTCAGGTTTTATCATCCATTATTTATCAGGCTGAAAGTCAAGATCTTGTGGCTGGATTAAGATTTCATAATAGATTCCTTTATATCAGTCATTTGCTTTTTGCAGATGACTGTCTTCTTTTCCTCAAGCCAATTTGAGTCAACTCAATGCTATTCAGAAATGTTTGGACTTGTATTGTAATGCCTCTGGACAAAATATCAATTTAAAAAAAATCTTTGCTTACTTTTAGCCCAAACACCCCCTCAAGGATTAGAAGGTGGTTTTCAAAATTAATCAAGATTCCTTATGGTCAGGGACCATTTAAATATCTTGGACTTTCTTTAGAATTCGGGCATTCCAATAATGACATTTTCAACAATGTTCTTGATAAAACCTTGACAAAGATTAATGGTTGGAAATCAAATATGTTGTCCTTTGTAGGGAAAGAGGTTCTCATTAAATCTGTGGTGCTACCTACATCAAATTATGCGGCTTCTCACTTTAAGCTTCCAACATCATATCACAGAAATATTAAGCAAGCCACTACAAAATTCCTTTGGAAGAATGGTGACAATCAAATAGGTATGCCATGGGTGTCGTGGAGAAGGTTAACTAAGTCTAACGAGGAAGGTGGATTAGGAATTAGGGATCCCACGCTACACAACAAAGCTATGTTTGCTTAAGTCGCATGGAGGCTTTTGAAGAACCCGAATTCTCTTTGGGCCTAGGTATTTAAATCCCTCTATTTCCCTAACTCTGATTTTTTTATGGTGAAATTGGGTAATCGCCCCTCTTGGGCTTGGAGGAGTAAGGGTAGGGATGTCATTGAAAAGGGGTTTATTTGGCATGTTGGTAATGGTAACAAAAATTGATATATGGAAGGATCCTTGGGTGCCAAAGTTTCCAAATTTTAAGATGTCTACTCCTAGAGATTCTTCTCATTCAATATCATGGGTGGGCGATCTTATTAATCCTATTTCCAGAAGCTAGAAGGTTGAGTTAATTCAGTCAATTTTTTCTCATTCTAAAGCTAAAGCTATACTTAGCATCCAAGGGAGTCTCTTTCCTAAGGAAGACATGCACTATTATGTGGGCAAGACTAAAAATGGAGTCTTTTCGGTCAAATCAGCCTATCATTTACTGAAAAATATGGAGGAAGACCTTTAGTTCCGGTCCTTCCACTTTTCATGGCCATAAGTGGAATCTCATTAATAAAGACTGTTGAAACTTATCTGGCATTCAAAAACTCTCCCTAAGATTAGATCTTTCCTATGCAGAGTGGGAACAAATGACATTGCTTCAGGAGACAATTTGGCCTACAAGAATATTTAGGCGGTTCCCTCTTGCTATTACTATAATATGGAACCCGAAACTACTGACCATATTCTCTTTTAGTGCCTATTTGCACGAGAAGTCTGGTTCAGATCTCCCATCTCTTTTATCATGCCTGACAATAACTTTTCTTTTTCTCAGTGGTTTCAACTTTGGCATAGGGTGGGTAAAGAATAAAAAAAAAAAAAAAGGATCTCGGCTTTTCTCTTTGGCTACCTTCATCTACTGGCAGCTGTGGCTGGCGCATAATGAAGCTTTATTTTAGAAAAAATTCTGGACTCCTCAAGTGATTACCAGAGCTTTTGTAGCATTTTCAGAGTTTGCTTCTATATGGTTGAAAAATGGTTCCTCTGACCCTATTATTTTTTATGCTAAAGGGAGGGGTAGAGTGAACCGAGATGAGTTACAGTCCTATTTTTTATATATTCTGATGCTAGCCTTGTTCTAGGAGCTGTTGAAGGTGGCTTGGGTTTCTATTGTAGAGACTCTACAAATATAGTTTGCAGAGCTATTTCATGCCCATGGAGTTTTAGCGATGTTTTGGATGGTGAGGCGTTGGCTATAAGGCTGGCTATGTTAGAGGCGATTTCAAAAGGATGGAGGAAAATTCAGATTCACTCTAACTGTAAGTAGTTGATCGACACCATCAAAGCAAATGGTAAAGACTACCCGATGAATTCTCTAGTCATCGTTGAGGACATCCTCAAGCTTTGCTCTTCTTTTGATTCTTGTATTTTTTGTTTTATTCCAAGGGAGTCCAACGGTTTGGCACATACCCTTGCATCTAGAGCTCATGCTCAATGTAATGCTGTTAGTTGGCCTGTTTCTGAATGCTGGATTCAGGAACATCTCTGTACTCATCCTATCATGTTGAATGTTTTATCAAATGAATGGTTTCAGTTTCTACCAACAAAAAAAAAAAAAAAAAAAGAACACACCACAATACCAAATTTTAACGTGGAAAACCTTTAATGTGTAGGAGAAAAGCCTCAGGACTTAGTCCATAAAGATAATAGGTTTATAAGGTTTAGCCTTTTCAAACTGTATACTCAAGGGGTGTCAATTTGGGACCAAACCAGTAGCCTAGACTATGCAGGTGCGAATTAACCCAAGACCGATCTTAACCGAACTGTTATCGGACATGTTTTGGGGTGAGGTATGGCATATTATACTGGTCTTGGTCTAGTCTGGGTTAGCCTGAAACTGGCTTGAAAAATCAGACCGATGA
The DNA here is from genome assembly GCA_028583415.1 of Protea cynaroides. Taxonomy (NCBI): domain Eukaryota; kingdom Viridiplantae; phylum Streptophyta; class Magnoliopsida; order Proteales; family Proteaceae; genus Protea; species Protea cynaroides. The sequence continues at coordinate 60,051,841 of CM053266.1, read as the reverse complement.
GCCTGAACTATGGCGAATGCTTCTATCGTCATTGATGCATAAATAAAGATACCAATTAGTAGTGATTTCTTACTCGTGCAAAGGAACTATTTCCCTGGTAATGGCCCGGACCAGACCGATTTAAACCGAATATTAAACCTAGTTTTACTATTTCAGTCTTTTGGATGGCCTTAATGGGTTTCCTATCCGGTTTTCCACCCGAACCAGCTCAATAACAACCCGATAAGATAAGCCCATTGACAATCCGATACCGGGCAGGCTTGTTAGTTAATGTGTACAATGCAACCCACCTAATCCGAACCTCTTAATGGACATATTTCTGTCAGGCCCTATAAAGCCCGACACTGATTTGGCCAGTATCGAAACCAGCCCGTCGACACCCTTACTCAAGCTTAAGGCCTAAAACCCTGATTCGCAATTGAGTTGACTTGGTTGCAAAACTGCCGAACTTCCCCTTGTTTTCTGATTAATAGATTGATTTGGGTCATCTTTTCCATTGCTTTACTAAAGTCCCACATGTCCGGAGGGGTTCTAATGTCTAGGGTAGGGGTAAGTCAAGGTCCGGTCGTCTCTCAAGTACTTTTTACAACTGCTTTTATTTGTATTGGTTTCATCCATACTCATTCCATGATGTTGGTTTCGTCTGTGTATAGAAACCCATACAATAGAATTTCAGACATCAGACCAAGATTTTGCGATGTTGTGAGGAAGATTAGGTGCCCACTTAAGGGAGAATCGGACTATGACTCAGCTCTAGATGTTAGGACCCCTCTGGATTACTTCAAGAACCTGCTTGATGAGAGGGGTTACTGAACTCGGATCATGCTGGACTTTTTGTAAGGCAATGGAGAAGATGACCCATCTCAATCCATTAACTGGAAACCAAGGGGACGTTTGACAGTTCTGCAACCGACTTAACTTAATTGAGAATGAACCTGCACTTCCCCCGGTTAACTAGCTAGAACTAACTCTCTGCTTGTTGGGTTGTTTAAGGGATGGGATTGGGACTCTGTTTTTAATATAATACAAATCTTATTTTTGTAAGTCTAATCAGTCAAACTAATAATTCAGTTCAGTCATTTGTTATGACAAACACAGCGGAAAAACGCAGTTGATAACGGTATGAAATTCGAATAAATAGTAAACAATAATAAGCAATAATTTTATGTGATTTGATCAATGTGATCTACGTCCACGGGCAAGAAGATATTCTCACTAAATCAAAGAAAAAAAAGAAAAATACAAAGTTCACCTTATAGAGAATAGCACGAATACAAAAGATTGCAACCCGTTTCAACCATGAAAAAGAACCTTAGCTGCTCTCTCTATTTCTTTTCTCTTTTCCTTTGAGGTTAGGTCAGAAAAAAATCATCTACTCTCTCTCACGATCATTTTTATGGGAGAAAAGTGATTGAAGGAATAGGGGAATCATTTTCCCACGATTTTCATATTTTCTCTCTAACTAAAAGAGAAAGATACAATATAGTCCATAATAACCATAAAAGACTCAGATTTCAAACCGCAAAAAATAACATCATTAAACGGGTTAAACTCTCGACTCAGTTATATATCACTTCTCTTAATTGTTTAATTCTGAACTGAATTCGTTATAGAAACCTGCAACTTCAGTCACAGGAAGATCACGTGGTACAGCCATGAAAACAACTTGGTGGATACTGATATTGACTCTTGATGGACAATTTGATACCCACTACTTCTGTTAAGGTTTATAAAGCGTGAAGCTTTATAATGGTAAAATCATTGAAACGGTTCGTGATAAAATGGCCTGCTTCAACAATTTTTCTGGAGAGGATATTTCTTCCCCTATTTTGGGTGGATCATTGATATAGACATGTAAAATTGATTGGTTGCAAGAGGAGTTAAAAGAAGAGAAGAAAAGTGAAAATTTTAAACTTAAAAGAAGAAAATTTTGTAGTCATTACAAACATACTATCAAATGATTATTTAACTAACCTTAAATCATTACTAAATATAATTAAAAATTTAGATAATTTATATAATCATGTTGTGTTTTAATTATAAAAGATTTATTCTTAAATTTACAATTTTCATTTTCACTCTCTTTAACTTTCCTTACAACCAAACAATTAATAAGACTTCCCATTATTTGGATGATTTCTTCGAAAAAGTGATAGAGGATCACCAGCTTGATCCTAAAAGAAGGAAACTTGAGCTCAAAAGACATTATGGATGTCTTGCTCTAACTAGTAAGAGATCAGTCCATTAGAACACCATATTAATTATACAAAAAGATTAGGTAATGATTATAAAAAATTCAATTCTCTCCCTTTTAATTTTCCTTGGGAGTCTTAAAGCACATTGAACACTAGAAAATGGTAAAGGGGAAGTCAGCCAATGAATGGGAGACGATCAACTTTACCCCTGACCCATGCAAGGAATGAATTTCAGTGTACCTTTGGAAGGAATTTTAGAAGGTGCATGGATTCTAATTTATTGCCTTAAAAGTAATTTATAAATATCTCATAACTAATTCATTTTTAGAAAATGAAATTCTATTTGACAAGAACTTCCTTTTGCAAATCCAATGGGCAATAATCACCCCTCACATCTCCCTGATGACTCTAACCATCTCTAGGTTATGTTGGAATTCGGAAGTCAAAAATAAATAAATAAATAAATAAGTAAATAAAGAAAAAATTATACAGACACCTCTCTACAATTGAGAAACTATACAAAACTATTATGTTTTTACAAAAGCTATACAGACTATCCCTCTAACAATGCTTTCATAGAGTCTCACTCACACCTTACTTACAACTTAACGGGAGAATGTCAAATTTTTTTAAGACAAAAATATTCTTAATGAATGTAAAATGATCTAAATGAATTTATTGTTAAGCTCTCCAATAAAAATCCTAGGTTCGTCTTTCTTCTCCATGAGTGTGGCATTTTCTTCTTCATGAGTTTGACGTTTTCTTCTCCAAACTCTAGGTTCATCTTTTTCCTCTCTCCCCTAACCACAAAGATGCTTTCTAAAACTAGGATCGTTAATTAAGAAAATCCAAAAGAAAGGAAAAGAGAAAAACATATCATGTGATCATTAAGAATTCCTGAAAAGTTAAACACCTAAAATCCCCAGTCCCAAGGGAAGAACATCGGCGAAGGCCAAATACCTCATCATGATTCTCTACTGTAACATCTGAAGATTGATATCCCCTGCAAAACGAAAAGACTATTAAAAACCCAAAAGAAAGTTAGTAAACCAGTGAACTCCAAGAAATCAAAGGAAACAGGAATGGTAACATCAAATTATCCAATCCCCAACTTAATCAAATTGATTGATGTCAAGAAGAATTAGCAGGGGCAACTAGCATCAGAACAGCCTCAAAAACTGCAAGACTAAAACTTCCAGTACTGTCGTTGGAAATCTTACGAGCAGCAGCCCATGAGTCCTGACATCATCCCTATTATGCTTATTCTAACTATGGCGGTTTCTTCAGTTCGCTGCACATACAATACAGTGGTTCTTCCTCTCGTCCGCCACCCATGGCTGCACTATCGTCATCCACCTTCACAGTCGAAAGAGGCCAAATTTAAATCTATAACTATTTTCCCCCAACACAGTCACCGGCAAAAAATAAAAATAAAAATAAAACACCGATGTGCAAGGGCCGACAGGAAGTGGAGAGTGCAAGGGTGTAGGGTGTATCGGCGGTTAAATTCACAATGATGTTCAACAACAATATATGGTTGAACATCATCCAAAAAAAGAGAACCACTTTCTCTTTCCACTTTACACAATAAACCATAGGCGTACGATTCTGGAAAAGTATCTCTACACTGCTGAGGGATGGACTTCCAGACATTTCTGGCTCTTTCAATCACCAACTGGGTAACGCGGTGTTTGATGTTGTCGAGATCCAGTTTATAGTGTTGACATCATTGTGAAATAACCAAAATGCAAGGATATTTTGGGGTTTTAGTAGTCTTTTTATTTTGCAGGGGATATCAATCTCCAGATGTTATAGTAGAGAATAACGATGAGGTATTTGGCCTTCGCTGATGTTCTTCCCATGGGACAGGGGATTTTAAGCGTTTAACTTTTCAGGAATTCTTAATGATCACATGATAGGGTTTTTCTTTTTTCCTTTCTTTTGGATTTTCTTGGTTAAATCCTGTTTGATCAAATGACCACCTTAGTTTTAGAAAGCATCTTTGTGGTTGGGGAAGAGAGAAAAAAAGATGAACATAGGGTTTGGAGGGTTTGGAGAAGAAAGCTCCACCTCCTGGAGAAGAAAGATGAACTAAAGATTTTTTTTAATATTCTCTTCTTAAGTTGTATGTAATGGTGTGGGTAAGAATGTATGAAAGTATTGTTAAAAGAGTAGTCTGTATAGTTTTTGTAAAGACAAGATAATTTTATGTATTTTTTCAACTATAGAGAGGGTGTTTGTATAATTTTTTCATAAATAAATAAATTAATTAATTAAAAGAAAAAGATTAGAAGGTGCATGGATTCTAATTTATTGCCTTTAATGTAATTTATAAATATCTCATAACTAATTCATTTTAAAAAAATGAAATTCCATTTGACAAGAACTTTCTTTTGCAAACCCAATGGGCAGTAATCACTCCTCACTTCTGCCCGATGACTCTAACCGTCTCTAGGTTATGTTGGAACTTGGAAATCAAAAAATAATAATAATAAATTAATTAATTAATTTTAAAAAAAAAAGATAGATACATGAATTGATTATTATTTAATCATTATTTTTGTGTTATGTTGTGTTTTTTTGTTCAGTATTTCGTGACATCCAAACATAACCCCGCTTCCGACGAGCAAAAATAATCAGAAAAGAAACCATTGGAGTCCAACCAATGCTTTTCTCACCATCCATTCTTTAAAGAAAGGAGACTAGGAAAGAGAGAGCAAGAGTTGCCGGAAAGAAAGAAAGAAAGTACAAGATTCGTATAAAAAAGATAAAAAAAAAAGGATTTCCAAAGTTTGTGGATAATTGTTATGGGTATTTTATCTTCGAAGAGAACCTTTACCATGCCCCAATTTCTGCCCTCTTAACTAGGTGATTCTATGGTACATTACTAACTAAATGATCATATATGATCACTATCTAAACTAAATCAATATGAGTTGATATTGGCCAAACACGTGGCTGATACAGATTGATATTGGCAGACACATATAGGATTTTGATTCTGTTTAACGGTGTGGTTTGATTTCCATTCGATGGTGTGTAATGAGTAAAACGAAAATTAAACTATTTATTAAACGGTTTCATAATGCTTACCAAAATAGATTATTAATCGATTTCGGTGTTTCAGTTTATAAATGGTTTCGCTGCTTGGAGGGAGAGGAAGAGAGTTAGGAACAAATAATAAGGAAAACCAAAGAAAACACTAAAATAATTTTAATCATATATAAAAGTAGATTTATGATTTGAAAGTAAATCATATGAAAAATATTAAAATAAAATTTATTTTTACAAATATAGCTCTTAAGCATTAAAAAAATTAATCCGACAATTCTCAATGGTTTCATACGAGAATGAGAGAGCATCAAGTAAATGGACTGGGATTGTCTACTGCACTCCTTTGTAGCAGACTTGATTTTGAACATTGGGAAAGCATCAGGACACACGACTGATGCCCTCTCAATGCTCAAGATCACCTCTACTACATAGGAGTGCAGCAGAGGATCTTTCTCCCAAGTAAATCAATTCACACTAAGAATAATGGTAAAGAGAATATATTCATGGTGGTTATCTGATCAATAAAAATGAGATATGTCTGGTTATTCTTGTATTTATTTATTTATTAGAATCTAGTTAGTTGGTTTTGGGTCCGACTACATATGCTCCACCTGATGAAACCGAACTGTTGGCACCTTAACAACCAGGAATCTCAAAATCTCCTGCCAAATTGTTTCTCTCATACCCCATCGTCCTTTGGGTATTATGGAAAGTTAATATTCTCTATAGTTTATCAATAATTTAATTCCAATTGCTGCGAATTATTGTGATGCTTAGATACATCCTTGGCTATTTAATGATGGTTATGGAGATTATATCGTAGGTAGCCGTTAGAGACAGACAACATGTCTGTATTTGTGGGCTTCTCTATGCTTAAAGCCTGTCTCTTCAAACCTCCTACCTTAGGACTTCTAAATCAATATGGCAGGACTGCTCTCATCATGTAAGATCTCTCTCTCTCTCTCTCTCTCTCTCTCTCTCTCTCTCTCTCTCTAAATTACTGTCAAAAGAGTAGTTCATTCTCTAAGTTGTCTTTGTTTCTTCCATAGAAATTTGGCAGCACAGCGAAAAGGAAATGAAAAGCCAGTCGAAAAGCCAAAACCACCACAGCCTAGCCCTGGTGATAATCCTCAAACCAATGACAAGCCTTCTTCAACAAAGGGTATTCACATGGTTGCATTCACAAAATAAGATGACCGTCTCCCAAGAATAAAAGATCCAGTGAGGTTGCTTTTGCTAGTCGAGCATGAATAAAAGAATGAAGAATTAAGTAGTAGAAATATATGTTTAAAAGTACAGTTGTAGCCTGTGGTTTTGTCTTGATAAGTAGCCTGTACAATAGTCATCCAGATCATCTCCACCTATATTGAGCCTTATATTGGGAATAGTCTTACGTTAGAAAATATTGGGATTTGAGATATCTTAATAAATTAGTTGTTGGTTTCTCCATCTAATAGTTTAAGATTTTGGATTAAATATTTCAATAAAGAGGAATTTAATTACTCTCCAAATACGGTCTAATGTCGACAAATGTCCTACGATAAATGATGATGTGGGAATTCCATCAGGCTATCTCGTTTTTAATTCTACTAATGAGGAACAATCTTAGTAGTTTGATTTTTGAAATGCTAATTTCTTCTTTTTTGGGATGAAGTTCTCTACATTAGATTCAATCCATAGGGTAGGATTCATGATTTTTTTGCTTAATAGATCACTGAGTTTGAAATAACATTGAGGCATCCACCGGGGGGACGGAGCAATAACAAGGCTATCCCAAATTCCAAATCCGCGAACCAAGAAGTAACCATAGGCCGATAAGCCTGAAAGAGGCCAAATAACAAGTGAAGCGACTCCAAAGGAGAGATCACCAGAGCTAAACCCACAAGGGATGTATACACACGCATCCACACTCACATTGGGACCAATAGTTCACACTTCAAGCAAGTTGGAAAAACTGGCAGCTGAGCAGCTTTGATAACAGACCTGCACCACAACTTAGTAGGGGATACAAAGAAATATCTATTGGGGGGAATCTCCTATATTACACCAATAGAAGTGCAAGAAATGGTATCACTATTGGAGAGCCCACATACACAGGGAATAGAAAAAAAATTCTAAAAGAGAAAATACTAATATATATGGGAGAATCAATATTAATAGCATAATGCTGGGCTTATGGTGAACAGGCAAGAGGCCAAGGCTGATGGGGCATAGTTAGCAAATACCCATATAATATGCATATTAAACGTGTACCGTTTTTTTAAATGAGTTTTTTTCGTATTTTTCTGAATATACATAGAGAGTCTCGTAAAGTTTTTAAAAAAAATAATGAAATGTATTATACATATTTAATATGTGTATGAAGTATTAAACGTGTATAATTCGCTAACAATTATTAAAAAAATTAAAAAACAAATCGTAAAAAAGAACCCTAAAGTCTACAGTCATGGGTTTTGTTCCCCAAAGTAAAATATATATAACCCTTCATCCCTTCCACAGCCGTCGACGACTCCAGCGGTTAAGTCCTAAACTCAAGATTTGTTCCCAAAATCCTTTCCCCGTCAACTTGTTCCCCAAATCCCTTCTACGGCCATTGGCATGCAAAGATCCTACAAGCATATAAGTCGTTTGAGGCATTGCCAATTTGAGTTTTGGTCTTCTGCATATAATATGTTTCATTTATTTTTTTTTTAAGTTACAAGACTCTCTATGTATATTAAAAAAATATGAAAAAAATCATTTAAAAAATGGTACGAGAATAATACGTGTATTATATGCGTATTTACTAACTATGAACTAGAGATTTAAAAGTTCTACAGTTTTTTTTTTTTTTGGTAGAAAAAGCTATGCAATGTTGAATCCCTTGTTAGTAAATATTTACTGTAAAAATTTTTGCACATTTTATATTTGAAGATTTTTCAGAACTGTAATATTTTAATTTTTATATTTGATGGGATGATGGTTTTTCACTTTATATGTTTGATGGGATGATAATTTTGTGTGAAATTTCATGGATTGGAAGGTTTTTTTATTTATAAATTTTATTTATATGTTAATATTTTATTTGTTGAATACTATAAATGTTTATTGCATAGTGAATATATATTCGCATTTTCGGTCCCGATTTTTCTACAGACTACCGTATTAAACACGTATTAAACACATACTATTTTAATACGGTACATGTTTTTTTAAAATGGATAATTGGTCATCATATCAAAGTCTGATTCCATTTAATACCCATCCATATCCGTATCCGACTTTTGGCCATATCCAAACTTACTAACTATGTAATGGGGTATTGACATTGACAGGTAGTATAGGTAGTATATTAACATCTATATATACATCTCATGTCATAATTAAGTGTTCTACCAAAAAAAAATGTCGCAATAAAGTACATAAACCATGCAAATTTGTGTGGTTTTTTGTAGACTAGGAAACACTTTTCTCTATGGCTCAGATTAATTACAAAGGGAAATTTGAAATAAAGTAAACTTTTAAGGCTATAAGTACATACATGATTGTATAAACTATTTAAATTTTTTACCATATTTATTAACACGATATGATGGAATAATAAAATATAGAATGATTTGGGATTAGTTACATAGTCATATGATGGTATTGCTATAATGATTGCAAAAATTTTCATTTCTCTTCCTTTTAATATCCCTTGCAATCAAGAAGAATCTACAATTTTATAAAAAAGAATTATTCATCTAAGGCTTTCTTTTTAAATCTTTGCGTAATGGTTACAGACACTCCTTGGTCGCTGAATTCATGACAGAAGTGGAGATGTAGTTGATTAAAGCTTTTCGATCATTAATAAAAAAAGGCAAATTGTTATTGTGACAAAAAAGAAATAATGGTGTGTAAACAAGAAGCCTTAGCCAGGAATATCATCAATACCTATAGGGTTGGCAATGTGTTTAGATGTCAAGAAAGAAAAATTTTAAAATAGGAAAGAGAGAGAACAGATATATTGATCATTGTGTATCATTATTTTTGTTTTTTTGGTTGGTTGTTTGTTTTTGTTCTTTTCTTTTCTTTTCTTGACATCCAACCTCATGGAAGGTAATAAAAAATCAAAGAATATATTTCTTTGTCTCTCTCTATGTGGTATAACTAAGTGCGTAGACCATTACAAATTTTGTAGTCAGTGCAGAAAACAAAACCATGATTCCGCAAGTGAGGAAGGATTGATTTTATCCCTTTTGCCTCTCTGAGTAATTATTACAGCTTCCCTTGGGTCTATGGTTCAGTGGCACTCATTGATACTCAGAGAAGTGGACTCGTCCTTTTGGTCAGTAAACTAATCATAAATATATTCCTTGAGATAAGAATATAATAAAAGTTAAAAAAAAAAAAAAAATAGAGGGTTGCATCTGATGCAAACTGGATCATAAGTAGTTTATTTATTTTTTCGCTTTTAGGGAATCAATGTTTCTGACTTCTTAATGTCTTTCTAATTTTTGTCTTATACCTTTACAAGGCTCATATGAAGATGTCCATGTGGATGTTTGCTTGCATGGGAAATCAAAATGAGAGGAAGTTTACTTTTTAAATTTCAAATGGAAGTTTTTATAAGGGAAAATTTTTTATACTATCAAAATATTTGGAAAAATATCATCTACTATTCAAAATTTCTAAAAACATCAATTACCACTTAAAATTCCAAAAAAATTATCAAAAAGACTCAAATCGTTAGGACAGAGCTGTTAGATGTTGATGTTAGCTCAAAACCATTTTTGTATTGACAGCAATACCTTTACTTGAAAAGAAAAAATCAAGTTTACCCTTCAGTAATTTTTAACTCAACTCTCAAATCATCTTCTTCTTCCTCTCTGTTGCTTTGTTTCTCTACCTCGACTCTCCTTTAAGAAGTTGATGTTCAGGATTGCTCATGGATCTGAGCTAATGCTATACGTTGAAAAGGCCCCAACATTATTTTTCTGACAGATTTTGAGGATAGTGAAGAGAGCTGTGGCACTGAGCTTCCGTTGACGAGTGGATTTCTTATTTTTATCATCTCTTTCTTTTCTCTAGGAAAAAAAAATTATTTTCAGATTTGAAAAGAGCAATGGAGAACGGATATGGCGTGAAGATGATGGAGAATGGTTTGAGTTTGAAATTGCATAACGGTACACACTATTGTTTAAGAGGAACAAGGACCTAGAGATGATTTGTGTTCCCTTATTCTCTCTCATCTCCTTCCTTTCAGAACGGTAGACACTAGTGTTATTCTCTCTCATCACCTTCCTTTCTTCTCTACTTGACCACTACAAGGTCCCCCTCCTTTTCAGAACGTTAGACACTAGTGTTTCAGAGGGAACAAGGACCTAGAGATGATTTGTGTTCCCTTATTCTCTCTCATCTCCTTCCTTTCTTCTCTACTTGACCACTACAATGTCCCCTGACTCCCTCACTCCTCCGTCTCTTCTCGTATTCAATTGAAACCCTGATTTGTTGCTCCTTTCATATTCCAACCCGAAGGCATGATTTTTCTTTTTCGTAATCAATCGAAACCCTTGTCAGCGATTTGCTGCTGCATCTATAAGTCCTTAGATTTGAACTCCTACCTTTGGTTGAAGCAGAGCAGGGGAAATTGCAAGAACGGCGACGATAAGCTTCTGGAAGGGAAATACTCATCTCAACATTAGATACCTCTCCTTTTCAACATCTCTAGGCACTAGTCTTTTCTGATTTCAAAGTTTGAAACTGAAATGGAAGGAGCCAAAGCTGGAGGTGAGAAATTGAAAGAATTAACCATTGGGATAAAAGGAATAAGAGTTGAAGAGACAACCAGAGGGAGAAGGTGATGAAGAAGCGGTCAATAAGCAAAGCTCCACCATTTGACAATGTAGAACTTTGTCATCCCCTAGGTCAAAGTAGAAAACCCACTAGCTGACTCTTCGTCAAGAGCATACCTTTAACAAATAAGAAGTTAATTAAACAAATCACAGACCAAGAAAAAGGAATTTCCGGTCGCTTCATCGGCCTTGATCGTTGGAAAACAGCAGGGCGCACAACAGTTGTTCTCCTCTAAAAAAAACTAACCATTTGTGAAAGATTCGATGTTGCTAGAGAAGAAACCAACGGGCTATAGGATATTACCGGATAAAGAACCAGTGGATGGTAAGTGATATTTCTCAATTTAAAATGAGAAGGGTATAAACATCTTGACAAAATTTCAACTATCTTCCATCAATTAATGGGATAACGTTTAATAATTTTGGATGGTAGGTGATGTTCTCAGAAATGGATAGTACATGAAATTTTCCTTTATAATTATTATCCAACATGATTGTCTAATTTATTTTTTATTTTACTTTTAAATATAAGAGATTTGAATACAAAATAAAATGTAAATTAATAACCCATTATAAAATGACTTGAAATTCATGTAATGTAATGATTACAAAAGATTCCATTTAAATTCAAAAATTTTACTTCCCTCCCTTTTGATTTCCCTTGCAATTCATAGTGGCAGCAATATTTAGTTATGGGTTTTGACATAGGTCAGGTTATTTAGTATTCATAATATTTCTTTTTTAAAAAAATTCAATATTCACGAGGGTAAATGATCTCTGAGCTGGTAGTGTAGACTATATACCATCTCATAGATCAATATTTTATTTATGTAATTATTCTCTAAATGGCTGAATGTCAAGCGTTCACCAATCAGGGACAAATGAACTGCAAATACAGGACAGGAGAGGAGAGAGAGAATAGAATGCTAGCATAACTCCCCTTCACCATTTAGAGATATTTTCCCCTCTATTTATATTTTTTGACAAGAGAAAAAAAAGAAATATAAAATACATATGATGATAAGAGATGATGTACCGTACCAACTCATCTACAAGTATTTGTCCTCTATTTTTTCTAGACCACTACCAACTTAAATACAAATGGCTTGATGTTCTTGTGACATTCATCTAATCATCTTGATTCTGTATCTAGGTTTTATACTGTTGAGGTTCCTGTATTATTTTCTACAACTTGGTAATTGCACTGTAAAGGAAAAAAAAATACCGAATCTGTTCTTAAAATTGAATTACCAAATGAACTTCTCATTCTGGTACCTCTTGTTTTGAAATTGATGCAACCAAACAAACCTCGATTTCTTGATCAAAACTATTCTCAAAAATTATTTTGATGAAATCAATATGAAATTGAAAGAAAATTACAATCAAAGAGAACCTGAAGGGTAGGAGAAATTCGAGGCTTTTGTTGTTGATAATAGCCAATAACATGCAAAATGAGATCTACACAATCATAATGTCAATTCATTAGAAAATTGTATCTTCTCACAGAAACGAGGTCTCCAGTCAAAAGTTAACTGCGAACAAAATTTTCAAATAGACATGATCATTATCAAAGCATACCTTCGACCACCTTATTTGAGGAGAGATGTACTCATGTACAGAAATTTCCAACTCTTATCTGAAGGTATGAGAAAAAATCCGGTGGATTGCACCTTGAAATCATAATAAAATCATTTCTCAGAAATCCTGGCTCCAAGGTTGCTTGCGACACCTGCCATATGTAAGCATCATATTTTATCACTTTTCCTTATAAATGTAAACATTATTTAAGATTGAAAAAATTGAGGATAAGGAAACGGAGAAAGTGAAAAAATAGAATGCTTACACCATCTAAAATCTTTCAGCTTCTGACATCCCCAGAAGCATTATCTTCCTCTAGAACAATGTCCATTTTTGTCCCTGCCGAATTATGAGCTGCAGAGGGTGGGGAGAATTGACACAACATTGTCAATACATAGAATGACTATTAAATTTTTACTCGAAAAAAAAACAACTCTTGGACACCATAGTGTCGCAAGCCAGAGCCTCATGTACTGGGTAACACATTTACCCCTAAAAGAAGAAACAAAAGGATGGGGAGAAAGCTGATTAATAGAAGAATCCACCTAAACACCAACCGATTGGGATTGCACCTGCAGCCATGTACTCTACAACACTTATGCCATAGTGTTCATCCGTCAACGAAAGGATCCCTGCAATAGCACCTCCTAGAAGTCTTACCAAGTCCCTGTAGAAAGCATAAATTAGAGCTTCTGAATTGGTAGCTAATGCCTACTTGTAATTGCTTGTAAAGAATTCTTGCAGGAAGGTATTTGACAGAACAAGGGATTTCAGTAGTGTTAATGTTTCATTTATTTAAAAAATAAATAAATAAAAGGAGGGGGGGGGTAAGCCATTGGGTGATCAGATGAACACCATGTAGTATGTACTGGTCAAGCAAATTTTATACCCTGATACAATCATATGATTTATCATTATATATCATATATTTTTTGATCAATTTTTTAGAACATGTTTGTCTTCTCATTTTTTTCTTTTACTTTATTTTGACTAAAGGAATAAAAAAATGTGACCATGCAGCACTAAAATCAAAACCACGAGGATGCAAATCCGACGAATATATGTTACTAGGAGGAATTAAAATAGACAAATTAATTTTATGCTCTGCTGGCCAGGCAAAAGGCAAGAAACTCGTGCGAGCCAAACACACATAGGTTACCCAAACTTTTGAGAGGAGAGAGAAGGTAGAGGCCTGGCCTCACTAGGATAGGTGTTTCACTGGTCATCCTTCACTATTAGATCTGGGCTTTCATCAGGATCCAGACTCAAGAGGCCATTACTAACATGTCGCCATTCACCATTGTGGTATGATCCATTAATTTCATGTGAAATGCAGCTTCCCCAAGTAGATCCTCCCCGCAAAACAGGGTCTTGGTTCCACTAAACCTCAAACATGGATCAAATCATCACGGGCATATGATACAACAATAACATTTAGATTACCCATTCAATATACTAGAATAACAAGTATTAGTTCTTAAATTCATCTCCACCCACTACAACAACAACAACAACAACAAAACTTTATCCCAACTAAATAGGATCAGTTACATAGATTCTCGTCTGTCAATCAGCTCTGTTCAATGTCATACTTGAAGCATGGCCTAAGCTATACATGTCTTTCTTCACCAGCTCCCATAGAATCATCTTAGGTTTACCCCTAGCACTTTTAGATCCTTCAATCTAAATCAAATCACTCCTCCATACGAGAGCATCTAACGGCCTCCGTTGAACATAACCATACCATCTCAAACAACTTTCTCGTAGTTTATCAAGTATCGGCACTACTCCCAAATCAACTCTAATACGATTATTCTTTACCTTATTCATCTCCACCCACTAAAAAAATAAAAAAAGACCAATTTTAAAGCCTAAGAGTAACTTTGAATGCATGATAGGACAATGCCTCAAAGGATCCACTAATTTCATGCAAGAATGTATCAGCTATATGTTATTCTAACAAGGAATTGGAAATGACTTCACCAAAAAAAAAAAAAAAAAAAAGCCATTAGTGAGAGCCTCTAAAGAACATTATTTACTCTTCAACAACTATCAAACTCATTCATGCTAACAGTGGCATATTGGGAGATTCTAAAAACCTAATTCTACTTCACATAAGACTAATTCGAAATTAGAGGTGGAGTAAAAGACAGTAAACCAAAACGGAAAAAAAAATGAGTCTCAGAATATATATATATATATATATATATATATATATATATATATATATATATATATATATATATATATATATATATATATATATTATCAGCTCTATCAATAAAGAATTTTCTGAAGCAGAACTGGCTCTAACGTTGTATATTTAACATCATTGCCCATTCATACAAACTGCAAACACAAACAAAAAGAGTGTCTGAATATTCAAATATAAAAAAATATAAAATAAAATAAAAATAAAAAAAGGTGTGTTTCCTCCTGCAATAAAATGAAAAAAAAAAAAAAATCAGTGTTGGCACATATCTAGAAATTCAACCATCTTCTTTTTTTTGCTTCATCGACTTCACTCACAAGCACGGATAAGATTTAATCATTGCCAATGACATTCAAAACTATGATTATAAAACAATTAGAAAGAAGCGAAGATTGCTGTTAAGATCAATTTGGCGTCCCACCTATGGTGAGGAATTTTAGAGGCAAAACCATGGAAAATAGTATAGCCAGGACATTAACCTCGCTAAGCTCAATATCTGCCTACATGACAGGCTCTTTCAAAAGGTTATATATAAGATAAAAGAGAAACATAAAAGTAATTATGGGTGATGTCACCCATGATATAATCAGTTTCCAAACATCAAAGAGCAACATCCCATTGTTGACAAAAAGGTGCTGTCCCTTTAATGCTATATCAGAGAAGATGCTGAAATTGATTGCCAACAACAATTTGGAAGAAATTCTAATGCTGTGCCGCAAGCAACTACGAAGTGATGGAGCTTACAAATCTCCCTCTTCTATAAAAAGGAGGGAGTTTGATTGTAAACAACACAACATACAACCAAGCTTAAGAAGCTTAGAAGAGGAAAAAAAGAGCTAAATAAGCTTTGGGTTTTCTCTAGATTAGGTTTCTTGTATTGAGTTCACTTGTAAGAAGTCTTGAGGTGTATAATTTCTCTGGGTGAGTGTTTCTTGTGGGAGTTGTACTGGTGAAAATTATTTATTGAAGTGTGGGACTCATGTAAAAGTAAGAAGGAATCGGGAAACTCCCTAAAAATGCCCCTCTCGATAGTTAAAGGAGATTCGGGAAAAGATGGAATGGGAAGACATGTTTCCAGAACGAACAAAATACGGGTTGAAAAGGGGGCGTTAGCAAAGTTGGACAGTTTTTCAGGTGTATCAAGAATGACACGATCATCTAGCCTTGGTCCTCTCCCGAAAGGCAGAACTGAAGAACGTGGGTGGAGACGATGGGAGTCGGTCCATGGATTTTCCTTCCTTTTGCCGCATTTCGCCCAAAGGGTTGAAGGGAGTAGTGCATCGCCAGTTTTTGGCGACTTTCCCTTTCAACCCAAATCACCACCTATGTGCCCTTTACGCCCAATCATAAAATTCAAAAAGACTTGTCAGAAATCGCCAGCTGGGGAGTCTAGTCCCTCTTTGAGGCTAGCAATCATGGAAATTTAGGCTGGTAAGTCCATTAGTCCATACATCCATGTACCAATAGAAGATTGGGCAGCTACCGCTGCCCCCGTTTCCTCAGGTGGAACCCTGAGTCAAGCTATCAAGAGTTTGATTCCTAACAAGGGTGGTCTACGATCAGCTAGAGCGATCTTGAGTTCCTTACAGGAGAAAGACTAAAGGAAAGGCACCGGTAAAGTGATCTTGAAGACGGAGACTGAAGTGACCGCCCACCCATCTGATGAAATCCAAGAAAAGTAGGCTTGTGAACTGCTATCGATATGATGCGGGGCTGATTGGCTGACCGTAACGAACTCCCCTGAAAAGAAAAAAGAAAAAAAAGAAGGATGTTGTTTCAGTTTAAAGCCCTTCATGCCCCTATTGTTCTAGATTATTCACTTCATAGGAGTGGTTTCCATCGGGTTATCCCTCTAGGTTTGCACCTGGGGTAGGCCAGGCCCTACCTTCCTGCCTAAAAGTTTGTCGATCGAGTTGCTCTCCCTCATTCCACTCGTTCAACCCTCTTCACAAATTTGTACAATTGATGCCAGCCAACTCTATTATTGAAGAAATAGGGAAATGAATGACGATTTGTGGAATTTACAATCACAATAGTTACATAGCCATACCACTTGAATTTGAATTAAAAAAAGGTGAAATATTCACCCCTTTGTTTAGTTACTTCTTGTATCCACGTATTGTTTTCTCGGAAAGCCAATTGAGTCTTTTGATTCCTTTACTTTCTTGGATTACCAACCGGTAGCCGATCAACCTGAACTCCGCATGCATAAGAGACATTAGTGAGAGCCCCATGATCCATTCATGAGACAGAATCCGTGGAACCTGCTACTACATAAAAACCGTCGCTACTACTAGCCCATGTAGTGTAACGATCAGAACTTCTACGTTTCTAAACCAAGTCCCCTGTAGGAGCATGGCTGAATCTTTCTTTTCATGGATGCTCCGCATGTGGTCCTTGATGCAAAAAGTTTCCCAAATGCCCGTGGCTAAGCAAGCTTTTCCCAGGCAATTCCCCACTGATTCAGGACAAGACATTGACATGGCTCAAATATCTCTGAGTTGTCAAAGTGAAAGGTGTGGCCTATAATTTTCCCTAGTACAGCAAGAAGAGCTCCGTCGAGATTGCCTCGAGGACATAGACTACCACACTGGTACCAAATCACATATATCTTTATGTCTTTGCATCCTATTCTTTTTTACGCTTTGCATTTTTCACCACTTCGGGATCGTACTTTCCAATTGTGTGAGACGTTTTCAGCAATAATTGTTATTAAAGCTAAAGGTTGAGAAACCTTTACAGCACGTGATCGGCATCGACATACATGTTTCAGCGTTTCACTATGGCAGTTTCGACTTCTACAAAGTTCAAGGTGTCAAAATTCAATGGATCAAATTATCCATTGTGGAAGATGAAAAGCCGAGCCGTGTTTGTAAAAGAAGGATGTGTCGTTTCTTTCGACCACAAAGATAAAAATGCAGAGCATAGAAAATGAACAAGATACCAAAACATAGATATATGTGATTCGGTACCGGTGTGGTAATTTACATCCATGGGGCAATCTCAACAAAGCTTTTCTTGCTGTATCAGAAAAAATTACAGGTCACACTCCTTACCTTGACAACACATTACATGGGTCCCACACTTCAACAAAGAATCCTCACCAACATAACTCCCACAAGAAACACTCACCCAAAGAAATCGTATACACCAAGATTTCTTACAAATGAACCCAAACCCAACCAAGAAAAGACTCAGAACTCACTTGGCTCTTTTTTCTCTCTTAAGCTTGCTTAAGCTTGGTTGTGTATTTTGTTGTTTACAATCAAACTCCCTCCCTTTTATAGAGGAGTGGAAGCTTTGTAAACTCCGTCACCTTCATAATTGCTTACGACATGACATTGAAATTTCTTCCAAGTTGTTGTCTGCAGCCGAATTTAGCAAAGTGAGCCATCTTCTCTTTGATGGCATTAAAGGGACAGCACCGGCAACACCCCTTTGTCAACAATAAGGTGCTGCTCTTTGAGGTTTGGAAAAAGACGATGTCACGAATGACATCAACCATAATTACTTTCACATACTCTCATTAGAAAACTAATTTATAAATATTCTTCACAGTTCCGATTTACCCAATCGCACCACTCACTTGATAACCGTAAGCCCAAGGAATGTTATATATCATATGAACTTCTCCCTCGCAATAGGCTTCACTAGCGTATTTACTACGTTGTTGTTAGTATGAATCTTCTGTAGTGATATAATTGCTTCTGTAGTTGATAAGACCACCACAAATTTGTGCAAAGAATGCATATAGCTGAAAATATTGCTTAATGAACTAAGGATCAAGCAAAAAGCAATACAATTCATCGTGATAGTCAGAGTGCGTTACATTTGGCTGTTAATCTAATGTTTCACTCTCGTACCAAGCACAATGATGTAGAATATAACTTTGTTCGTGACGTAGTAGAAGATGGAGTAATCTCACTGCAAAAGATTCACATTGACAACCGTATTGCGAAGCAGAAATTCATATGGTGTAGATTTCCCTTGGGCTTGTAGTTATCAAATGAGTGATAACGACTAGGTAAATCGAAACTATGAAGACTATTTGAAAATTAATCTTCAAATAGGAAAATGTGAAAGTAATTATGGATGATGTCAGTCATAACATCACCCTTTTCCAAATGTCAAACAGCAGCACCTCATTGTTAACAAAGAAAGTTTGTCCCTTTAATGCCATTAAAGAGAATATGGCTCACCTTGCTGAATTCGACTGCCGACAACTACTTGAAAAAAATTCCAATGTTGTGTTGTCGCAAACAAATACGAAGGTGACGGAGATTACAAAGCTCCCTCCTCTATAAAAAGGAGAGGGAGTTTGATTGTAAACAATACAACACACAACAAAGCTACTTAAGAAAGCTTAAGAGAAAAAAAAGAGTTAAGTGAACTCTGGGTCTTCTTTGGGTGGGATTTCTTATATTGGACTTAGGTTTACTTGTAAGAAGTCTTGAAGTGTATGATTTCTCTAAGTGAATGTTTCTTGTAGGAATACTTGTCGAAGTTGTACTAGTGAACATTCTTTGTTCATGTGTGGAACCAATGTATTATGTTGTCAAGTAGGGATGTGGCTTGTAATTAACGAAGATTGCCCCGTATACGTAGGCTACCATATCGGTACTTAACCACGTATATCTTCGTGCCTTCGCATTTTGTTCATTTTCTACTCTTCGCATTTTTCACTACTTCGGTACGTACTTGCAGATTATGTGGGACGTTTTCCACAACAAGAAAAAAGAGAGGCAACAGATGAACTAGACTTGTAATCATAAGGATGAACAAAGATATAGCCATTGCTTTGACACAAATCAGCTGTTGGACGCATTGGAGCTAAACTGCAACACTGAATGGCATACTTTCGCACGCGCAGTGGGGCTTTCATCTGATGCTTTCGGAGAAGCCCGGGGTGCCTGTGCAGACTGAATAATGATAAGAAAAAATAGAAAAGCTACGATTGTGGAGAAAGTCGCTAAAAAAGGGATTGATATGTGGATAAAGTTAACAAAAGAGCAATTACATAGAACAAGCTGATGTTTCTTGACAATCAATAGAGAACCCCAACACTAACGTCACAGGGAGTGCACACTACATGGAATTGGACAATGGGGAAATTAGAGTTGCAGGTGTTTGAATAGGGGCGTTATGAACTTATATAGACAGGAAACCCTAATTTCTTGTCTACCAGTGATTTCCACGGGAGACTAACTGTTACGCCTCACATACATCTACGACCCTAGCGTTCGGTCTGCATTCCGACAATACTAACTGCAACGCCTCTGCAAGTTTTGCATTTCTGAAATTTGTCAACTTTTCGACTCTCCAATCAAACAAAATGAAAATAACTCCACAAATTATCAAGTAATCGTTACTTCTCAATTTATCATTCATAACCCCAGAAAAGAGAATCAAAAAAAAAAAAAAGAGAAGACAGAGAGATGTTAACTGTTGACCATCTCAGCAGCACTCTTACCTTTCGTAACAACTTCTGGAGAAATGAGATCTAGCTCCTTCTCCTCCTTCGTTTCATCGTCCGACATCGTCAGTAAGCTCTAAATCTCCCCTCTGACTGCGTCAAATAAATCAAAATGAATCAAAACCTACAGACGTGCACTACTAAATCAGCTACGAACAGGGAAGAGCTTAAAGTACTTCAACAAATAAAAATTAACAATACCACAAGATCAAACCTACAGAGATTTTGATAATACTTCATAACTAGGGTTTAGGCCATTGATATGTAGACAGACAGATATATTAAGAAAATAGGGTTTTAGTGAGTGGCGAATCCCCCTCCAGGGCTTCTACCAAAAAAAAAAATCCCCCTCCAGGGCCCGCCTTGGCAAAAAGATAAAAAGCCACAGTATTTATACTTCTAATCTAATCTTTGGTATGCATTAGTATTGTGTACAGTACTAAGATCTGCTGTAGGAGGCCATACCTGATCTGATAGTTGATCCCATCTATTTCCACATAGAAGGTATTATCTAGTATCAACATAGACCTAAGTGTGTCAATTTGATATCGAAACCAAATACCCATATATTGAAACGATATCGTACCAATTTGATACTGTTATTATCATTTTCTATCCAATACGATAATGGTTCATATCGATATACCGGTGTTATTTAAATACCAATTTATATAATATTTATACACCAACTTTGTATACCTTTAGATATTGTACATCATTTATATATCGAGTCATACGCGCACACACTCCACCGTCCATATTGCAATAGAATTATATTTCATACTGAATTAGAAACCTTATTTCATATTAGATAAAAATCTAATTTCAGACCGGTTAAAAACCATACCGAGGTATTATAAAGGTACGGAAAAACCATTTTGCTACCAGTACAATAATGGTAAAGCCTTTTTTTTTGTACCAAATTACCGATACCATACCAATTGACACACTTACGTAGACCTCCCTCGCCTAGTGAGACAACACTATAAAATGCCATCGGTCCATCTACACCTAACCCAAAGGGTACCTTCCAAGCCCCGTGAAGATTCAGTCTTCCTTAAGTATCTTGCCTTGGCATGCTTGAGGCCAAGCCCGCAATGAAATGAAAAATACAACATTTTCTTGGTTTTGTAGGCCTGACTGGATACCAACCTGTGAGTATAGATTCCCATTGTGTTTCAATAGTATTACCCCAGATCAATGACCGTATTGAAATCAATTAAATAAAAACATCCACCCTAAAGGGGAGGAGGGTCGATCATAAGAAAGCAGGAAAATAATAGAGAAATTTGAGGCTTTTGTCGTCGATAATAGTCAATAACATGCAAAATGAGGTCTACACAAACAAAATTTCAATTCACTCTAAAATTGAATCTTTTCAAAGCTCCAGTCATAAGTTAACTGCGAACAAAATTTTCAAGAACTGTACAAATAGACATGATCAGTTAATATCAATTGATCAAAGCATGCTTTCGACCACCTCTTATTTGAAGAATTGTGTACAGAAATTTCCACCTCTATCTCAATGTATGAGAGAAAACTGGGTGGATTGCATCCTTGAAATCATCATAAAATCTTTTCTCAGAAAACCTGGCTCCACGCTTCCTTGTAGCGCCTGCCATCTCAAGTCTTTCAGCGTCTGGCATCCCCAGAAGCTTTAGTATGGCATCTGCATACTCTTCCACATTGAGGGCAAGGAATCCCGTCTGCTTCCCATCTTCCTCTAAAACAATGTCCATTTTTGGCCCTGCTGAATTATGAGCTGCAGAGGGTGGGGAGAATGGATACAACATTGTCAATACATAAAATAATCATTAAATTTGTACTTAGCAAAAGAAAAAACAAAAGGGTGGGGACAAAGCTGATTAATAGAAGAATCCATCTAAACACCCACCAATTGGGATTGCACCTGCAGCCATGTACTCTACAACACTTATGCCAAAGTGCTCATCCGTCATTGAATGGATCCCTGCAATGGCACCTCCTAGAAGTCTTACCAAGTCCCTGAAGAGAGAGAAAATTCACTATATAAAGTAGAGCTTCTGAGTTGATAGCTAATAGTAATGGCTTGTGAAGAATTCTTACAGGAAGGCAATTGACAGAATAAGGGGATTTCAAAAGAGTAATGATTCATTTATTTCAGAAAAAAGGAAAAAAAATAGAGGTATTCATAATCTAAGTAAAATAAACAAATACAGAATTCCATACAGATAAGTTTGTATGCTAGGATGTCTTTAGGCATGGGTGCTTATTTCAATTTCTGTGGATCTTTCAAATGTTACTGAAAAACCCTTGACCCTTAACGAAGTCATTTGAGTGATTCTCACTGGTCTCCTCCAGAAGTGACAATACAGAATTCCCCATGGATTCATTTGGAAGCTAGAAAAATGTCCGTAGGTGTAGAAAGGGGGTCATTATTTCAGCTTCTGAGGATCATTCAAAAATCATTGAACCTGCTCAACCCCAATAAAGTCATTTGAGCAATCTCACCAGTCACCCTTTTTCATCTGACTCTACATTTGCTAGGCTGTGACACCATTCTCTCTCTCTCTCTCTCTCTCTCTCTCTCTCTCTCTCTCTCTCTCTCTCTCTCTCTCAGTACATTTTTTGATTGTCATGTACCCTATCTATGCATTTGTATGAACTAGATTGACTGGTGCGCTCCATCTTCTCTTATTTTTTCTATTTTGTTACAGTTTACAAAAGAGCCTTTGGTTGTTTCCGAAAAATTAAAGAACTGCCATTGCACTTCTTAGTTGAGTTGTTTGACACTTAAGTAGGCCCATAGCGGATCCAATTCAGGTCTTTTGAACCTGGACCCACTTCACAATCTCAATCAGAAATATCTATCGACTACTTTCCAGTATATTAACCATCACTGCCATATCATGGAATTGCAACTCAAGTTTCTCCTCCTCTTTCAATGGAAAAAATATAGTGAGCTGCTTCTTCTAAGGCCTTTTTCTATAATGCTGCAAGTCTAACTACCAATTCTTGTTTTTCAGGCATAACAGCAGAAGTGCAAACTTGCTCCTCCACCTCTGTTGTTCTTTTTAACTCAATACCGACTCTTGCTGTAACTCAGATCTCAGCTTATCCAACTCTTTTTCCATGATTTGCAAATGATCTACGGAATTAACCATTGTGGTGATGCTATCAAGAAGATTCATCATTGCTTGTTACTGTAATAAATTTAATTCTGACCTCCGTGCTGCAGCATCTTCCTCAGCTCTGTATTGTTCCTCTTCTACCTCCTTCAAGCGTTTCTTCATCGTTCGAAGCTGTGTTGGGAGCTCCTCCCATGCAAGAACTGCCCATATATTTCCATCACAGCATCCCTGATAGCTTTTCTTGGAGAGATGGCAAACTGTTCTGTTCCAGATCATTTAAACACTTCATAAGAGTATCATTCTCAACTTCCTTCCCTGGAAGCTTAGATGTTAATGTCTTGTTGACTTGTTTCCTTCCTCTAATTCTGTGTTCTTCTTCTCATGATCTTTAAGCTGAGAAACCAGACAATAAATGTCCTCAGAAAGTTGACTTTCTGTTCTCTGACTTAGGTATCCTGAATTAATTTGAGGCTTCCAGATCTGATTAAAAAGACACTTTACTTAACCTCTCAACAACTCTCTTCTGACAAATCTTTTCCACTGTTCTTCGTCCTAGGGATGTGTGATGTGCCTCCATCACTGAAAGAGTGGGAAAGAGAGAACGATGGGGAAGCCAGCAAGGAGAATGGGGAGAGCAGGGGATCAAGGCAGAGCTCAAGGTGGGAGGCAGAGGATGGTAGGGCAGGAGACGAAGGAGGGGTAATATAGGAATATTAAAATACCAGAGGTGAAAGAGAGGAGGAAGTTTGCTTTTTTGGGAGAATCAAAAAATAAGTTCTAAGTAGGGGGGTTTGAGTAATCATAGGACATGTATAAGGGACTAATAGAAATTTCCTCTGATTTATTTTGGCTATTTATAAAACCAAGATGCCTCAGGTATGCCAAATGCCTAGAGGGGTTCTTATGCAGATCAAAAGATAGATCCGCAAGTGATGGGCATAAGAGGCACCATAAGAGAAGATAAGGGACTGTTCCGGAGATGAGAACAGTAGCCATCAACAGTAACCGGGAATGGTAACAAAAGAAAAGAGAGGAGAGGAGAGAGAGGGAGAGAAAGAGCACACAGCTCACTTTTCAAAACAAAAAAACTCTATTCCATTATTCCAAATCATAGGGGCTCTTAGCCTCTTACATTTTATTTAAATAAAGTGCTAGAATATTGTTAAGGAGTATTGAAGATTGTACCTATGTACCATGGGGGTACATAATTTTATGGGTTAATGCTATTTAGTGTGATGACATTAGGTATGGTGGTGTTTAGTAAATAAGTGTTTTATGTACTTAGTTTCCTTTATTTTTTAAGGTCGGGTACAAGGGAAGCTGACTAGCTTTCCTTTATTTGGTAAGTTAAGTGGGGTGTTTATGTAATTACATTACTATTGATTGATATAAAGCACTGTCGTGGGAGGGAGACGTACATACAATCGATCTTTCATCTTTCCCTTTTGTTCCTTCCCTTATTCTTCCTCTCCATTCTTTCTTCTCTTTCACTGGCACTTTACTTCTCTCATAATTTACATGGTACCAGAGGGATTGATCTGATCTGCCATTTTGAGAGTGGTCTAAATTATCTGTAAGATGAGCATCCACCACTGTTGCTGCTACATTTTCCTTCTTAGTTTCTGGTCTGATTGAGTTTTGTTTTGTTCCTGCTACTACTGCATCAGACGGAGTTCTCGTTTCATATTTTGAATCCCAGTTTCTGGTTCAGTTTCCCAATTTCTTGGTTTCCCAATTTCTGTTCTATTCTCAGTTTCTATTCTGATTTATTTTTCTCGGTTACTCTGTTCCAGCAGTAATACAGTCCATAGTTGTCAAGGCGCCAAGGCGAATCAAGGCATTGGAGGCCTGACGAGGTGCCTAGGTGACCAAGGTACCCGCCTAGGCATCTAGGCGCCTTGGAAAATAAGGCCACCTTGATCACCTAGGACATTCATCAGGCCTCCAACGTCTTGGTTCACCTTGGCGCTTTGACAACTATGATACAGTCACTAATGAGTGTTTACTGAACTCTATCATCCCTTCTTCTTTCATCCTTATTTTTTGTTGGGAATTCACAAACCCTAAGGTGAATCAAACTGTTGAGTATGAGCCTCAAATAATATCTGCTTTCTGATTTCAAATTGAAAATCAGAATCCAATTTCTGTTCTACCACCAGTATCAGCTTCAGGAAGTCGATTTGCTTTAATTGTTGATTGTGTGGGTCTGTTTCCGCCTGAATTTCAGAGAAATGTCAGTGGATACCTGGAATTTAAGCCTCATTGGCTTTGATTTGGACGAGTTCTCTCATCTCCATTAAATTCAGACCTGGTTCTATATCTTCCGCCAGACCTGAGTTGCAGATCTTTTCGTTTCTGTAATCCTTATAGTATGGGTCTAATATTGGTTAGATTCAAGGGGGTTTGGGGTTGTGATTCAAACCTTCCAATTTCAGCTTGAATGGATCCCTTTTTATCAAGTTCTGTTATCTAAAACCAGAACTGGTCTCCGCTGGCTGGTTGTGTTATCATGGGCTGGCAAAGTAGGGCCTGTTTATTTAAATTACGGAAGTCCTTTATTTCTAAATTCGGTTCTATTTATTCCATTCCTTACTGTTATTTTCTAGAATCATCCCTTACTTAAAGATTTGCTTCCAGTTTTGTCCTATGGTCCTAAGGGGCTGTTTGCGTTACTTCAATAGGCATTAGATCATTTTGAAAATAACAAAATTGTCATTGACCTTATACTTTGCAATTTTATTGCTTTGGAGTGCCCACATCACATCAAATTAGAATTTGCATGGAATGATGGTTGCTCCTGCTCGTATCTAGCCTATCTGGCCTATCTGGCCTATCTGGGGTTTTATTTGCTACCGTGATTTGACTCACTATAGAGGTTCAATTTGCAGAGGAATAGATGTGGAGGAGATCGACTGCGTCTCTCAATTTTCTGGTTGAATTGATTGTCTTATTCAGGTTTCTGGTCTGACTATTTGGAGGAGATCGATTATTTTAATCTATTTTCTGGTTCGAAATTTCTAGTTTGATTTTTTGAGATATTGATGTCAATCGATTTATTTGGTTTGATTTTTTGTGTTGGAATTGATTTTCTAGTCTGTCTGTTTGAAGGATATCGATCGTTGAAATCAATTCTTTTTAGGGTGTGTTTTGGAACTGGTAGTGTGCTCAGCCCTTACTGTCCCTTGTTGTTAACCCCTAGCTATTTTTCCGCGTGAGGGGGAAAAGGAGCATATTTGCTCTACGTTCGTGTTGGAGCATACTACCTTTTAAGGAGCATATTTGCTTGTGTACATATTCACTCGTGTTGGAGCCTACTACCTTTCAAGGAGCAACTTTGCTCGTGTTCGTATTCGTGTTCTCGTACGCTCGTGTTGGAGCCTACTTTTAAGGAGCATATATTTGCCCGTGCCGTGTTTGCTCGTGGGAGAGGCACTTTTATCAATCGGTTCTCAAGTCTGTTTGTTGGTGGCTCTAGTTCATGATTTGGAATTGCTACCAAGAAGTTCTCTATGTGCTCCCTAGCATCTCCAACAGCCATATATTGAAGACCGTAGTTGCGACTCATATCTGTTTTTGTATGTTGCAAACTGGAGCATATTTCAGCTTGAAGGGGAGTAATAAAGAGTGTTAAAGATTGGACCTATGTACCATGCTAGGGGTACATAGTTTTATGGGTTGGTGCTATATAGTGTGGTGACATTAGGTATGGCTTTGTTTAGTAGAAAAGTGTTTTATGTACTCAGTTTCTTTTTATAATTAAATTCGCTACATAGTGTGGCCGACTAGCTTTCCTTTATTTGGTAAGTTAAGCGAGGGATGTTTATGTAATTTACATTATTATCGATTGATATAAAGCAATGTCGATGGAGGGAGATCACAATCAATCTCTCATCTCTCCCCTTTGTTCCTTCCTTTCTTTTTCTTCTCCATTCTTTCTTCTCTTTCTCTTGCACTTTACTTCTCTCTTATAATTTACAAATATAAATAGAAACAAATAAGAACTCCTTCCATATTTGAAGGTGCCTAAATAGACTAAACAACCTCCCCAATTAAGGAAACTAACTATAAAAGGGAAAACCAATTTAAGAAAGAAATCTCCCTCTTACGTGAAAGGAGATGGAGTTTCTTGATAAACTAGATAACTTAAAAATAAAGGGAATAAAAGACTTAAACTTATCCTCTGACTAGGATGGGATGGAACCCACCAGAATATCTCTTGTGCTGATTTTAACGAGCGGTTATTGTTCACGTGAACAATAAAGTAGTTCAATAATGAACCAGATTGAACCAAAAAGGTTCAAATCTGGATCAAACCAACCAAACCCAAACCAGTCCTGCACTAGGTTCCCACTCTGAGAAGAGGGAGGGAGGGAGCGAGGGAGGGAGGGAGGGAGGGGAACGCTACCTGCATATTAGTTCTTATTTTTATGGACTTAACACTCTTAATTCTTGTTCTGGGAACAGCCTCTCTGTTAAGTGGGAGTAAGGCTGCTTACGTAAGACCCTGCAGCGGTGTGAGCCTCGTGCACTACATACACCCTTCCTCTAGTCTTTATTCTTGTTTCTCATTAGTTCTAGAGATTGCAGTAGATTGATTGGATTAGAAACCCAATGTGGGTTAATTGTTTGGTTTGATATTCAAGGTTTTTTAAAGATTTATCAATAGTAGAATATCTCCACCATACCTCTTTATTCAAAAAAAAAAAAAAAAAAAAAAAAAAAAGAATATCTCCCCTAGATTTCATGAAAAGAGCAGAATTGACGAGATCTCTAACGGTTTAAATTCCAGTTCTTTATTGACAGAGTCTGTCATTAAGTTCAACGTTCCTTCACAGTTTGGCTTATCATCGAATCCACTTGACGCTGATAAAATCTGGTGGGATGTGGATATTGATTAGCTCTTCCAATGTCAAAGCCATAGAGTAGCCAGTACAAGTAAATATTTTAGGAAGGTGCTATTATTTGACCTGTGGTTGAAGGCCAGGTTTTTTTTTTTTTTTTTTTTTTTTTTTAGTGAGTGCTACTATTTGACCTGGGGCTAAAGTCAAACCTAATTTCTTAAGTGTATCTTTAATTGTTTGTCACCCACGTATAGAGGTTTGCTACCCATCCTGCATGTCTGAAGCATGCAACCACAAAATCACTTTAAATAGCAGTTTAAGAAAGCAGGAAAGAAAGTGATGGAGAACACACCTATACATCAAATTCTTGTGGAATTCCACATCCTTTTCCACCTTCAATTCAACAGCTTTGTGTTTGAGTTTTTGTAATCTTTCTTCGTCAGCCTCATTCCTGCAGCTACCAACAAATTGGAGCTTTGGTCTGCGTGAGTCTTTGTCCAGTTTCCTGATGGCAAGAGAGAATGCCTCAAGTTGCAGAGTGTGAGCCTAGGATACCAAAAACCAAGTTCCATTGGACTAAAGAAAACTAAAAGTCTAGTACTTATCAAAGCTATGTAAAAGAAAGTTAAACTGTCACAATGTGAACTTTGTAAAAATTGGTGGGTGACTTTAGACCCACCTCATCAGTTAAGTTCCAGCGCAAAACAAGTGAGGGGAAGTGCCTTAAAAGTCAGTTTAAAGTAACAAAGAATGACAGAAAAGCTACTAGACTGCATTATAAACTTAAAGTGAAATGTCATTCTTGTAACTTGATGAAACTTTATACTCACTTTTTAACCACTTCCCATGCTTGTCTCAGAGACTGAAACTTGACCAGCGAGATGGTTGTGGGATCCCTTTACCCCCATCCACACCCATCTCTATCTGCCATGTGGAAAGGGAGAGAAACTTGTGATGAAAACATGTTCACAAAGTCTTGTGACATTTAGTTTTTTCCCATGATGGTGGCCTACCTTCTCTGGACGGAATTGGGCTACAGATATGATTTTTGGAATGTCAATAGGCCTTTCCAGTGGAAGCTCCTGTATAAACCACAGCCAATGAAAAATCATTGAATTTACTTTGAAAGATAAAGAGGAGAAATAGAATGATTAAAGAATATAAACCACAGCCCATGAAAAATCATTGAATTCAGGACAATAGGCACAGAGCTGGAAACAGGCCCAGTCACAGAACAATCTATAATGAAACTGAGCAACAAAAATCATCAAAAGATTTGGCATTATCCCCAGAATGTGCTTGATACTCTTGTTCCAGAGGATAAGATGTGGAATGATTCCTGGAACAAGTGCAGTAACTCGCTCTCGGCTCAGGCTTCATTCCAGAAACAAGTGCAGTAACTCGCTATCAGCCCAGGGGCTCAGAACAAGATTTCATTCTTTAATGAACTTAGAAGCTTAACTAACATGTTTTAAATTACAGCACTATGTCGCTTCATGGTGAAGAAAGTGATTCCCATTTTTCATCATTTCTGAGGGGAGATAGAGAGAGGATATCCTCCTCTCCCACTGTCTCGTCCCCTTTACCTGAACCCAAACAGAGAACTTTTGTCATTTTATGATGAAAGAAAGACACCAATTTTTTGTAAATCATTCCAGTGAGAGAAGGGGGGAGAGGGGAGATCCATGAGGACCATGACTCCAGCCCTATCTCTTCCCCTTTGCTCCCGGCCCCAACAAGAGAACTTTTAGTCATTTTTTACAGGCACCACCCAACCCCATGACTTATTTTTTTGGTGGCACCACTTACGTAACCAACCCCCCCCGGGTGTTTGTCTGCACAGAGTCTGCCATTGAAAAACTAAGTTAAAAGGTACAGAATTTTCCTGTTGGCTGAAATCCATATGAATAGAACCAGATCTCCCATGGATTTCCTGACACAAAAATTTCCCAGTAGCTGGAGCTGAAACCAATGGTCGATGTGCTTGTATAAGGCTGACAGGGGAAAAATGAGGCAGGTTAGCTGCAAGCCCACTATAGGTTTGCCTGCATTACTATGAAGTTGGGCCACGGTGCTGCAGCCAAATGCTGCAACCCATATTCATATTGCATTTCCCATTAACATGCACAGTTTACGAGTGGGTTGCATTCCTGAGAACTGGAAATCCGTACAAAACACACACTTAAAAAACATTGCACTGAGGGAACCCATTCTGCTACAATTTACTAACACATTAAAATGACAAACCCAGGTCATCACCACCAAGGTACAAACAAAAGAGAACGAGTGCGCATTTTAAACATGTTTTGGAGTAAGTCCACTAGCTCAAATGATAGTTAAATAACTTTTATTTTTCCTCTCTTGTTAATAAAATTGAATAATGACTACTCTAAGATTAACAATAATTATTCTTCAGATGCATATAACTGACATAAGATTATTTGCTGATCAACAATGCCAAGTTCAAAGAATGTAATGGAACTCATCAAAGGAGTATCCTGCCACAGTTAAGAAAAATAGTGAAGACTGTGCAAAAACCTTCTTGCTGTAGAAAATCTCACTCTTACTGGAGCTTTGTAATTAAGGGGGTCCAATTTTGACCTTGATTATTTAATGATTTCTCCCAAGGAAACCATGAAGCCTCAGGACAACTTGCTGCAACTGGGAAAGAAAACCATAATTGTTCTAACAGCTTCTTAGAGTTGAAAAACTCAATACAATCATCTACCTTTGTCCTTAAATTTTCAAGTTACTTCGACTCAATATGTTCTCAAAACTGCTTTAGTTGTGGCAACAGTACTAGCACCGGCTCATCCTTTTGCGCAACTCCACTAGCCATTTTATAATGAATATTTGGTCTTAGAATTAACTTTATGGTTTACATCTGATGCAGCATCAACCAAAGGGAAGAGAAAGAAGCACTAGAATATGGCTAAATTCCAAATTCTAGGAGTCAGTCCAAGTCGTGGGTCTTAAGAGGTCGTCTATTTTTCCTTTTTCTAATTTGAGTTTTAAGTCCAGTCAGTTAATTAGTAGGAGTTACCAGTTTATTTACTGGATAGTTAACGAAGTCAACTCTAAATACTAGTGTTATTAGGAGTTGCTAATAGACAATGGCATCAGGTTTAGTTAGGGTTTTTCTTTGCTGTTTTCAAATTCCAGGATGAAATACGATTAGGAGAAGGTATCTTCTGAAGCCTATAAATACATATATGGCCCAGAGCTTCCCTAAAATTTTGATAATAAAGCTTTCGGTTTTTCCTAAGTGCGGCAGCGGATAGCTTCTTCCTCTTGGGTGGATTCCCTAGGAGACACTAGGTGGAATCCTACATTTTGACAGGTGGACTCATCTCATATCTCCCTATTCTGATTATATTATTTCAGTCCATATCTTCCATCAACAAGTCAGTTTTTTTAGCCCTTACCTACAAGTAGTACTTTTTTTTTCTGTTGTGATTTTGCAGACCAAGTTCTATTTATATCAGTAAATCTAGAAAACAGATTGCAGCAATATGTTATATCTGATTTTCTGTTATTTAAATCCATCAATTCTGGATTCTAGAATCAAGTTTAAAGCTACCTGGAATTATGGGCTACTACCCTGCTCTGTTTTATGTTGTTCCACTTTCAGTCCAAATCATACCCCATATTCTACTCTGATACTTTAATTCCTGCTGTAAGTTCTGCTATCCTACCATATTCGATTACAGTTTGGACATTGACAGGTCACTATTTACTGATTTATCCAATTCCTCTGTTAAGTTTCATAATCTGTCCATATCGTTTTCTTCTATTTTCTGAGTTTTGTTTCACATTTTGAATCTTCTAATGGGTCCTAATCTGAAATTCAAAACTCCCTGTTTACTTCAATTCACTTCCCTTTTTTTAAGCTTTCCATATCTATTCTGTTTCCTTAGAAATCCACCAGCAATTCCTATTATCTACATAAATAGACAAAAAAATTTAAAATTACTGAGAACAAGGTTGGCATTGCATATTCAGTTCATCGCATAGTGTAAAAGATCTTTTGGATTCGGATTCAAACTTATGCTTTATAATCTGCCTACTTAGACCCAAAAAAAAAATACAAGGGAAAATATCAAGTACTCCCCAAATAGTTTGAGAAACATCACCTATCACCCACTGGTTTCTGAAATCATCAGCCGCACCTCACTAACTGACGGAAGAGAGTTAATTTTTTTTTTCTAGACTTCTATACCCTTACCCTGTCAAATTCAACCATTTTACATTTTCAGACTTCCTATCGTCTTCTTTCCCTAATCTCCAGCAACAGCCCTATTGTCCAGCAGAAAACGAATGTATCGATGGTTCTGTCAGCTTTGAGCTCGAAAGGCTGCGATGGAATCTGGTCCGGTGTTCTATAGAACCGTTCCTCTGTATCCTTCAGCTCTAGTATTAAAAGTTTCACTGACTGCAAATGTAGGTTTAAAAACCAAATTCAGGAATCAAAATCGAGGGAAGAGAAAAACGGGTTCATTTGATTTGAAATTGAAGCAAATACACAATGACAATTGCTCGCGTCAGGTACACTTACAATACTCTTATCTTTTAACAATTGCATTTGTTATTTTCCTTCTCGATGCTCATAATCTGAACTAATTTCCCCCTTTTGGTTTTTCTTATTCGTTTTCAATTTTTAGGGCTTCGAATTCAATCAAGGAGAGCGGTAAGAGTCTAGTTGGTAGCGGTGAAAGTGGGTGCTGAGTCCAGGTATTTGCTTCTATATACTCAGGAGGTATATCGGATAGCGCTGAGTCCAGGTATATGCTTCTATTTCAGTTTGCAGGCGCAGGGTTTACGATTTGAGAAGATGTAGGTGGGTTCAGGGTTCTGGTTGAAAAAGCAATTGGGATAGAAGAAGAAGCAGGGTTCAAGACTAAAATACCAAACCTGTAAACTTTTTGGTTTCCACGATGGCAGCAGGCATTCCTGAGAATTTATCACCTGGATTTTCCCCATTCTCAGATAAGAAGCCTCCATCGGGCTTAAACACGGAGTTCTCACTCCCGCAGCTCCTCATTTGCCTCGTAGGAACCATAAATCTCTATGATAAGTGGTATACCGTCCCCAGAAGCTTCAATCTTCGCCGCAGAGTCATGTCTCTATTTGATCTCTAGAATTCTGACTTCAAGAACGAATCTGAAAAGCGTCTCTCTCAGAAGATGCTTTCTACTGCTGGTGCCTTGAGATTGAAAAGCTATTCAGCTCCCACCATTCGAACCAGAACGAAGATGGATTCACGACATCTAGCTGTTCGTGGTTTTTCTCCGGCATCCTATTCTTCTTTGCCTCCCCGAGAAGGTTGTAAAGGAGGGAGTGATGCTGCCGTTATTAGTCTACAGGAACGGCAGGGTTGGGGAACTTCCTCACAATTTCCTGCGTCGGTGAAGGAGATTGTAAAGGATATGGTAGCTTTGGAGAACCATGGATGCCCAGATGAGCTTTGGTGGCAAGGGAGGGAAGCTTAAGGTGAGTAATAACAATGATGATACAGTAACAATGGAAATGTTTGTTTTCTTCTCATGTTGTTTGTTGGTACTGGAAAATTAGGTGATTGGGGAGTTTAATCAAGAGATTCTAATCCCTATGATGTTATTTTTCTTGTTAGAGTAATCCCCTTTTACCATGGTTTCCGGCAATATCTGAGCAACAGTACTCTCCTTGTTCTCCTCAACTGCCGAACCACACTGTGCAACAGTAACATTACTAATCCCCCTCCCCAATCTTCTTGGCATTCTCATGAGCAAAACCAAACTCTCTTACATTCTCTTGCAACTCCAAAGAAGCTGCAGTCATCAGACTTCCATCATCCCCGACCACAATAGCTATCCCAGCCCATCACTCTAGTGATTGTCGGTGAATGTTTCACGAGTTGCAATGAATGAGTTAGAGAATCGACTCGGGTATTGATCGGGTAGGTGATTGAAGAAGGAGATGACGAGGGGCTTAATGCAAGAAATCCTTCCAATAAGGGTATTATTGTCCACCAAAAAATGGATTTGAGCTGACATCAGCATCTAACGTAAATGTCTTAAAGGATTGGGTCTCTATGTTAAACATTTTAAAATTTTGGGTGGTAGTTGATGAGGTCAGAAACCTATGGCTGGTAGGTGATGTTTCTCAAACTATTTGGGTAGTACATGATATTTTCCCAAATTACAAAGGACAAGGTTGCCATTGCATAATGATTTCATAGCATACAGTAAACAGATCCTTTTATTCAAAGTATATGGAGAATACAAAGATTTCTTTCTTCATTGCAGGAAAGACATCCCCAGTTACGGTGACTGGTGAGAAGACTAATGATGACAAAACGAAATAATTTGAGATCAAAGAAGGCTCAACCTCCAATACAAACTTCCCTGAAATTTGGGGGAGGGTGGGATAGCTTTCTCATTCTGAATATTGATTCAGTTGTGAATGGTTCAATCTTCACTCTCTTTAAGAGGTGATGCAAGCTAGATTTGGAAAACTCTAACCAATTGGCTTTTATGCCCACAAATCAAACAATAAAACTTACAAAACCTGATGAACAATAACTCTCAACAAAGCAGGCAGAACTGAACTGAATTCATAGATCGCAAGAAACATCCAACCTCTGAAAAACTTGAAGAATTGATTGTTCACCAAATGGTCTCTCAGAAACCCATATACTTAAATAAACAGCTTCTACAAAAGTTAAAAATTTTGAGAAATATCCACAAATCAATGTTTATGCCAGGCAACAAAAATGAATCAGAACAAACTGGCACTACTAAAGATGTCTTTAGAAGTGTGCTCAACCCCCAGAGATATAAATTAACTCCTACCTCATTATGAGGATGTGAACCAACTCTTCAGAAGACCCATATAACCATATGAGTTGTCAACCAAATCAAGCTAGGCCTTTTCTCAACTAGATGGTGTCACAATTAGAGAAGCACAACTACAGAGAAATAAGACCCAAACCAGACTATTCCAGTGACAAATAATAAAATAATGACTCTAATAACTACTAACTAATAATGCCTAAGCTTGCACATCTTCCCCATTCTTTGCTGGATAGAGTCCTAAGTGTATCTGTTTGGCTGCTGGGCAAAGGCCTTATGCGGGGAAGCACATATGAACCCACCTTCCAAAACGCTCCCGTATCGACACTCCCAAAAAATTGGAATACAGGTTCCAGTGGTGAAAACAAAATTACTGCAAAAGAAGCTCCCTACATTAGAATAGAAAGAAAACAAAAAAGGCCATCCAAACTTCTGAAGCCTATCAACCTCCCCCTTGAATTTTGTGAGTTCAAGATTAGCACTAAGAAAGACAAAAATCTCTTTCCAAAATAATTTTACCATTGGTTTATGGCAATAACCAGGAATAAGGAAAGAAATACTTCAGCGGACAGAAAAGTTTATTAAACTAGAAAATTTTCCAACTGATGTTTTATTTCCAGTGTCAAATTTGGTAACAAGAGCCATGACATTTTCTAAACAAAAGAAATGAACCTAAACAAACCTGAAGACCTGAAGTATCACATGGAGGGTAAACTCTCTTAATACGGTTAGGAATTCTCCACAGTTTCTCTATATGAGATTGTGTCCATGATGAGTTGACCATTGCAAGGTGTGCATGCGAGCCCACAATCCCATACATGCAGCTGAAGAATGTGTAATAGATCACCTTGCATCGAGAAAGCCAAATGCTGTCACAAGAGAAAGAATCTTTAGAAGCAACATCAGAATGGAAAAGACATAGAGAGGCATGTATTTATCCAAGATGCCACTATCTATTCAGGGACTTGAGACAGATAGCTGTACTGGATGAATTATAAGCAAAAATGAACTAGCAGCTTGCAACCAGTAAGAGATGAATAACCATAGAGATCTATGGAGTCATTGCAGGGACCATAAAAACTCCCTCAAATTTTCAGATTTGTATCCCTGTTGGCCACAGGAGATAGGCTATGCTAAAAAATGATCTAATTAGGCACAAATCACAATGTTGGAACCCAAGCCAACAAGCCCCTTTGTGGCAACAAATCCATAGTGGACCTTGAAAACTGATGGCACATATAAGCCACTAGTTTTCAACCATTTCATCACCTTGACTTGGAAATCCCTAAACTACTCATAGAAAAGCACCAAATGGATAAAATGACTCATACAGTTAAGCAGCAATACCTCTGTGCAATCAAAGAATTGTTATTATACATTGAACTCCGTTCCCGCACACGAGAAACCATGTCCGAGCTGATGGTAGGGTAATGTGTATAGCAAACAACTTTGCACCCAAACATCTGGGCAAGTGGATATGTAAATGCATAACCACTTGTGTCCACATAAAACAAAGGGGTAAATTTACTCAGAGCCTCCCAGGATAGATAAAGTGAACCTAAACTTTGCCCAATCATAGTGAAGTGGGGGTAGGTACCTTCCTCAATCCACTTCCTCTTATGCAAATGCACCACCTGACCATCAGCAATTGCAGACAGATATAGTGAGATGGTAAAAGACCAAAAGAAGAAAACAGAAACAATCCTATGGACAAAGCAGTAAAACAATTAGTGTAAGATCAATGAGTATAGCACCAGCGAAGACCAAAACTATTCCTTACAACCAACTATATCTACCATCTGGAAATTTGGTTACAGATCAAACTTTTTGGACATGTTTTCCATGACAAAATCAAGTCATATGTTGATTTGTAGTCAAATCCTACTTTGCCACTTGTCAGATTGATTCTTCCTCAATTTTTCTTTTTAATAATTACAACCGTTGAAGCAAGAAGGGTAGAGTCCTTTTCATGGTGAGCCATATGGGAGAGAAGAGCCACTAAATTTGATATGTAGCAACTCTAGAAAATTTACCATATATCCATCAGTCAGAATAATCAATTCACTACTCCTTGGGACAAAATAGATGAAGAGGATGGAAACCATTATGTTACCACTAGTCCCAGAAAATCTTTTGCCTACCATATCCAAGTATGAACTGCCTTTCTTTTTGAGATGTACATTTTTAACGACCAGATTACCCTTCCTCAAGCCTTCGAATTACCAGATGATAAATTCCAAAGCCCCCCATGCATATTATTTTTTTAAATTTAAAAAATGTTATTGATCCATACCACGTTTTCAGGAAACCTACCTTTTACAAGTCAGATATACTTTAAAAAAAAATTAGGTGTATAAAAATCCTACTTATAATAAAATACCTAAAACATCTAATAATGCTAAAATACTCCCATGTCAAATCTCTAAATTTTTGGTTTAAATACATGGTAATCTCTGGTTTCTAACAGTAAGAATCCAAATAAACCTGAAGATTATATAATACTCAAAACTGTCCTAAAAATTGGGTTTCATTACGAAGAGAATCTACATGAACATAGGTAGGTTTGTTCCAACACATTCTTTTTATCTGTCATCCTCTCTCCCAAACCATGGCAATCCATGATTTGCAATACTAGGAATCCAAAAAAAAAAGGTTTGACCACTTATGAGAAACCCCACTACTATCCAACAAGCTTTATTACATTTACTTTAGTTTCTAACTACATTCTCAGTCTCCGAAATTAAATAGAGGATTATGCAAATATATTTTAGATTGAGTAGTTAAATCAGATCTGTTCTCAACTGTTTACTGTTCTCTTACAGATATGGGAACCTAGCTTTAGGGCCTATACATGCTGGTTTCTCAATTAGCCTGCATCACAATAACTGCTATTTTTTAGTAGGGAACAAGGAAAGGTTATATAGAGATGAGGATTGTGTGGAAAATAACTAAAATTCCTTTATGAGGAAGATTTATTGGCTTTATTCAAAACAACTGGATAATAACTACCTAAGAACAAGAAAGACAATAAGTTGACGAAGATTGTGGTGCG
Organism: Protea cynaroides; assembly: GCA_028583415.1. Taxonomy (NCBI): domain Eukaryota; kingdom Viridiplantae; phylum Streptophyta; class Magnoliopsida; order Proteales; family Proteaceae; genus Protea; species Protea cynaroides. The sequence goes on along the minus strand of CM053266.1, from coordinate 60,013,683 downwards.
GTGCAAGGGTGAGTAATCAGGCAAGGTGAAATGTGATGAATCCACAGAAAGCAGTACGTTTTTTCCCCTTTGTGGGATAGATAATAGCAATACCAATTTTTAGCAAGCCATTTCAGCTAAAGCCAACTAATTGAGGTTAAGGCGTGGTGAAGTCTGCTATAAAATATCTAACAAGTTGAACGACACTTCTTGCTACATTTTGCAATTTTTGGAGGACCATCAAACCTCATCCCTTTAACCACAAATATGTATAATCTAAATCATCTCTATTACTCTGTAACAATTCTAGCAACCCCAACTTATCAAAATTTTCACTTCTTTCCCAAATTTTTCTAACCCCATTTGCTGAACAGGCCAGCCACAGAAGGAGGGAAAGAATAAGAGAGAATTGTTTATAAAAAATTTCAAGGTTTCTTTTGTTTATTCAATATCACTCTTAGTATAGTTGATCTGACTTTATTTTCTCCAAGATGGGTATTCATGACAGATATGCCTAGATTGGACCGAGTCCCGATATTTTTGTAGAACAGAATAAGCCCATGACGAGCCAAAAAAAGTTTTAAGCTGGATTACTAGAAACCTATTGAGTCTTACTTCTAAAAACCCAACTAACAGAGAATGTGAACTAATAGTACCACCATCGATAACAATAGACCAAACTAAAATTGGATGAATTTTCACTTCAGTACACAATAAGAAACCATCATAAACTAAACTAGACACAAGAATATAAGGCATCTTCTGATTAGAAAAGGATTGACAACCATAAATTTCACAAAACATGCACAAGAAAGTGAAAGTAAGGACATCTATGATCTTTGCCAGGGCTACCTGAGGTGTGAAAAGAAGCTTGACCCCAAATCGATCGATGGCTCGGTCCATCAAGCTTTGCGGAGAAGCATCATGATCTCCAGTATAAATGACACAATCAAGATTTGGATACTCCTCTTGGATGGCTTTCACCGCACACCATAGAACCCGCTCTCCACCACCACCATCATTTGTATATGGGTGGAAAAATCCCACAGCTCTTTTTCTGTTCTTCTTCCCATCGATCACAAAAACCAAAAGAAATCCAAGAGAAGAAAGGGCATAAAATACCAGCCAACATAACAGAGAAACCCCAAAATCTATCAACCAGCTCAGATATTTCTTCATATTGTACAAGAATGGCCAGAAATCTTAAAATTGGATCAGAAATTTTCCCACGATCATCCTGTTTGAGTTTTTCATCCTTTATTCTTTGGGAAAAGTTAAAAGGTTTTGCTTCTCGGTTGATTTGGTTAAAATATCCCCAGTCATACTTTCACCTTCCAAAATTACCCTTATCGCCAAACCTTGGCAGATGTTGGTTCAAGCTATTATCGGGTTCGGGTCAGTTCAGTTTGATTTTTCAGGTTCTTATCGAGCTAGTTCGGACCAGATTGGGACTGGTAGAGTATGATGTAGAGCAACCTGAAACATCACCAATAACATTCCGATCCAATTCGATCTTGGGCTAAAATCACTGGGAGGAGACGATGTGCATCCTCTGTTCGGGCCCAACTTTGCCACCTTTAACCATGTAATATCCCAACTTTAAATAATTTGGATTCAGAAAACAGTAAAAACAGAAGACTCAGATTTGTCTTGTGATTTCGAAAATATCAAATTGCATTGTTATATGCATATTATATTAATGAATGCCATTACACCACGTTTATTCTTGTGAAATATTGTAAATCTCCCAAACCATAACAAGTCATGAATCTTACAACCTAAAAACGTCGCTAATGAGTTCAACCTCCTCTTTTTTTTTTTTTTTAAAGTGGAAGGATTATTGATCTTAAGAATCCCAAGGTATAGCTCAGTTGACAAAGAATCTACACCTCATAAAATGGAAGATTTTAAGTTCGACTCTTCTTACCACTTTGGGGACATTCACATGGGGTGTTAAGTGTTCTTTTTGTCTTGCTTTGAGTGCAAGTGAATGATTCTTATTCAATTCTGAAATGATTTAATTGAATGATAGAAGTAGAGATGAGCATAAAAAAAAATATCTTTTTGGTGATTAGGTAAATTATTATTATCAAAAAATAATAATTAATGCGGTAGACAAGAAACCTAGGCCAGGTTTCGCTAAGGGTTCACTATGTTGGGTCATTCAATGAAAAAAGAAAAAAACAAGAATATATATGCTTATCTCTCAATGTGGCATAATTAATTGCGTAGATCATGTTCTACATTTAAAGTATGGGATTTACTAGATATGGATGTTGATGAAATCTCATGAAAAGTACACGTATATGCAAGTGATCTACATCGGTAAGATTGTGTGATCAGTGTAGAGTCAAAATCTTTTCCTGATATGATTCTATAAGAGAGAAAGGAAATAAAAAAAAAATTCTTCTTTTTAAATCTTTGCGTTATTGTTACGATTATCCCTTAGTCTATGGTAAAGCATTAGTTAATGATTTTCATTTGGAGTTAATTACATAGTCATATAATGTAATGATTACAAAAGTTTTTTAAAATTTGAAATTTTTACTTCCCCTCTCTTTGATTTCCCTTAAGAATGATTTGAGCTAAATTCATAATGACAGCATTGTTTTTGGTTTTACACTTTGAAATGAGGCCAACTGATCAGTTTCACAATTTTCCTTTTCCAGAGGGAATCAGTATTCACAATTATGTCTCTCAATTGATGACCGTGGCTATGCCCTCCCATAGTCTGAATGGCAAACTGTCATGCGCTCTCCAATAAGGGGAGAAGTGGATTCGCCACTAAGGAGGATGGAGGAGAGAGAAAGAGATTGCAATGTCCGCATAACTCCCACTTTATCATTTAAAGATATTTTTAATAGAAACTTTGCCCGATAATGTCACCCACCCCCCAGATGTTAAATAATATGTATCACATAGGTCCTGACTTAACATACTTGCTTGTTAAGTGATGATGTGGCAATCCTATAAATTATATAATGGCCAAATTACCCTTTAACACAAAAAACACTAATGCTTAAAGAAATTTTCTCCTCTTTTTTTCCCGGTTTTCTTCTACATATGTCAAGTTCCATCATAGACCAAACTCCGTTCTGATCATCTCCGCCACCGCAACCGACAATGACCAACAACGTTTGGGTGGTCGGGGACTGCGACAAAGCTCTTGTTTTTTGGGGATCGACAAGACCGTAATCAAATCGCTCCCTTTCTTCCGCTTCTCCTCTTTGCTAAGATTGACAAGACGGTTCACGTTTGGGTGGTAGGGTTTAGGTTTTTTCTTCTTTCTTTTCTTTCGGCCCCTGTCTTTCCATCCCTTCGCTGTCTCCATTGATGATCCACCACTGCCTGCGACCCCCTGTTCCACCTCCATCCATCTGATATTCCACCGTCACCATCTACAAACCCTCCATTCAGCCATCATTTGCAAACCGCCATCACTGCCACCGTCTGCAAACCTCCATTCAACCACCATCTGCAAACCTCCATTCAGCCACAGTGGTACAACTCAACCCTGTTAATGACTGTACGTGAGGAGTTTGGTGACGTGGTATATTCAGATTTCTTCGGGGTGTGATTATTGGTTGAAAGAAAGTCTCCGCAAAAGATAAGTTTGACTATCTTATTTACATTTTTACAATAGTACTTAAGATAGTAAAGTGTGGATATGACAAATATACATACTCCTATTGTCCAAAACCGACCAATTGAGTACCCTCAGATTGTCACACCACCCATGAACAATCTCCGTGTTATCTCGCAATTTGAAAAAATGAAACTATTCGATAGTGACAACTTCAAGTGATGGAAGCAAACGATTTTTATAGTACAAACAACAATAAATGATGTTTAAGACTAACACTTTATAACAATTGTTGTCGTTGGATATTGTCCGGTGCTTTATATAATGACACCTAACGGCTAACAACATGGATTAAACATGCAATGAGGTGGACAAGTTTAAAACCCCGTGGCCATCCGTTGCTTAAGTCAGTTTAACCAAAACAAGCAGATGGAATCCGAGAACAAGACAGCTGGATTCTTGTAGAGAAGGGTTGAAGTGAGATGGTAAGGACAGAGAGTGAGAGTGATGAAATAGTAAGGATATGAGAGTAAGAATGTGTGAACTACGTAAAAACCTACCCTTCTTCTTTGGTTCTAGCTTGTATTTATAGTAGAAGATCCTTTAGAGGATAGCCCTTTCCTAGCTTTTTCGGGCTATACTGTAACAATTGCCTACAACTGGCCATGTGTTTAGTTATGACAGGCTGGACGGGTTGGTTCCACAGGTAGATGAGACCTTTTGACAGCCTAACTGGCTCTAGGCATAGGATACGAAGGCTATGAGGGGGCCTCGGTCCAATGAGATCCAACCTCGTCTCCGTCACTTCATACTGTGGCAGCCACCGATTTGCTTAAAGTGAATACTTTGTCATTTGAGGAGTGGTGACCTCATCAGTATGCATATGATTGCTTGACCCCAAAGTCTTCCTTGTACACATTTGTTATAATCGACTCCTCAGCCTATCAGATGTGGGCACGTAACGGTTCCCCATTGGTCTGGGAAACAGTGACTCCTTATGGCAGGAGCATCGACACTGCTATAGTTGACAACTTTGCACAATTGATGCCATGCGTCCCTATTGGATGTTCGACAAGTGTCGGGTTTCCATTTAGATCTAGAGTGGGACACATGCTATCCCATGATTGGCTGCGAACTACTTTGTCCATATCAACAGTCTATGCATATAAAATTTGATTACACATACACATAGCATATGATAAAAACCGCAAATTAAATTTGACCACTTACAAATTGAAAAACAAATTGAAACCACAAATTAAAAGAATGGGCTGAGTCATGTCAATGGTCACTTTCCGTAAGATAGTATTCACCCCCTATGGTGCAAAGTTCCCGTGAATCAACATCATGATGATGTCACCCTACTAAAGATGTGCAATTAATGTTCATCCTCCAACAACTCTTTTTTTGAATCCTTCAACAGTTTTTTTTTTTTTTTAATCTTCCAAGAGCTCTATTTTTTAATCCTCCAATAGCTCTTTTTTTCAACCCTTCAACAGCTCTTTTTTTGAACCACTTTCTCCCTCCTTCTTCCCCTATATGTATATGTGTGTGTGTGATTGAATTAAAAAAAATGGGTAGAATATTGCTTGTAAGCTTATGAATTTTGAAAGTGCTTGTAAGGCCCTTTGTAAGAGTTTGAGGTCCTCTTGTGGTGAGAGAGTCTCACACTTGGGTTGAGAGAATCCCCAAGAGACCCTTGGGTTGAGTGATCCCCATATGACCATTATCACTTTGTTCTTGTCTTTCCATCTTCTATAAAATTATTTCCAATGTCTAGTTCTCTTCAATTTATTTGTGAGCTACATTACATCCAAGATAAAACAACTCCTTGAGGCCGTCCCAGTTAGGAGCACTCAAAAATTGGACCCCGTCAAAAGAACCAACGGCTGAGATCAATAATCCTTTAAAACAAAATGCGCTCAATATCGATCAAACAGAATATAAGAGAGAATTAGAGGGAGAGAGAGAGAGGTACAAATTCAGATTGAATTCTGAGTGTCTTTAGACTAAAGCAACATCCTCTATTTAAGGGCTTAAGATGTAATAGGACAGCCATTACATATAAACCTCAACTCAACGTTGTCCCAAACCAATGCAAAGCATTACCCAATTTGAATTTCCCTCCAAAATGAAAATGAAACTTTAAATTTTGATTTTAATTTTTTTTTTAAACTTCAACTTTATTTTTGGACTTAAAAACAACAATTTTATTTGCTTTACATCAATTGGGTGTGTCCTATGCATTGTCTGAACCAAAACCAGAAGAGTGATCCTCCCACTCTAAAGGGAATGTTACCCTAAAGCTTACTTTTGGGAAGAATGTCATTCTGAAATATGCTCCCACTCTAAAGGGAATGTTAGCCTAAAGTTTACTTTTGGGAAGACTCTCATTCTAAAAGATGCTCTTCATCTGTCAGAAATAAGGAGGTCAGAAATAAGGAGGAATCTAGTGTATGTGGGGAAAATGGTACTTAAGTGATGGATTGTTTGTTTTAAGTATTTCTGAGATTATCAATAATAAGGCTACTGCTTTTTTGTTCAGTGTCTCCATCTACAATGCCCAAGAAACTATAATTATATAAGATTCTCTCTCTTGATTTTAACAAATGATGGAGCAAGGAGAAATCCAAAGCCTAATCCCATTAGCAGTGGAAAGAGCCCAGAAATCAATAGCAATCCGGCAGTGATGAATAAAGACCAAGCAAGATTCTTGGCTTTGTCTGTCCAAGAGAACTCTTGCCCTGAATATCTTTGCCTCTAATCACCACAATCACATCTGCTGGTTTTTATTTTTTATTTATGTTTAATTTTGGAAGTGGCACTGTTGCCTGCACCCACCAATGTGCATTGGCAATGGCAAATCATAAAGGAACAGGGGAGGAGACTTGTCAGAGGAGAGAGGTAGAGAGTGAGGTGCTATTGTAGATCCTATTCTGCTCTTCAGAGAACCTTTTTCCTCAACAAGTTTCGAAGTAAATCAGATTTTAGGATACTTTTGTGTATCAGAGTATTAACTCGAATCAAACTTTGAGAACAGAGCAGAGCTCATCTGTTGCAACATTTCTGTCAACTCCATATTTGATAAGAAAGGGAAATCTGGTTTTTGAGAGAATCTGGAGAATCACATCTCCTGTAAGCATCTCTGAAATCTAATTTCTTAACAGTTGTATTCCGAAGATGTCTGCAGAAGCTAAAGCCCTAAATTGTTACATGTGAGGACTTCACTTTGGCAAATTACCTATAAACCATGCAGGGACAAATCACCACCCTCCCCGTCTTTCCCCTTGTGAATCATCAGCTCTGCAGTTGAGTTCAAGAGGAGGAAGCTAAAAGAGCTTGTAGAACAAAAAAGCAAAACAAACTAAAAGGAAGACAACGGGCGCTGATAAATGAAGTTAAAATGGTTATTTGGTTACATTAGTGGATTTATGGAATATTAGTTAGTATTATGTTGACATCAAAATCCATGACAACATTACTTTCAGTAGTTTCCATTTAACTGCACCAGTCCATTGATTATTTTCTCAGTGTAGTGCACCCCGTTTTTTGGTATGAATCTCCATCAAAGCCAATGTACAAGGTTACAAGCAACTAGTATAAAAAATCACATGCTACCAGGTGACCACCAAGCTTACAAACCACCAGTGAGCTCCCAATGCAAAAAGTGACCAGATGTGCACAAGGTTGTGGATCTCATTACAATATAGGAGGATCAGGTAGGAAGCATTAAGGTCATCCTACAAGCAAAGTGACTAAGAATTTTTTGTAGTCTCCAGATGTATCGTCAATGACTGCACTTTCCAGGCTAGTTTTATACATGTTGAAGTACTCTCTTCTGATCTTCATCATATCGATTTCAGCCCGAGTTACAATGGCTCTAGTTAGTGAATCCTCATCTGTTCCGAGCCCAAAAACTGACTTTCTTATAACCTAATGTTAATTTCAGGGCAAGAGAGGAAAAGCAATTGTCACAAGAAGCTTCATCCACATAACTCAATGAGAAACTGTAGAAAACACTCTTTAGGAACTGAATGCTTGGATGGCCTTTAGGGATCAGCTAGCCTTGTATTTATAATAAAAGAGAGAGTTACAAAAGGACTAAACAGACTCACAACAGGAGTCGACAATAGGAGAGTTAGAATCCAAGAAGGAAACTCTAACTCTAATCTAAACAAAGCTGGAATTATAAAAGAACTAAAACTATTACCCACCCATGACCGACTCCTAATAGGAGTAGATTACATGGGATGGTCCAGATTACTATGCCCTTGCGGGCCACAAATCACAACAGAAACCATAATTCATGGAATGTCAAGAAAATTGTGCTTATGCTCACCTCTGCGAAGTGTTTTTCAGGGGTGTCTATGCAGCAAATTACCATTATTAAGATGGATTCCAAATCAGTGGTGCCACAGTTTTTTATATCCTGTAAACATTTGTAAATAAAGGTATCAGAAAAAAATCTAAACACAATGAAAACTATATGAATGTCGATCCTGAATGGAATACCTGGTCTATGGGATTCCCATACTTTTGTTTGTAGCACTCAAATGTTGCTTTGAGTTGAAATGTATTCCTGGTACTGAGTATCCATACCACAGAATCCTGAACCAATTGCTTCTTTTTAATGGCATCGTGAAGCACAGCAGCCTCTGAATCTGCAGCATTTGCATCCACCAATTCTCTGTCATACCTATAGGAACTCACTAATCCCAAAAGAAGCTGCAAGGTATAGATAACAACTCAGTCAGACTCATTGAGCCCTGGCTTCTAGCTAGTAGCTTGATCAACTCAGGCTAATATAATTTACTGCACTTGTTTGTATAAGAAATCAAGATTTTTTTACTTAAGTCAACTCAGTCAAACTCATTGAGCCCTGGCTTCTAGCTAGTAGCTAGTAGCTTGATCAACTCAGGCTAATATAATTTACTGCACTTGTTTGTATAAGAAATCAAGATTTTTTTACTGAATTTGATCAAAAGAATGGCATAAAACTTAGCTGGGTTAATTGGAACCTCCACAGGTTGCATTTCAAGTGAATTTTGGTTTACCTTTCTGAGAGGTAGGGGCACATTGTATGCGATGTCTTCTTCAAGGGAGCAATCGAAGAAGGAAGAATAGGCTTGTCTCACAGCCATCAGATGATGTGGGGATGATGCACAAGCAATCTCTACAATCACTTGGAGATGATGAACACTCTTCTTTTTCTTCTTCAAGGCTTCATTAGCCAACTTTGCATCCCTTTTATGGGGATCCATTGTCCACAAGATGACTGCATTCTGTTCTCATCGAGGTCAGTGTTGGATTCAAGCAAAGACTACCTCACAGGTGTAAAATCATTAAACAGTGATACAATGAATGGAATCCATAAGTCATCAGTAATCTCAAATTCACAAGCAGGTCAAATAGACAGGACCTTTTCTCCCACTGATACTACACCTTGAAGGAACCACATACTTTTTCATGGAGGAGCAGTTGAGATCCTTAATACAGTCAAGCAGCTATATAATGATCAAAGATGACATTGATTAAGTTAGCTATATGTAAATTGTAGCTTGAAGATTGATTCAGACTGTCTGTTCAGTATACCCATGCTGATCAATTACATAAAAGTTCTCTCTCTAATAAAATGCCCCTCCAGGTGGGTAAGGGAACTTGAATTAAGTTCATCTTGATCATGATGAACTTTGCATATGGTAATTGTCATTTCATTGAATTACTGATATTGTAAGATAACAAGTAAATGGTAATTACAGGTTAATGGCCCTTTGGTCCATCAGCAAAAATGTTCTTTGCCCAACAAAACAGAAAAACAGTATGCAGAAGTCATTTCGTTGAGAGATAATTGCAAACACAATGGAAGATGGGATTTTTCCCATTTTCACATGGAAACTGAAATGGGAAATCGATGAAATAAGAAACAGATTTTCTTTTCAGTATAATAAAAGAGAATGCGAGGTTTAGGAAGCTTAGAGAAGAACAAACCCTAAAATCGCCAGAGAGCTCATAATGAAGACGACCAATGAGAGACTCATTATAGAGCTGTTGATACGTCTCTCTGATCTTCCTGCGCTGGTTGGCATTTCTGTGACCCAAAACACATATCACTCCTTCCTCAACCGTTCCCCATTCTGCATCCATCATCCATACATAATAACTATATCATTAGCATCATCATCAAACAATCTCACCTTCCCTCACCAATAACAGGAAAAATTATCAAATTCCAGAAAAAGAAAGCAAAAGACAAAATTTAAGATGAATGAGATAAGGAAAAACCTTGGAAGGCTTTTCTGAGTCTCTCACTGTCTCGGGTTGGAGCAGGAACCTCTTCTGGTACTCTCAGTGTAGCCATTTTTTTCTTACTCTTCTTGGTTCAGATATTCACTGAAAATAAACTGAAAGTCTGGAACTGATCTGAACTGCATGGAGAGAATGTGATTTTGGAATTATATTTAGTCGTGTAGAAGGATTTTTTTTTTTGACACAATGTCACCAAAATGTGATCCGGTGCATACATAGTAAATTTGGATACGGGAAAAAATTGGATAGAGATACGTATCGACATTAATGGAGATACTTTGATAGAAGATTCAATAATCCATTAAAAAAAAACTTGTATTATAATAATACCATACACATTAATATGTGTTTAATACGATAGTTTTTAGATTCACCATGCAAAAAAATTTCTATATCATTCAATAAATAAAATATATAATAACTTATATATACACATTTATATAAAAAAAAACTTGTATCCATGAAACACATACAAAATCATTTAATTTTCCTATAATAACATATAAATACAAATTTATATATAAAAACCTTACAATTCGAAACATACACAGAATCATCTCATTATCCCGCAAGAAGTGCTGGTAACAGTTTCCATGTCCGTTTGAAATTTTTATTTTAAAATTTTGTAATTTCAAATTCTTATGATTTATCTCTTTAAATCACTTCATAAATTTATCTCTTTAAATTATTCTATAAATTTATCTCCTTAAATTACTCTACAAATTTATCTTTAATTATTCAATAGATTTATTTCTTTAATCACTCCATAGATTTCTTTATTTAAATTCTTACAACTAGACCGTGCAAAAGTGTTTTTTTGGATAAAATACATAAACATCCCCTGTACTTTGATTAAAAAACACCAAACCCTCTTGTCCTGTTTAACAAGACACTCAACTACCATGAACCAGTTAACATTATCAAGTAAAATGTATTATTTATTCTCTTTAGATCCATATGAAAACCCTTTTGCGACTTTGTAACTTTTAAAAAAAAACCCTCTGCATTTAAAAAGGGTTTAGGATTCCTCAATCCCATTGGAGTTCAAAGGGTTTGCAAAGGATTTAGGTTCCTGCAAAGTATTTGGGGTGGAAAATAAAAGAGAGAATGAGATAAAGCATAGGAGAAGGAGAGAAGGCGACAATAAGAAGCACAAGCTGAGTCGAAACTGCAAAACTCAAAAAGAGAACTGTTTTTCTCTTCTTTTTTGTTTTCATATTTGCCTCGTCTTAGGAATAGATTAGCTTCTCAAAAACCAAACCTAGTGGCTCTCAGAGCTTCTAATAGCAAGTATTCTCCTTTGTTGTTTCTTTCTACATCAACATTTGTTAGACAATCACAACACGTCAGAGACATTCAACTTTTTTGTTTCTTTCTACAATGAACATATTGGGGGAAAATACAACGGAATGATCTGAGCCATCCAAAAGCAATTAGGAGAAGCATAGTAAGGGATGAATGCGTGGCATCCATGAGAAGGGTCTACGTGTTCGTCAAATGAGATAGAGAATCAAACTCGATTCAGTAAGCAGCAATACGATTCGATCCTTTTCGTTTGATAGAGGGATGATCTGACGGTATTAAATGCACCAGACATGCATTAAATGCAATGTCATAAATGCTCATAAGTGTTGATAAAGGGTATTAAATGCATAAGAGGCTGACATGACCAGCCACATCACCTCGATAGAGAGCGTCATGAAGGAAAATATCCTAAATCTACTCGAGAAAAAGAAAAGGACGACCACTCACGTCAAGTGGACCTAGTGACATGGACTGAATGGGGTCGTAAAGACCAAATATTGGAGATAAACTATCTTCTAGGGGGTCGTAGATCCCTTTATCCCTTTATCATACATGATAGAGTGATGATGACATTGGAGAATGGGATAGGCTTGCTAGAGAAGGGAAGCTTGCTCAACAAGTTTCATACTTGGCCTATAAAAAGATAGCAAGAGAAAAATGATCCAACTTTCACTCCAACTAAAATACTATTACTCTATAGAATTCTCTTTAAAACCCACTGTTCACTATCTGTGAGTTCTAACTCACCTGCAACACTTAGCCTTCTTCTTGTTATCTTTTATCTGAATTTATAAGGAAAGGTCTTACAGAGCTCATTTACCTTAGTCCCTTTTCTCTAAGGAACTCGAGTATCTTATCTCTGAGTTTCATTCTGCTTGTCCTGGACGATTACTGACTTAGGCATTGGAGTGGTCATGAGGTAGAACCCACCAATCTCACTGTGTGTTCTTGATCTACAGATACGTGACAACATTTTGTGCACCGAGCAAAATCCAACAACAACACAACACTTGTTTGATAATTGAAACGGCTCAAAGCTTCAAAACGATGAACTATGGGTGCCAATCCTCCAAACGTTAGGGATCTGTAATGTAATTTACCTAAATAAAAATGGTATATTTATCCACAAAAAAAAAAAAACATTTGTTTGATAATCACATCACATCGGAGACACCTATTCCAACGTATTTAGTAAATATACTAAGCAATTTCCAAAAGCTCTTCCTCTTCTTCTTATATTTTTTTTTTCGGAAGAAGAAAACCTTGTTTGGGAAAGAGATGGAGGATTTGTATAATCAACTTGCTCAATTCTCTTACAAGGAATCTATTAAGGCTGATACTGGTGCGTCTTCTCCAATATTTTTATCACCCATGAAGCCAGGTGAGGGGATCGAGATGCAATAGAGAGATGAGAGGAAGGGAGAAGAAGAGGTGAAGAATTTTGTTCGGTTTCTAAATCGAAAAACAAGCAACAAAGTGGTTTATAGTTTTTTTTAAGGGTAAAAGTAAATTTATAATTTTATTATTTATAAAGGTAGAATGGTCATTATAATTAATTTGTCTACGTGGCATAACCCATTATCGTCTTCCAATTAATAGACTGTAATTAAGTGTTACAAATTCCAAAATTGAACGGAAGTTTGCGTCCTGTTAAACGTGGTAGGAGAGATTAGTGTCTTTTAACCAAAGCAAAAGGAAAGTTTATGTACTTTATCTTTCTTTTTTTTTCTCTTAAACATTTAATATGTTAAATATTTATTATTGCTTTAATATAAAAAACAAATCGTCCCAAAATATTTCCTAACCAAGCATTCGAGAAGTTCCAATTAAGAATTCTATTTAATCCTAAAAGAAGCAATAAGCAAGCGACGATGTCAATCATTCCAAGCTTCTTTGGTGGGCGTGATCCCTACGCAATGGATACCTGGGATCCATTCAATTTCAGTAATTTCCCTTTTTCAACTGCCCTCTCTATCCCTCGCCCCCAATTCTCCAACAAGACTAGTGTTGCATTCGTGAATGCCTGAATCGATTGGAAGGAGACACCAGAAGCCCACATCTTCAAAGCTGATCTTCCTAGGCTGAAGAAGGAAGAAGTGAAGGTCGAGGTTGAAGAGGGTAGAGTACTTTAGAGAAACAAAGAACATGAAGAGAAGAACAACTAGTGGCATCGAATCAAGCGTAGCAGCAGCAATTTTTTACGTAGGATTAGGTTGCCATGGAAAATGGAGTGCTTACTGTTACTGTTCCTAAAGAAGAAGTGTAGAAATATATATTACAAAATTAGTTTGAGACTAAAACAGAGTTAGAGGAAGAAAGAATATTTATTAATATTTATTTAAGTTAGAACACTTACTGGATTTTGAAGTAATATCAACAGTATGGATAGGGCTGAGTCGTGCCACCGGTCACTATCCTTAAGATTAATTCACCCCTTATGTGCAAAGAGTTCCTGTGAGATTAATCCCCAAGATAAAACAGCCCCGAAATCGAAGCTTCTTCCACTTAGGTTGCACTCCAACAAGTGGTCTTCGTCAGAATCTCGACGGCTACAATGAACACTCAAACAGAAACCGAAACCGATTGTTTTTGATAATTTAGAAAAACAGAATAAGGCTGGAGGAGGGAGAGAGAGAGAGATGTGTACGGATACACTATTGTTGTAACCTTCTACTAATGGACTCTTCTTGTATTAATAGAGAAGAGGTCCTGAATCAAAGGGTACGATGGAAAGTTGTACCCATCCAACGGGTTGTGATGAAAGGGTGCGTCAGTAGAATAGATGGTCCAGATTTAATCTCTCCAACGATCATAAAGATCAATGGTTGAGATTAAATGTATTCAAATACGTAGAGACATATCCTTTCAAAAAATAATCCAACGGATAAACCCGCACCCGCACCCGCGCCCGCGCCCACGCCCCGCCCCGCCCGGCCCGGCTCGGCGCTCGCGCGTGTGAAAAGAACCCCGGACCCCCCGGACCCTTCCATCTAGAGGCATCCTTTCATTTAAGGGCTCAAGATGTTATAGGTCATACAATACATATATACCTCCTCAATCATTCTTCTCCAAGCAATGTGGGACTAAAACAAGTCCTACAAGCTATGCCAACCAAAAGAATACAAGTGGGAAAATTTCCCTCCAAAACCAAAATTAGAAAATAGAGTTAAAATTTTGAAACTTTTGATGTTTTTGTTTTTAAAACACTAAAAACCCAACAATTCCCCCACAAGATTCGAAATTTTAAAAACAGGATAGAGTGTTAATTGTATTAGGATATATAAGAGACGTCGTTGCAGATGTCTTTTGGACTTGAATCTACACTAGGTTTGATACATCACGCTACAGAGTACGGGTGAAGCCACGCTTCTTGAATCTTTCCTCAGCGGTGTAGCCGACTGACATACCAACCATCCCTTATAATCCGACCCTCGAATAATTCCTTTCGTAAAAGGTGGACATTTTTCTCCGGCCTTGTCCCTATCTCAGATTCATGAATGTTTAGAGAGTTCACCCTTAAAAACTCTAATCAGAGGCGGCCCCACCTCTTACAACCATTTAGGTCAGCCCATAGTGTGCACCACAGTTAACACACCCCCACATTCCAGTAGGACACTTGGCTTGACTAAGAGTCCTTATGACTCATCCTCTTTTCATTGTGGTGAATATTATCTTCCCATCTAACCAGAATGAGCAAGTTTTGATAATACTAATCAAGTCATCCAGTGACTTTGTTTTTACCCATTGAACCTAATTCCAAGGACTTCCTCTCACATAGGTTGGGTATCCATCACATGACTTATGTCACGGGTTTTAGGCTCATTCCTTTAGATGCATCATGTATTATCTTGGTGGTCTGAGGCTTTGTAAATATGTCTGTCAGATTCAATTCTGACTTTACAAAGTTGATAGCTATCGTTCCTTCACTAACATATTGTCTAACTAAATTGTGTCTTAGTCGAATATGTCTCCTTTTTCCATTATATACATTACTTTTTGCCTTAGCAATAGCAGCTTGACTATCACAATGTAGTGATATGGGTGGTATCGGCTTAGGCCATAATGGAATTTCGGTCACCAAGTTTTTAAGCCATTCGGCTTCTGATCCAGCTTTCTCTAAAGCTATAAATTCTGCTTCCATGGTAGAACTTGTACCACATGTTTGTTTAACCGACTTCCAAGAAATTGCTCCACCTCCCAAAGTGAAAACATATCCACTTGTAGCCAATGATTCTTCTGTATCAGAAATCCAATTGGCATCACAATATCCTTCTAATACTGTCGGTTTTCCACTATAGTGTATCCCATAGTTTATGGTTCCTTTTAAGTATCTTAGTAGCCTTACTAAAGCTTCCCAATGCTCTTTTCCGGGGTTATGAGTATGTTGACTCGGTTTCCCAATCGCTAAAGCAATATCCGGTCTTGTAGAATTCATCAAGTAAGATCATGAACCAATGATTTGAGAATACTCTTTTTGGGAAATTGGTTCACCTTTATGTTTTACAAGATAACTTCCGGTATCAAAGGTGTCTTAACGGACTTATACTCAAAATAACCATACTTTTTTAGTAGATTTTCTACATAATGTGCTTGAGATAAAATTATCTCATCACCTTTTCCGATGATCTTGATCCCAAGAATTACATCGCCTTCTCCCATGTCTTTTGTATCAAACTTAGACATGAGAAACTTTTTTGTTGTTTCTACTATGTCAAGATTAGATCCCATAATTAACATATCATCAACATATAATATAATAAATACACATTTTCCATTTAACAATTTGCTATATACACATCTTTCAGAATTGTTAATAACAAAACCATTTGATACCAAAACACTATCTAATTTCTCATGCCATTGTTTTGGTGCTTGTTTCAGACCATATAATGATTTAATTAATTTACATACTTTATGTTCTTGTCCATATGTAATACAACCCTCTGGTTGTCTAATGTAAATTTCTTCTTCTAAGTTACCATTGAGAAAAGCTGTTTTAACATCCATTTGATGAATAACAAGTTTATATATAGAAGCAATAGCAAACATAGTTCTTATTGTAGCAATCCGAGCAACAGGTGAAAAAGTATCAAAGTAGTCTATATTTTGTTTTTGTTTAAAACCTTTGACCACCAATCTTGCTTTAAATTTGTCAAGAGATCCATCAGGCTTAAGTTTTTTCTTAAATATCCACTTGGTATCCAAAGTCTTTGTACCTAGTGGAGGGTTTACTAACTCCCAAGTATGATTCTGTATAATAGAATCCAATTCACTTTTTATAGCCTCTTTCCAAAATACAACATCAGGAGATGTTACAGCCTCCTGATATGTTAATGGATCTCTCTCAACAAAATAAACAAGCATGTCATCCCCAAAATTGGTAGATTTCCTTTGTCTTTTACTTTTTCTTAGTTGATCATCATTCTTGAAATCTAACTTATTATTATTATTTTCATTATTGAGAGCACTCAAATTTTGGTCTTTAGAAATAATATTATTAGAAGAACATTGATTATTAAACTGATCTTTAATCATAGGAAATGTATTTTCAAAAAATTTTGCATCTCTTGATTCAATTATGGTATTCGCATCAAACAGATTTTCAATAGATTTTAAAACCAAAAATCTATATGCAACACTATGTTGTGCATATCCAATGAAAATGCAATCACAAGTTTTTGAGCCTAGTTTTCTTTTCTTAGGTTCTGGAATATAAACCTTTGCTAAACAACCCCAAACTTTTAAATGATTAAAAGAAGGTTTTCTTCCATGCCATAATTCAAAAGGTATTAAATCAGAATTTTTAGGAGGTATCCTATTTAAAATATAGCAAGCAGAAAGAATTGCTTCCCCCCACATGTTTAAAGGTAAACCAGAACTTATTAAAAAACAATTCATCATTTTCTTTAAAGTTTTATTTTTTCTTTCAGCAATTCCATTAGATTCAGGTTGATAAGGTGCTGTAGTTTCATGTATAATGCCATTTTCTTCACAAAATTTACTTAAGCTTTGAGTTCCATATTCAGTTCCCTATCTGTTCTTAATCTCTTGATTGTTTTCCCTAATTGATTTTCCACTTCATTTTTGTATGCTTTAAATGCATTTTCTCGCTTCATCTTTTGTCCTTAAAAGATAAACCTTGGTGTATCTAGAATAATCATCTATGAATGTTATATAGTATTTTTTACCACCTCTTGACTCATGAGATCTAAAATCAGCAAGGTCACTATGGATAAGTTCTAAAAGTTCACTTTTTCTTTCAACTGTTTTATGAGGTTTTTTGATCATTTTCGTCTCTACACAAATAGGACACTAATGATGTAGAGGTTTTGGATTTCCTTTAATAAATCCTAAATTTGCAAGTCTTTTAATGTATGGTGCACTTCGGTGTCCTAATCTACCATGCCATAAATCAAACGACTCAATCAAATAAGAGAAAGAAACATTTTCATTCATTACATTATTAATACTTAGTACAAAAAGACCATTGGTCACATATCCTTTACCCACAAAAACATCCCCTTTTAACAAAATTGCCTTATCGGCTTCAAAAATTAATTTCATTCCTGCCTTGTTGAGAAGAGAGCCTGACACCGGATTTCGGCAATTTACGGAACATGTAGAACATCATTAAGCATGAGAGTCTTTCCGAAGTTAATTTTAGAAGTATTTGTCCTTTGCCCATGACTTGAGATGTTTGGGAATTTCCCATATACACAAGATCACCATCACTAACCGTTGAATATTTCATAAATAAATTTCGGTCGGCCAGATATGTGTCTGGTTGCACCAGTATCAACAACCCATTCTTTGGGTTTCTCCAAAAGATGTACTTCAGTCACTACCGCCACAAATTGATTTTCTTCAGTAAGATTCACTCTAGCCTTGTCATTGCCCTTGTTGTCACCACTCTTGTTCTTTTGTAAAGTCGGCATTCTTTCTTGAAATGTCCAGCCTTCCCCCCAAAAGAAACATGTGCCTTCGGCTTCTTGAACTTATTGTCCTTCTTCATGTGATGAGACTTATTGGGTTGCTCTCTTCCTCGCTTCTTGGACTGTTCTCCTTTCCTGACTCTACAAGGTTTGCCTTGGATTTGAATTCCTTGGCTTTTTCTACCTTGTCTTTTCCCGGTTCTTCTCTTCAATCTTGACTCGAACAATGATTTGATCAAGTGTCCAGTCCTTGGTTTTATGCTTCATATGAGATTTGAAGCCATTCCATGAAGAGGGTAGTTTCTCAATGAGAGCTCCGAGCCACAAATGTTTCGGTAAATTAATTCCTTCCTTAACTGATTTCCAACCAACACTTGGAATAGGTCGATTTGCATGGAGATGTTCATGTCATCTTTCATTTTAAAGTTTAAAAAATTTGCAGTGACATATTTCTTACTCCCTGCATCATCCAATGAATATTTTTTCTCCAATGCATTCCAAATAGTAGAAGCATATTCATAAGATGCATATACATTGTAAAGATCATTAGACAATGAGTTCAGAATCCTATTTTTGCATTGATAATCAGCCTCTATCCATGCCACCCGATTGGCTTTCACATTAGGATCATCGTCCTCAGCCGGTATGGGTTCGAACAGAGCAAATACCACTCCTAGTTGAGCCAATGCAAATTTCATCATCCGCTTCCATCTCTTGAAATTTGACCCATTGAATGATTCAATTTTGTCAAACTCGGCCACAAGGCGTAATTTTTTCATTGATGGAACAAATGAAGGACCAACCGGATTCAACGACCATGATCCCCGTCTCAAACTTTGAATTAATCTTAAGAACCGTAGAAATATATATTACAAAATTAGTTTGAGACTAATACAGAAGTTAGAGGAAGAAAGAATATTTATTAATATTTATTTAAGTTAGAACACTTCTTGGATTTTGAAGTAATATCAACAAGTATGGATAGGGTAGAGTCGTGCCACCGGTCACTATCCTTAAGATTAATTCACCCCTTATGTGCAAAGAGTTCCTGTGAGATTAATCCCCAAGATAAAACAGCCCCGAAATCGAAGCTTCTTCCACTTAGGTTGCACTCTAACAAGTGGTCTTCGTCAGAATCTCGACGGCTACAATGAACACTCAAACAGAAACCGAAACCGATTGTTTTTGATAATTTAGAAAAAAAAAATAGAATAAGGCTGGTGGAGGGAGAGAGAGAGAGATGTGTACGGATACACTATTGTTGTAACCTTCTACTAATGGACTCTTCTTGTATTAATAGAGAAGAGGTCCTGAATCAAAGGGTACGATGGAAAATTGTACCCATTCAACGGGTTGTGATGAAAGGGTGCGGGTGGGTCAGTAGAATAGATGGTCCAGATTTAATCTCTCCAACGATCATAAAGATCAATGGTTGAGATTAAACTAATTTGAATTCATACCTATTCAAACGTATCTATTCAAATATGTCATGTCTCTATGTATTCAAATACGTAGAGACATATCCTTTCAAAAAATAATCCAACGGATAAACCCGCACCCGCACCCGCACCCGGCTCGGCTCGGCTCGGCTCGGCTCGGCGCGCGTGTGAAAAGAACCCCGGACCCCCCGGACCCTTCCATCTAGAGGCATCCTTTCATTTAAGGGCTCAAGATGTTATAGGTCATACAATACATATATACCTCCTCAATCATTCTTCTCCAAGCAATGTGGGACTAAAACAAGTCCTACAAGCTATGCCAACCAAAAGAATACAAGTGGAAAATTTTCCTCCAAAACCAAAATTAGAAAATAGAGTTAAAATTTTGAAACTTTTGATGTTTTTGTTTTTAAAACACTAAAAACCCAACAAGAAGTGAAAAAACCAGATGTCAAAGCCATTGAAACCTCTGGTTAGATACTTTCTATGATGTTGTGAGGTGAAAATAAGTCTGGATGAAATAATGTTTGGGGTTAATTTGAGGTGTTGAAAACCTTATTATGTAATGACATTTTGGGAGTTCTTTTTTTTGGTCGTAAAAACATTTTGGGAGTTTGATGTTGTAAACTTGAGACTTTACTTTGTGGAGAAATTATAATAGTAAATTGTGTTATAATCTATATATATATATATATATATATATATATATATATAAAACAAAAAATTTATAAATAAAAAAATTATTTTATTATATTCACGTATTATTTACGTATAACATCTAATGTCATCCTGTCAAGTAACCAATGGATTCACATCCTCTTTCTAAAGGTTCAGGAGGCGGGGGGACGCTCCCGTTGAATGGTGGACACGTGGAGCGGGCCAGGGTGAATCCAAGCCCTCTATCCAACCCGACACCGTACTAACAAACTGAATTGATAGGGGTGTTGCCTTGGATTCATCCAAACCCCATGTATCGACCATCCAAAAGACGTCCTCCTCTTCCAGAATCAGTGGAAGGAGAGTATTTGAATCCGGTAACCAACCGTCCTCTCCAATCTTTTGACTCTCAATATCATGCAATAATTTTACGAGAAAAAAAAAATGAAGAAAATCTCATGCTCCAAAAACATCACCAGTCAACTACCCTTCTTCCAATTGAAAAGCCCATCTAAAACGTTTCATAAAAACACTTAGAAACTTAAGGATCAAAATGGCGTCCGAATCATCTCCAATGCGTACGGCATTGGAGACCTGGCAGCGATCGTTGGATGGCTGCCAAGTAGAAAAGCCGCTATCCAATGGTTATAATGCAAAATCAATACCATTGTTGTTGTATGATATTATACACAGGATTAATTGCTTGTTTCAAATTTCTACAACGAATGTAGCGAGGGAAAAAAAAAAAGGAGAAAAAACCCCAATCCGAGAAGATTGAAAGAAATCGGGCATTGGAGGTGGAGAAGACGAAGCAAAGAGAGGGAGAGAGTGCATGAAGGACGACCAGGAGAGAGGAGAGGGAGCTTAGCCGGCAACGTTGACGGGAATGCAGAGTTGCAGAGAGGAAGACAGTGAGAAGACAAAGTCGGATCTGAGCCGAACGAAAGAGGAAAGATCACAGATAAACAATTCTTGTTCAGCAACCAAATTTACTACCAACAGCATTACCTTTTTCAGGAGACGCTGAATTTGTTGGATCACTGGCTTCTGTAAACCCTCCAACAATCTCTCAACTTTGATTTTCCATGAGTTTCTTACTAATGCCAACCCTTCCACAGTGGATGCAGTATAGCTTAGATTTTTTGGTTTATGATGTTCTTACATCATGGCATTTTATAAAACTTTCTATACATCTTCATTTATCGGTTTTGTATTCTTTTAAATGTTGTTTTTTATAACAAAAATATATGGCTTCCCCAGTTATTGAGATGTTTTCGGATAATAACTTATCCAAAAAAAAGAGAGATGTTTTCAGAAGAAGAAGACAACAGATGTGCATAGTCGAGCAACAACGAACTCAAAAACTCTGCTCCCTAAGAATCGCGGCTCTGTTGAGAACCAGAAAGCTTCGACTCTCTCTCTAAGCTTGTCACTCTCTTTCCGTCTGCAACTCTTCGTTCTTCGTTCTCGTCCGGCTCAATTTAGCTCAGATCCCGTCTGCAACTCTCCCCTCTCCATTCTTTATGCACACAGACTCTCTCTCTCTCCGTCTTCTCCACCTCCAAAGCCCGATTTCAAGCACTCATTTCGGATTTGGGGTCGATTCCCTCGCTACATTCGGTTTTTGAGATTTGAATCAAGCATTTAATCCTGTGTATAATGTCATACAACAACAATGCTATTGATTTCGCATTTTAACCGTTGGATGGTTGCTTATTCACTTGGCGACCATCCAACGGTCGCTGCCACACATTGGAGACGATTTGGACGCATCAAAATGACAATTTCACTGGAGCTTTGAACTGACACATCAATAAATGTTCTTAGTTTGTGGGGTCTTGAAAAAAAAACTTAAAACTAGACAAGCAACGGGATAAGGGTCAAGATCGTTTGTAGCATTTTGGTATAACATATGATCCTGACTATTGAGAGTGTATCCGAACATATTATCGATAATATTTTTTAATTGTCAGGATTAACTCTACCATGATAGAGGGCTGCAAATGGATATTTCCACACCAATAGTAACAAATAAACATTATGGGCCCTGTGGCCTGTCACATCGATATCATTAATTAATATAGTGAAATCTAACAAAAAAAAAATAAATTTCATAACAAACATGAAAGTGTAGAAATCCTCTCCCGTCGACCTGTCGTCTGCCAATGGCGGGATTTTAGTCGGCCCACCTCCCCATGTATTGGTAGGTGGATCGACTGATCCTCAACCCTTGGATCAACAGCAGGAGATTCCTGCCACGGGAGAGGATTTTTATCCAACATGAAACGATTAAGCCTATGATTGATGTTGCTGTATTCTACTCTAAATTTACAAAATATATTTTTAATTGAATTCCTAAGGGACTAAACAAGGTCGCTCATTTCCTAACCACGAAGGCCTCCATTTTTTGAGAGTGGTGTGTTAGCTAGACTTCATCATTTGATTATAAATGGTATAGAAACCCTTTTCCGCATTGCAGTCAGCCAGTCAAACATTAAATGGCTTGGGATAAGTTGGCATCCCAAACCATCTGATGTATCCCCATCCATTCAATTTTTGATTGATAGATTGAAACACTGGAGAGGATTTGAATCCTTATAAATGAAGCCTCAGCTTTTCCCATCTCTTTCAATAAATTTCCTTCCTAATATTGAAAAAAAAAATTTGTTTCACGTTTTCCAGACAAAAGGATTGGACTTGAGTCAATGGGCTTGAAGAGGAGAGTGTTTCACGATTCCCATATAAAAAGGACCCACATAATTATTCAAGGGCCCCTATAATTATTGAGGAGAGAGAATGTGAAAGGAATGCATGAACATAAATAATTGATAAGAGGATGACAGAAAGTAAGTACTTATGGAGTAAATTTCCTCTCACAAACTTTTTCGTGATCAGATAATTATATAATAGTTCAAAAAAATTTCATATATTTTTTGTTAAAAATTAGAAAATCTTATTAAAAACTAAATAAAAGAATAACAATTACAAGACCATGGGGAAAAAAAACTTTATCGTATTTTCAACATTGCCATAATCAATCAAAACAAAAATAGAATTTAGGCAATTGAAACTGTGAACATTTAAAGGCATCTTACATTATATCCCTAGTAACAAAGAAAGACAAATATTTCAAACACTAAGAAAGTCGAGATTGTACTGCATATTTAGCCAAACCATCTGTTACAATGTTATCCTCTTAAAAGCAATAGTAATATGCCACGATGCGGAGAATCGTCAAACTATTCCACAATTGCATCCCCAAATCACAGGATCCCAAAAGTTTGAAAGCACTTAACCACAGATTCCCTTTCGGTCCATACATGAGTGACACCCAACTCAACAGCCATTCCAACAGCAAAAAGTATCTTCCAAATTTTAGCTTCGAAATTTATGGTAACATCAATGTACTCAGCATATGCCATGCGAACCGTGCCCAAAGAGTCACATTTTTTTCATATGATTACACATTGTTTAGACATAAGGGATCAAGGGCATGAGAACTTTATAACTAAAATGCTAATCTTTAATTTTTTTTTTTATAGGTAAAAATTATGGGTGAAAATAAATAAACAAAAGATCATTTTACGTGTTGAGCTTAGTTGCCCCTTGGCATTCAACCATTTCAATTTTAAAAGGTAATTATCACTAAATTAAAAACGGAATTATGTTGAGTCATAACTAGAATATGATATGTATAATCCTAAACCAAAATTTCTTATTTCCACTTTAATTTTTCTTTCCTTTTTCTCCCTAAGCATGTTGGTAAACACTATAGTCTTAGTTCCAGGTATCCAGCCTAGGTGAGAGCCAAAACCAATTGCTTACTAATCAGATTAGGTATGGATACAATGACAAGTTAGCACATGGTCGATACTAATATAAAAATAATTAAATAAAAAAGAATCAGGGATCAGATTACGATTGGGCACGATCGAAATCTATACGAGACCGAAATCTATACGAGACCGATCCAATTCTTAGAACCATGGTTATCACTGGAGTTCATGACTTCATTGTAATTTGATGCATTATTTTTTACTATCAAACTCTTAATGATTCCATCATTAAAAAAAAAATCTTGGAGACCCCAAAGTTAAAGTATTATATAAGAGATGCAGTTGTGACAGCTAAGAATGGGAACGGGTTAAGGTATTATCAGTATAACTTTAAAAAATAAGGAAAATTACACAGACACTCCCTTTACAGTTGAAAGAATATATAGAACTACTCTGTCTTTGCAAAAGCTACACACACTACATTTCTAAAAATGCTTTCATACACTCTCACCCACACCGTTACTTACAATTTAACGAGAGAATGTCAAATTTTTTTAAGACAAAAATATCCTCAATGAGGAAACAGAGATCTCTGTTTTCTCTTCCACGAAGCTCTGTTCGTGTTCTTCTTCAAGCAAAACAGAGATCTCTGTTAGATTTATGTTGGCTTAATTAATTACCTAAACTAGTTAATTCAGTGGGAATCTGATTGATACGGTATAACGGGTTTGGTTTGGTTCGTCACATGGTATGAGATAGGTTTGGTAACCCTAATTCTATTGTGGGAAGGGTTTTAGGGTTACATCTGTATTCTATAAATACTGGGGTTAGAGTCCCCGACAGCGGTTAATCAGTTCTCTGCACCCATTAGCAAGAGACGTCTGGATATCCTCTGGAGGCTGTGGAAGACTGTAGCCGAAGGATTTCAATCAAAGTTTGGAGCGTCAATGAGCGTATGGAATTAATCTCTACACAAACAGGTATGTCTTTATTATTCATAGTTTATGGCTTCTCTATTGTGTTCTAAGGCAACTGTTTGGGATTGGAATGAATTTCATTGAAGCTCTAAACTCATAATATTCTAACAATCTCTGAACATGACTCAGTAGCGCATGAACCGTATCACACGCACTCAAACAGAGACAATTACCCACAGAATAAGAAATAGGAATCGGAAACAGTGAGCCATCACTCATCCTGCAAAAAAAACGAAACTAACAAAACTAATTGGAAATAGAAGAAAGGGCACAAGTATATGAAACTCCGCCATTTCCTATTTCAAACCTTCTTCCCCAAACTCTATATAAACCCCAACTCTAGAAGAAAAAAAAAATGGATCTTTCTCGATCAAAAACTCACCCAGATTCGCCACAATTCACCATCTCTTTTCTCTCTATCTGACTTTGAGGACGGCTTCATAATATGTATTCCTGCGCTTCTGCAACTTCGATCTGCCGACTCCCTAGGATCTATATGCTGAACTTTCGTCCATTTTTCAATCAAGCGGGAGGTTTGTCTTCGTCTTCTTCTTCTCCTTCTCCTTCTTCATCGAGCTTCTTTGCTATGTCGACTATCGACGGAGATAAGAATTCTTTTCTTTGGCAAGACCTAAATGGCCCTAATGGGTCGTTTGATCAAAATACTCATCAATCAGAATTTTTTTCTTCGGCAAGACCTAAATGGCCCTGGTTGATGTTTGGAATGGTAAAAGCTCAAAAGGAAACAGAGCTGAAGGATATAAAAAAATGGCAAAATCGCATGAATCCAACGTTTGGAATGATGAAAGTTCAAAAGGAAACGGAGCTTATCATCTGATTCTCTTCGTTGATAGAAAATGAGGTGTTTTTAATTTGAAGGAAATTAAAGGATGTTTCACCTTTCCAGAACATTTTTTTTTTTTTTGCATCAGCTGGTTTGGCACTTGAATGAGATTTTTGAAGTTCATCCAATGATTCTGATCGTCGTTGTTGACAGAAGCTTCTGATCTTAGAATTCTAAAATGGTTCGGCAACTAGGCTGGAAAATCGCATAGGCAAGCCCAAAACCCTGTTTTATTTTCCGGTTTGGAATTCACGTCCGTAGGACGTTGGCCACTTGAACAGAGGCGGTTTGCCCTTGTTAGATCTGAATCTCCCAATCCTCGACACTTTAGGTGACGAAGGTTCCATCAACGTCGGCCACTTTATTTATTTTTTTTAAAAGATGGGAGATGCTTCATGTGTGAGGTGGGTTCATAACTGGGTGAATGTGGAAATTACTGATAAACCTATTTAGATCATTTTATATTCGTTTAAGGGGATTTTTCACTTAAAAAAAATTTGACATTCTCCAACTAAATTGTAAGTAAAGGTGTGGGTGAGAATACATGAAAGCATTGTTAGAAGAGTAGTCTGTGTAGTTTTTAATAGTTCTGTATAATTTCTTAACTGTAGAGGGAGTGTCTGTGTAATTTTCTATAAAAAATATTTCATCAAAATCCTATTTGTTATTATAATATAAAGTAAATTATATATTTTAAATGGGGATTTTTCATATATTTTAAAAGCAAATAGGGAGCTCTCGTCTGTATCTTTAACCCACATTTTCCGTGTTTTTTTTAAAGAAAATAAAATAAAAGAGGTGTTATTTGTTATTTAATGTAACATTTCAAATCACAAGGTATCATATGATTTTTTTTTTTCGAAAGAAAGTATCATATGATTTGATACTTTATTCTTTGGCCTTTTTAATATTACATATTTGTTTTTTTTGTAAAGGATAATTATTTTCATTTCATATGTCTTTTCAAAAATCCTCAAGATCATGACAATTATTGACAATAATATATAATAATGGACTACTTTCAAAAATTTTGTAAAAAAATCTCTTTTACCTCGAATTTAAAAAACTTTTAAAAATAAGATAATTGGTATTTAAAAAAATTAAACATCTTTATTAAAAGATATTCCATTTGCTTATTTTTATTAAGAAACCCCATATTTTATACTATTAACCATTTATTTCCTATTTAGCCTTTATTATTAATTTTCTATATTTTATTTTTATCAACATTCTTTTTCATAAATAGATAAAGACATTCACTACCATTATTTGTGAGCGAAAAAATATTAAAACAGTATTAACTTCTTACCAAAGATTTGAATCTCATGATAACGAGAAAAGAACATGGAAATTTTTCCATTAAAAAATTATCTATTTCTGGGCACCCAAACAACGCATCATTTCCTTATTATAGCATATATGACAACCATGTTCTAATTTTCATACGAGGAAACATAGTTTGACTTTTGGCCTTGTTGGTGGCCAAGTGTGTTATGAAATCAACATGATCAGTTGCTTAATAAGGATACAACAACAATAAAACCTTATCCCAACTAAATAGGATCCGCTATATAGATTCTTGTCCTTCAATTACCTCTGTTCAATATCATACTTGAAACAACGCCTAAACCATACATGTCTTTCTTCATCACTTCCCCTAGAGTCATATTAGATTTGTCTTAGCTCTTTTAGATCCTTCAATCTGAATCAAATCACTCCTCCGTACAGAAGCATCTAACGGCCTCCGTTGACCATGGTCGTATCATCTCAAATGGTTTTCTTGTAATTATCATGTATCAGCCCCACTCCTACATCAACTCTAATACGATCATTCCTTACCTTATCCTTCCTAGTTTTACCACACATCCTTCTCAACATCTTCATCTCAACTACACTAAGTTTAAAAGAATTATTTTGAGTCATAACTAGAATACGTAAAGAGTTTACTTCGGCAAACCATGCAAAGGAACACAGGCAAATCACCACCTTCCCTGTCTTTCCCCTTGTGAATCATCAGCTTATCTTTGTAGTTGAGTTCAAGAGGAGGAAGCTAAAAGGAGTACGTTGTAGAACAGCAAAGCAAAACAAACTAAAAGGAAGACAACGGGCACTGATAAATGAAGTTAAAATGGTTATTGGTTATATTAGTGGAATTATGGAATATTAGTTAGTATAATGCTGACATCAAAATCCATGACAGAATCAATTTCAGTAGTTTCCATTTAACTGCAGCAGTCCATTGATTATTTTCTCAGTGTAGTGCATCCAGTTTTTTGGTATGAATCTCCATCAAAGCCAATGTATAAGGTTACAAGTAACTAGTATAAAATACCACAGGCTACCTAGTGACCAAACTTACAAACCACAAGTGAGTTCCCAATGCCAAAAAAAGTGACCAGATGTGCACAAGGTTATCTCACTACAATATAGGTGGATCAGGAAGGGAGTATTAGAGTTTTCCTCCAAGCAAAGTGACTAAGAAACTTTTGTAGTCTCCAGATGTATCATCAATGACTGCATTGTCCAGGCTAGTTTTATACATGTTGAAGTACTGTCCTCTGATCTTCATCATATCGATTTCAGCCCGAGTTACAATGGCTCTAGTTAGTGAATCCTCATCCGTTCCAAGCCCATAAACTGACTTTCTTATAACCTAATGTTAATTTCAGGGCAAGAAAGGAAAAACAATTGTCACAAGAAGCTTCATCCACATAACTCAATGAGAAATTGTAAAAAGCACTCTTTATGAACTGAATGCTTGGATGGTCTTTAGGGATCAGTTAGCCTTGTATTTATAATAAAAGAGAGAGTTACAAAATGACTAAATAGACTCACAGAATGAGTCGACAATAGGAGAGTTAGAATCCAAGAAGGAAACTCTAACTCTAATCTAAACAAAGCTGGAATTATAAAAGAACTAAAACTATTACCAACCCATGACTGACTCCTAATAGTAGGTTACATGGGATGGACCAGATTGTCAAGTTTCCAACTCAAAAATTCGAACTAGTGAGTGGAGGGACTCTCCATATATAAGACCACAGGATTCCAATCTCATTAGCAATGTGGGACTATTCACAATACTCCCCCTCACATGTAATCCCACCATTAGGTGGTGTATATGTGGTAGTATATGTGGCAATACATGGCACTTTTCAGGTGACTGGTCCCTCTTTGGGTGACTGATCCCTCTTTGGGCGACATATAGTCCCTCTTTGGGTAATTGATCCCTCTTTGGGTGACATATAGTCCCTCTTTTTGGGTGATCGTCTCTCTTTGGGTGACTGATCCCTCATTGGGTGACATATAGTCCCTCTTTTGGGTGATCGTCCCTCTTTGGGTGACCATAGTTCCTATTCTATGCAAATGACGTCCCTCTTTCAGTGACTTGATTTTTTTTTTTTTTAAGGTTATTATGAGAGGGAACCTGAAGCTTTGATACCATGTCAAGTTTTCAGTTCAAAAGTTCGAACTAGTAAGTGGAGGGACTCTCCATATATAAGACCACAGGATTCCAATCTCATTAACAATGTGGGACTATTCCCAATACAGATTACTATGCCCTTGCGGGCCACGTATCACAACAGAAACCATAATTCATGGAATGTCAAGAAAATTGTGCTTATGCTCACCTCTGCAAAGTGTTTCTCAGGGGTGTCTACACAGCAAATTACCATTATTAAGATGGATTCCAAATCAGTGGTGCCACAGTTTTTTATATCCTGTTAACATTTCTAAATAAAGGTATCAGCAAAATTTAAAAAACAATGAAAACTACATGTCTGCAGATCCTGAATGGAATACCTGGTCTATGGGATTCCCATACTTTTGTTTGTAGCACTCAAATGTTGCTTTGAGTTGAAATGTATTCCTGGTACTGAGTATCCATACCACAGAATCCTGAACCAACTGCTTCTTTTTAATGGCATCGTGAAGCACAGCGGCCTCTGAATCTGCAGCATTTGCATCCACCAATTCTCTGTCATACCTATAGGAACTCACTAACCCCAAAAGAAGCTGCAAGGTATACATAAAAACCAAGTCAGATTCATTGAGCCCTGGCTACTAGCAAGTAGTTTGACCAACTCAGGCTAAATATAATTTACTTCACTTGTTTGTATAAGATATCAAGATTTTTACTGAAGTTGATCAAAAGAACTCTGTAAAACTTAGCCGGGTTAATTGGAGTCTCCATAGCTTGCATTTCAAGTGAATTTTGGTTTACCTTTCTGAGAGGTAGGGGCACATTGGATGTGATGTCTTCTTCAAGGGAGCAATCAAAGAAGGAAGAATAGGCTTGTCTCACAGCCATCAGATGATGTGGGGATGATGCACAAGCAATCTCTACGATCACCTGGAGATGATGAAGACTCTTCTTTTTCTTCTTCAAGGCTTCATTAGCCAACTTCGCATCCCTTTCATGGGGATCCATTGTCCACAAGATGACTGCATTCTGTTCTCATCTAAGTCAGTGTTGGATTCAAGCAAAAACTACCTCACAGGTGTAAAATCATTAAACAGTGATACAATGAATGGAATCCATAAGTCATCAGTAATCTCAAATTCACAAGCATGTCAAATAGACAGGACCTTTTCTCTCTCTGATCCTACACCTTGAAGGAACCACATAATTTTTCATGGAGGAGCAGTTGAGATCTTTAATACAGTCAAGCGGCTATATAATGATCAAAGATGACATTGATGTAAGTTAGCTATATGTAATTGTAGCTTGAAAATTGGTTCAGCCCATGCTGATCAATTACCTAAAATTTCTCTCTCTAATAAAATGCCCCTCCAGGTGGCTAAGGGAACTTGTATTAAGTTCATCTTGATCATGATGAAGTTTGCATATGGTAATTTTGTCATTTTATTGAATAACTGATGTAAGACAAGAAGTAAATGGTAATTACAGGTTATGGCCCTTTGGTTCATCAGCAAAAATGTTCTTTGCCCAACAAAACAAACAAACAGTATGCAGAAGTCATTTCTTTGAGAGATAATTGCAAACACAACGGAAGAGGGGCTTTTTCCCATTTTTACCTGGAAATTGAAATGGGAAATCGATGAAATAAGAAACAGATTTTTCTTTTCAGTATGGTAAAGGAGAATGCGAGGTTTAGGAAGCTTAGAGAAGAACAAACCCTAAAATCGCCAGAGAGCTCAGAATGAAGACGATCAATGAGAGACTCATTATAGAGCTGTTGGTACGTCTCTCTGATCTTCCTGCGCTGGTTGGCATTTCTGTGACCCAAAACCCATATCACTCCTTCCTCATCCGTTCCCCATCCTGCATCCATCATCCATACATAATAACTACATCATTAGCATCATCATCAAACAAATCTCACCTTCCCTCACCAATAACAGGAAAAATTATCAAAACCCAGAAAGGGAAAAAAAAACAAAAAAGAAGACAAAATTAAGATGAATGAGAGAACGAAAGACCTTGGAAAGCTTTTCTGAGTCTCTCACTGTCTTGGGCTGGAGTAGGAACCACGTCTGGTACTCTCAGTGTAGCCATTTTTTTCTCACTCTTCCTTGGTTCAGACCTTCACTGAAAATAACTGAATCTGATCTGAACTGCATAGAACATAGAGAGAGAATCAGACTTCGGAAACGGCTCCGAAAAACTGATCGCAGAGCACCGTTGCGCTAACGCGCAGCAATCAAACTACTGCTAAATTTAGTTGCGAAGGAGGGATTTTGTTTTTGACACGGTGTCAAAAAACGGTGACACCGGTCTAGTGCATTAATAGTAAATTCGGATAGCCAAAAGGTTCGATTCGGATATGCACGGCTGTTGTAGGGAAAGACCAATAATCCGTTAAAAAAATTGTGTACGATGATATGGTATGGATTTAATATGTGTATAATTCAGTAATTTTTGGAGTAAAAAGATGGACATTGATTTTTTTTAAAAGACATTGATTCACTATGCAATAGACATCTACATAGGGTTGCAACAGGGTCGGATTGAGTTGGGTTTTTCAAAACCCTAACCTCAACCTTGACTATTTAAACTTAACCCTAATTCAGTCTAATCCTGCCAGGGTCAGAAAATATACAACCCTAGCCCTGACCCTGGCAGGGTTGGGCTTAACCTTAATCTGCCCTAATTGACCCTGATAGGACCAGGTGAGCTGGGTTAACCTTGATTCAGGAGGAGGTAAAAAGAGAGAAAAAAAAAAAAGATTCCCATAGGTAAAAGGAGAAAAAGAGAGGATAAACGATATCAATCGTACAATTCATTTAAAACCTATTTGATTTTAGCTCAAATCGAAATCTTCTATCGATCATTAAACATGCTTTTGATTGTC